>ONZH01002254.1:0-46932 GCA_900303285.1 Rhinella marina
GGTTTTCCCCCACCGCTGTGCTAACTGCTCCAGCTATTGACTGAAGTCTGACTGGTGCTGCAAGATGAGAATTCCTAGATGGAAGTGGTTGAGGAGAAGGAGGGGTTGCAGCCGCTAATGTAGGTGGTGGCCGAAATCCTGATGGAAGTAGTGCCCGCAATCCTTTGTGTCGGTAGCACCTGTGCCATCCCAGGATACAACCCGCTTCCAGCCTCCACAACATTCACTCAGTGTGCCATCAGGGAAATGTAGCGTCCCTGGCCAAAAGCACTTATCCATGTGTCAGTCATTAAGTGGACCTTCCCAGTAACTGCATTGGTCAGGGCACGGGTTATGTTACGGAACACATGCTAGTGTAAGGCGGTGAGGGCACACCGGCAAACATAGTGGCGGCTAGGTACTGAGTAACGAGGGACAGCCGCCTTAAGACTGCGAAAAGCCTGTATCCACAAGCAACATTTTCAGTGCCAGCAATTTGTAAAGGTATGCATTTAGTGCTATGGCCTGTGGGTGGGTGGCTGGGTATTTGCGCTTTCGTTCAAAGGCCTGGGGTATGGACATCTGTACTCTGCGGTGGGACAAAGAAGTGCTGCGGTGCTGTGCATCCCTCCCCCTCTGTACTGCTGTCCTCGCTCAGCTTGCCTCCTTCGCATGTTGGGCCAGTGATTTCATCATCCACTACTTCCTCTTCCTCTTCAGGAAGGAATTTTTTCCCTTAAAGTGAGGAATATTGGCTTCTACCTCACAGGGGTATTTCGCCTTCCTCTGGATCAACTTGCAGGATAACAGGCCGAACTGGATGGACAGATGTCTTTTTTTGGCCTTATAAACTATGTTACTATGTTACTTCTTCACTCTGGTCCTCATCCTGACAAGTTGACCTTCAGTGCTGCTGACACTCAAAAACATTTGGGGTGAGGGTCTGTTGCTGATCTGACCGTCTAAAACAATAGGGGTGAGTGCCTGCTGCTGAGCGTAAAAGTCATTCCGTAAAAGTGGCGTAATAGTCGGACATCATCGTTAATAGCAGTGACTTCAGTGTCCAAGATGCATGCAGACATCCTCCCCATGCTGTTCCCTAACCATTTCAGTGGTGTTTCCACCATTTTCTCACATTTCCCTATCAACCAGACACCCTCCCCTCTGCAGAGCAGGGGGTGCCTGGTCTTCTCCCATAGACTTCCATTATACTCGGGTGCTCGGCCGAGCACTCGAGCACCACCTAGTGTTCAGCCAGAGCACCCGAGCATCGGGGTGCTCGATCATCACTATTTGTGACCTTTTTTATGCTTAAAGCAGATGTAGCACACTTAGTAAATGACCCCCAATGAGCGCTATGTGGTGAATAGAGTCTACCTGGGGATCCTGGTGATCACCAGTTGTTTCAGGGGCTGAGCAGAACTGCTGGGTCTTAGAAGACCCTAATTAGTTCTATCTATGTTAAAAGGGACATGTCCAGTGGTTAGGGGGGTGAAATACTTGGCTTGCCCCAGGCGCTGGCAACCCACGCTGTGCCACTGTCCCCAGGTCATTTGGGAAGTCCACTTAAACATTTAGCCACTAGGTGTCCACGGATAATAATATACAAGTGACAAAGTGGTGGCATTCTTTGGCTAATCCCTACCCGTTAGAAGGGCTGCTTAGACCATAAAATTATGTAACATTCTTTTATACAATAAATTACTTTTATTTGCTGAAACCATTAATTCATATGAATAATCCAGAAATATAAATAGAAATACATGAAATATTCAAGGCAATGCTTATTCTCTCTTATAAGAGCTGACTTTGTTGTTAAGTCAAGAAAAGAAAAAATATTTTATTGAACTACTGCCCTTGGAAGAAATTGTGTATATAGGCTTTTACACTTTCGATCTTCTTGTCTTCTTTTTACAGTAGCAATTGATTCAACAATTTCACTTGATCTTATTGACGAAAATTGAAGATTATGTTGATAAATTAGGTTTTTGCACTACAGTATAAAAATTATCAGCACATGGCCCTGTGGTGAGCAATGACTTCTTACAGCACTGTGTCTATAGGTTACTAATAGAGATGAGTGAATTTTCATAAAGTTCTATTCGGCTGCTTCGTCACGAAGCACTTTTTTTTGTAAGTAGCAGGTGCAATGATTAGGCGATAGCGCCGCCCCCACCATTGTACCCCTCAGATGCCGTGTTCATACGTGATCACGCCATTTGAGTGTAAAAACAGTGTAAAATCAACATAAAAAATACTTACTGCCTGTCTGCCTCCATTTGCTCGCAACGGGTCGGCTGCCTCCATCTTGCTTGAATATCGCGCGGAGTGAGATGACGTCATCAGGCCGGTCGGGGTGGTGATATCATACGTCACCACTCATGGGATTACGTCCGAGATCTTGAATCAAGATGCCGGCTGGCGGCCCATCGCGAGCAAATGGAGGAGGTACTGTAAGTAAAAATTTTTGGGTGTTTTACATTATTTCAGGTTAAATCGATTCGCTAACATGAAGCATGAAGAAATTTGGCTTTGAGGCGAATCAAATTTATCCTGAAATTTGGATCAGATTCCACTTCGTGGGATTCGATTCGCTTATCGCTAGTTACAAACAGAAAAAGGTTGTGCATGCACTCATCATTTATGATGGATCTAATGGCTCCTATTGCGATAATATGGACCCATCAAGTTTCAAATAACTGACAAGACGGCCCCCTAATGTTGAGGTGAACAGAAGTTGTTTCATGTTCCCATAAATTTTTCTTCGAGTTTCCTGGTTTTACCTATGTCCACAGAACACGCTAAGTTTAATTAAAATTTAGATAATTTAACAGGCAGTGAGCCAACAGAATGTGTCTAAAATTGAGGCTAGGCATACATGGAACTATTTTCTTCTGTTGAGATGGACTATTTGGCCAATTTCCAAATGATCTCAGAATGTTTGATATTGCCAAACCATACCCTTTCCACACAACTGGCTGCTAATTCTTTGGGATTTTAAATACAGGTTTTAGTTTTCATCTACGCTTTTATTGTGTATACACTTGAGCATTGAAAGAATCACTTGAGCAGCTTGACTGATTGATATTGACTTGTATTCTTTTCGTCATGTAGACTTTGAAACAATAAAATTTTCCCAACGTTCCAATCAAAAAATGTTTTTGACCATTACAACTTTTTCATTATTTATTCATCATCCTTGCTGGAATATTGACTCTGCTTATAAAGTAAGAAGAATAGAGAGTCTTTTTTATCTGAGGTTCTAGCAAAATTGTATCAGTTTTCGCATATATGGGCTGCCTATTCTAATCTTTGGTGACTTTAAAGTGGTTTTGTAGCGGGTAAATATTGCTGACTCATCCTGGCCTGTCCAACTCCTAGGACTTGCGCCGATAAGCAGATTGAAGAAGAGACCGTGCTCGTGCAAACGCTGCTTCCTCTTCATAATTACCCATGTGTTGTCTCACTTGTAGAGGAGATACAGCATCAGGCATGGGATTCAGCCGGTTCCCTCCTGTTCTCCAGATCCGGTTGTTAAAATTACAGCCGTATCGGAGAACCGTGTTGCCAGCTTAATCCCAATCCGGTGCTCTGTATTGCTGTCAGTCACTGACTGCAGTACAGAGCAGCTTCCCAGTCAGTGACTACTGCGAGGACAAGAGCCAGTGGCTCCCGTCCTTGCTGTTTTCCATCATAGGCTTCAGACTATGTAACTCCTGAAGCCTATGAGGAAGAAGGATGTGGTAGCGCGATGACGTAATCAAGCACCATCTGCACGGGGGATGCCGGCATCGCAAGTGGAGGCCTGAAGAGACAGGAGCGGCAGGAGTCAGGTGAGTATGTTTTCTTTTATTTTGTTTGTCATACAGGCAGCGTGGGGACATGAGCGCTATTTAAGGTAGCATGGCAGGGGGCATGATGCTTTAAAGGAAGCATTGCAGAGGGAATGATGGTATTAAAGGCAGCATGGCGGGGGCATGAGGCTTTAAAGGAAGCATGGCAGGGGGCATGAGCGCTATTAAAGGCAACATGGGGGCATCAGAACAATTACGGGCTATATATGGGGGCTTGATAACTATTACAGGCACTATAAATACTGAGAATACTATTGGTGTCATTATAAGTAGTGTGAACACTATAGGGGGCATTATAACTATTGGGGAGCATTACAAGTACTGAAGGCACTTTATGGGAGCTTGATAACTACTGTGGGCACTATAGAGCATTATCACTACTGGGGGCACTTTGGAGAAAATAACTATGGGGGCATTATTCAAATCTACTATGGGGGCATTATTACTAATGGGGGCATTATTACCGTGGGTATGATTGAGCACAATATGGAGGGCACTATTACTAATGGGGGCACTCTAGGAGAGCATTGTCACTATTAGGGGCATTGTTAAGAGTGAGGGGAGAAAATTATAACTAATGGTGGCACTTTTGGGTTTCCTATCACTATATAGTTGACTATTTGTATGCCTCTATTATTACTGCAGTATTGTATATGGGGGAGCATAGCAGGCAGAATATTGGGAATAGCAGCAGTATAGAGGCATTAGGGGGCAAAGAATGACGAAAAAGTGAAGAACCTAAGATATCTATGTGGCAAACTTTACAGAAACAAGATGTGCCTGAGAGAAGTCATCTTGGCAGTCTGGTCTGAATGGAGAACATGAGGAAAGAGAAGGTTTACATCATGAGGAGAAGTCACTGGATTTAAGAGGTATGCAGTGCTGTATTCTCCTGTACAGTCATGGCCAAAAGTTTTGAGAATGACACAAATATATCTGCTGCCCTCTGGTTTTTATGTGTGTTTGTCAGATGTTTTTATCACATACAGAAATATAATTGCAATCATATTATGAGTAACAAAAGCTTATATTGACAGTTAGAATGAGTTAATGCAGCAAGTCAATATTTGCAGTGTTGACCCTTCTTCTTCAGGACCTCTGCAATTCTCCCTGGCATGCTCTCAATCAACTTCTGGACCAAATCCTGACTGATAGCAGTCCACTCTTGCACAATCAATGCTTGAATTTTGTCAGAATTTGTAGGTTTTTGTTTGTCCACCCGTCTCTTGATGATTGACCACAAGTTCTCAATGGGATTAAGATCTGGGGAGTTTCCAGGCCATAGACCCAAAATCTCTATGTTTTGTTCCCTGAGCCATTTAGTTATCACCTTTGCTTTATGGCAAGGTGCTCTATCATGCTGGAA
Organism: Rhinella marina; assembly: GCA_900303285.1. Classification (NCBI taxonomy): domain Eukaryota; kingdom Metazoa; phylum Chordata; class Amphibia; order Anura; family Bufonidae; genus Rhinella; species Rhinella marina. Next base: position 5,200 of record ONZH01002254.1, read on the forward strand.
AAGGCATTGTTGATCGCCAAACTGCTCTTGGACGGTTGGGAGAAGTTGCTCTCGGAGGACATTCTGGTACCATTCTTTATTCATGGCTGTGTTTTTAGGCAAGACTGTGAGAGAGCCGATTCCCTTGGCTGAGAAGCAACCCCACACATGAATGGTTTCAGGATGCTTTACAGTTGGCATGAGACAAGACTGGTGGTAGCGCTCACCTCGTCTTCTCCGAATAAGCTGTTTTCCAGATGTCCCAAACAATCGAAAAGGGGATTCATCAGAGAAAATGACTTTACCCCAGTCCTCAGCAGTCCACTCCCTGTACCTTTTGCAGAATATCAGTCTGTCCCTGATGTTTTTTCTGGAGAGAAGTGGCTTCTTTGCTGCCCTCCTTGAGACCAGGCCTTGCTCCAAGAGTCTCCGCCTCACAGTGCGTGCAGATGCACTCACACCTGCCTGCTGCCATTCCTGAGCAAGCTCTGCACTGCTGGTAGCCTGATCCCGCAGCTGAAACACTTTTAAGAGACAGTCCTGGCCCTTGCTGGTCTTTCTTGGGAGCCCTGGAGCCTTTTTGGCAACAATGGAACCTCTCTCCTTGAAGTTCTTGATGATGCAATAGATTGTTGACTGAGGTGCAATCTTTCTAGCTGCGATACTCTTCCCTGTTAGGCCATTTTTGTGCAGTTCAATGATGACTGCACGTGTTTCTTTAGAGATAACCATGGTTAACAGAAGAGAAACAATGATGCCAAGCACCAGTCTCCTTTTAAAGTGTCCAGTGGTGTAATTCTTATTTAATCATGACAGATTGATCTCCAGCCCTGTCCTCATCAACACCCACACCTGTATTAATGGAGCAATCACTGAAACGATGTTAGCTGGTCCTTTTAAGGCAGGGCTGCAATGATGTTGAAATGTGTTTTGGGGGATAAAGTTCATTTTCTAGGCAAATATTGACTTTGCAAGTAATTGCTGTTAAGCTGATCACTCTTTATAACATTCTGGAGTATATGCAAATTGCCATTATAAAAACTGAAGCAGTAGACTTTGTAAAAATTAATTTTTGTATCATTCTCAAAACTTTTGGCCATGACTGTATGTTTGATAGCACCAAAATGAATGTGTATGAATATCTCTCTACTGCTAGGGCTTGTAGGAGGGTTGATTAGATTAAGAATTTGGCAAAACCTCTGCCTTTGTTGATGTCCCACATCCATCCATGTGAGAGTAGTGTATATATGATATATGTGAGTGTAGTGTGTGTATATAGTCTGTTTATATATGCATACATGCCAACCGTCCTGGATCTGGCATAACTACTGTGTGGGGGGCACAATGTGAGGACTAGGCAGGATTGGGACATGTACAGATAGACATTGGGTAGAGTTAGAGATGTGGCTTAGTGTTAAAAAAAAACTTGTCGCGGTTGTGACATCACTGTGGTCCTTAGCAGTTGTTTGCCATCACTGTGTGCAACACTCTGATACTGTCACATCATTGCGTGCAATAACCCTTTCTGATGACTAAACTGTGTTTATTACCCATGTATTTTGACATCACCATAGATTTTTCATTGTATTTTGATGCTATGTTGATAACCCGTGTACTGTAACCTCACCGTGTTCCTAAGCACTAATATGTGACATCACTGTGCATTATTCTGGTTTTGTGACATCACTATGTGTATTATTCCCATACTGTGGCATTACTGTATGCAACAAACCGTCACTGTGCTGTTATTTGTTCATTTTGGTCAATACCCTTATCTGCTATCTCTGTATTGTGACATCACTACATTTATTATACCCATACGGTCACATTACTGAGTTTATTGTCCCTGTGTTGTCTCATCAATGTGATTATTAGTCTTGTACTGTCACATTACTGTGTTTATTGGCCCTTTTCTGCCTTATTAATATGCTTATTATGCTTTATCCAGGTTCTGTGCCAATACCGTAAAAATTATTGCATAGTGACAGACAACACTGGGTGCGCTTTTAGCAGTATAACGAGGTGTAGAGGTCATATTTGCATATAAGAAGTGTCACCTAAGAGATTCCTCTGCAACATAAGCAACCAGCATGTAAAATTGGCTACCCTGTTACACATTTTACATGAGGCTATAGCAAATTCACGTTACTCCTCTGGGTGCAGGGATTACACCTTTCACAGTGCTCTACTGTCTTACAAGTGACTAAAAGCGTGAAAGAGGCTTCAGGCCCTCATGTCATAAGATGGTCTCCTGTATTTATGCCCTTGGGTGTACATGGTCTTCTGTATTTATGCCCATGGGTGTAACTTTATATTAAAGGGCTATTGCGGTTAGATAAGGTTATCGCCCATTAGATCAGTGGGAGTCCAACTGTTGAGACCCCGACCAATTCCTAGAATGGGGGCCCTTAACCCTAGAAATAAATGGAGAGTAGAGATGAGCGAATCTATTCGCCAATTCGTTGATTCGTATCGAATCTTGGAAATTTTCAGCTGCGAAGCGAATCCAAATATTTGGAGATTCACTCCGTTAAGATTCAAAAATGTTCCTAAGCCTTTCTACGCATTCGCTACGTACTTGTCCGATAAATTGTACGCTAATGCTACGTATAAGTTATTCTATACACTGTTGTGTACAAATTCAATTACTTAGCAAACTTTTACTGTTAGTTCGTTATTCGTGCGCAAAAGCCCAGGAAGAAAGCGGTCACCTGTCCTAGTGGGCAGGGCTTGCTCTGATTGGCTCAGGCTCGGTCAGCTAGTGACGCATCACTTCTGCTGCGACTGCTGAGACGAGCAGAAGCACTGTGTGTGAAGTTCCTAAAGACTGAGACCTTTGTTGTTGAAATTGGGGTGTAATTGTTCTGGTAATCCATATTACACATCAGGGATACTGCAGGGCAAGTGCAGGGCTAGTAATTAATCAGGCAGGGAGAGAGAGACAGGGAGAAAGATAGGGAGAGAGACAGGGACAAGACAAAGACCAGCTGCAGGGCCACAGAGTCAAGTGAAAAATGTCTGGAATGGATAAGCAAAAGGGTTCCAGTTCCAGCCAGAGCTCGAGCTCTAAAAAAAGGAGAAGGTGGCACAGGGCAGAAGTGCCAAAGGACCTGTAGCCGGAGCTTCTACTTGTAGTATTCGCAATACTTGGCCGGTGTTCCACCGGGCTCACCCACCAGGGCGCCAAATTGTAGTGGAGGAGAAAGTGGATGAAGTAGTGGAGTGGATGGCACGCTCATCTCAGTCTCAGCCGGATGATCTGCTGTTATCTGCTGATACAGTATCCATATGTAGCCAGGGGTCAGACTCAAAGCGTTCCTCCTGCTCCACCATTCCTCTCCAGCAAAGCCCGTCATTTTCGTACTCAATTTGTATGCTCATGGGTACGTGTTCACAGACGTTGCGTACCTTGTAAAACTGAACGTTCGTTATTAGTGCGCGAATGTTCGCAAAACGCCACATAATAACATATGATTTGTACGCAGATTCGTCGAATAGAATTTTGAATGATTCGCTCATCTCTAATGGAGAGGCAGGCTGTGCATTCATACTGCTGCTCAGATATCTCCAGCAGTCCCATAGAGAATGAATAGGGGACAGTGAATCTAATTGGAATACCCCTTTAATGAGACTAATATCTTTACAACACCAGTAGATTTTAAAAACATATTTTCAGATATTTTACCCAAAAAATGTTCACAGCAGGCTTCTTGCCTCACTTGCATTACTTTTATTTGCCTGCCGAGGCTGCTAGCTCTTCTGATTTCAATTGAAACACAGTTGGAACAAGAAGTTAGCTACTTCATCCTTTACTTATATCCAAAGTTTTCTTGGCTGGTTAAAGGGTGGAAAATGATGCTTGTTTATAAAGAACCGATGGGCTAATAATCATTTTGGTCACTGACAACCACTTGTGTTTCATACTCATAGCTTTCTTCAAAAAGTCAAGTGAGCCTTCCTTCTCAGTGAAAGGAATGTGAATGCTAAAGGCTCATGGGCCCTGGTGCAAGAGTCCAGCTTGGGCCCCTTTCTTTCAGTGCTTTGTGGCCAGGGGCAGGGAAGCACATAGCCTCCGTACTTCACAAGGCAAAAATTGAAACGGTAACCCACCCCCCCACCCCCCCATGCCAAATTCTTGACCTAACCCCTTCCCTCCAGCCAGAGGTGTAACTTCACCAGCTTGCACTTTCTATAATACCAGTGTCTTATTATGCAGCACAAGGGTCTTTGGGCCCCCTCAGGCTCCTGGGCCCGGTAGTGACTGCTACCTCTGCACCCCCTATAGCTATACCCCTGGTCTAGGTACAAAGAGTGAATTTGGTTAGCTGTCAGATAACCCCATCCTGTCCCATGAAAAAAAGTCTGAAGCTCTCATGGCTGAGTTTGCAAGAAAAACATGCTGCAAACTAATGCACATTAAGATTTGTGACCACAGTCAGGTTTACATTTTCAGCCACAAGTTCTCTTTAAATTTTACAACTGCAATTTAGTGCAACCCACAGAGTTCTTTAAAAAATTATAGCAAAACCCAGTGGATGCTGTGGTATAATGTGTATGGTATTTATGCACATAATAATGCAGCAAGGCTTGAAATAAATTTATACATAAGATCCTCATAAAGTTTCAGGTGTGTTGGAAATATAAATTATTAATAAAACCAAATATATACAACTAGTATTTAATGCAATAGTACAAGCCCTTTTAATCTAAACAAAGAAAAAAATTTTGATCAGGTCATAGCTAGATGAGTAGCTACGGTAGCTAGGCATGTGCCCAGGAAGCCAACAAGACACTTAGCCTTGGGCAGGGTATTTAGATATAGTTCTAGGACAGCAAACCATATCTTTACTATGACTTTTCTTTCATTGCTATTAGCTCCTTAAAGGAGTTTTCCACATGATAATAACTAACCCCTATCCACAATATAGAGCATAAGTGTCTGATTGGCAAAGGTCTGATCACTGGGGCCCATGCCGATCACTAGAACGGGGCCATGTTCCCCTCTTTGAATGGAGAGGCAGGCCTTCATGTGTGTTACCAGCTTCATTCAACCATATGGGGCTGCTAGAGATTTACTCCTCCTAAGTATAAATCTTTGTAGTTACAGAAGAACACAGTTCACACTATTTTCGGTTACAACCTTTCAGCTAGACAGTTTCACTTACAAAGAGGTCCCCATGCTTGTAGTTTAGCAGTGGCAACTATGTATATTCTCAGTAGGTAACAATATACACACTTGGCTGTGGTGGTGATTTTGGACCACTATGGTTCATTAGTGCAATTTGCACAGATGACCTTTGAAGAGGGGAGGGGGGCCTCTCTCTTTCCGGTACCCTGCCTTCTCTAAGCCTCCAACATCGATCATATACAGTATACATTATTCCTGAGCACAGTAATCTTTAAAGGAGGGTTCAGAGGGATGAGAGTCTTCTAGTGACAGTTGGAGATATGTTGGTCTAGCTAAGCCCAAGAAGAAGTTTGAACTAGCTATGGACAAGACATAGTGATTCGAATAATCTACACTACGAAGCAAGAAGGAGAGAGCTGAAGGGAACTCATAAATAGAAAGGGTTTGGCACCATTGAGTGCCCAATACCAAAGTTCTTTTATTCTGTGCATGTGGAGACTGACCTACAAGTTGTGGTGACCAAAGGTCAGATAATCATGACCTGTAAGCCTTTGTGCACCTCTGGAGGAGGTAATCTGAACATGCTGTATGAATCCTTAGAGGAGCACTGTATGACTACTTCACCAAACAGTGCCTTGGAGGGAGGTCTATAAAGTGGTTTGATTTAGCTGGTCTGAGGACTAATAGGTGCTGCATTTAAGGTGCATGGTATCACCAGGCTGAGATGGGAATCCTCTAAGGCTGTGAAGAGAATGTGACAAGACCACATGAAACCCTGAAGAGGCAGGAAATTCTGTCCAGGGGACACAGTCCTTGGAGGCAGGGTCTGACAGGGAGGTGCAGAGAAAATGGTGTAAGACCATATAAGAACATAGTCTGAGGGTGGTCTCTGTGAGACAAACTGAGACCTGAGAACAAACATGTCCAATGTGTCTATATTTCTGATTCTAGGTGCAACATTCAGAAATTATGCCACCTTTTGTGTTGTACCTCTAAAAGAGATGTAAAGTTGTCTGTTACAATTTTATTTGCTCTGTTTATGAATTTTTTTTCTAAGGGGGAACATCAGGTAACATATGCCATCTCACCCACATCACAAACAAGCCCTTCCTCCCCCTAAACAACCTCCATAAATTCTACGGCATGACCTTGTAAGTGAGACACCAGTTAGAATATTAATGTGGTCATATTAATGTAAACTCCAGGACAGCGCTACACTTAGCGATATATATGACGATATATGACTTGGCGATATATGATCTGGGATTCAAAATTGCCAGTTGCATCCAACACATTTCTAATGCCACTTAAAGCTTGATTCATAGATATTCATTTTCCATCTATCACTAGAACCAGATTGGATTTTTTTATGTATGGTAATAAATTCTTGTGTTTTTCCCTCTACGTGCCCTGATCAATATTTAATAAGAAACATTTGGTTTACTGGTCTCCTGTTCCATCCAGGGGGAAAGAACTTAATTAACACTGGTGCAGAAGGAGCCAAAAAGCTCTACAATAAATGATCATGCTTTTATAGCGTGCAGGTCTTAAAGGTGGACGGCAACAAGGAAAATTGCTAATGCCTAGTCATGATGTTTGATTTACATTCGGTCATAATCCCATCGCTGTACAACACAGATTACATCATATGATGGCAGGGGTTCTTAAAGAGGGGACTCCAAGTACAGTGCATTGGTACACGACTCCTCACCACCCTCAATTACATTCACTTTGCCGCTTTTCTGCATATAGTACATTACACGTTTTTGTATAGGGTGATTTAAAGGGAATGTATCATCAAAAAATTATCTATTGTTTTAAGCAACTTTTTATCATACATTTATTTTTTAAAAGAAGTGGTCATATTTTTCTAATTTTCAGTTTTCCATTGTCACTGTAAGACTCGGTAATAATCGGTTGACTCTTCCTCTTCTATTGAGATCACTTCTCAGCAGTCATCTCATTATAATTACAGGCACTGCAATAGGTACTACCTATACATAAATCCACCACTCACAATATGTAATGGTCAGACAGCTTATGTACTCCCCTTCCCAGTAGATTGACCTTTGCACAGGTCACAGAGCATGCCTATGACACTGTCTTATAGAAATGAATGAGTTATCTCCAGACTACAGGTTCCTATGGTCCGTTTGTAAACATATCTCTGAATTTGTTAATAGCAGCTTAGGCATGATGGCTGCCACTATAATAATGTGCAAAGAATAAAATCAATCTACTATCAATAAAGAAGGTTAGGCAAAATATGTTGTGGTATCCAGTTTTAAGTATACATTCCCTTTAAGGGTTAATGATAATATTCCTGTAATATCCCTGAGGTGTACAGTTAATGCCTAATATTTTTAGCTTTCTTGCATGATGAATAAATGAACATTGATATTCATTTTTTTCATGGTGGTCTAGGATGGTTATGGGTTCATATTTAATATCCTTGGTGGTCTAGTGTTCTTTAGTGGTTAACACATAATACCACGTCAATAGAGTAGCGCATATTTTTATATGTAATTTTGCTACATCTGTCATTTATGATATACCGGTAGTTATAGACTTTATAACTGATGACCTATCCTCAGTATCCGATCAGTGGTGGTCCGACAACCAGGACCCCCACCGATCAGCTATTTGCAAAGGCACCGGCGAAACTGTGAGTGCTGCTGCACTCTCAGAGCTTACCAAGCACAGCACTGTACATTTTATAGCGGCTGTCTGCGCTCAGCCACTGAGTTATTCATTTAAATGTATCTGTATAGCGCCACCTGCAGTTTTTTTTTCTGATTTCTTTGACCTGCTCATTCAGATGACTGCACATGCTCAGTTTTATCCTTCAACTCCTTCTTGAGTTGTGATAGGTAGAGCGTGGACACGCCCCTTAGCTGCAGCAGAAAAGACACTCCCCTTGAGCTGCCAGCTTGATATAAATCTAGCAGAGCAATGAATGGGGAGATCTCTGGATCTATGTGAGATACAGGGCTGGTTCTAGCTTTTTTAGAAAGAGATTGCCATGTACCAAGTAGTAGTACTATTTCATCACTTCATTGGTGTCATCCCAATAAGCGTTGTCTTTCCACATGCTCTATCCATTCATATGTACATCACTGAGCGAGGGGGGCATTTCTATTACACCAAAAGATCTGAGGTTTATCACTATGAAATAAATCTTCAGCAGGTTACTTCAGCATTTAGGGGCCCGGTCACAATTACGACCACTGCGACCCCTATAGCTGTGCCACTGATTATGTGGGGAAAGGGATGACATTTGCAATAATCATGTAGTATTAACTTGGTTTATAACATTTTTATTAGAATTATAATCTTTTTGTCAATTACTGCGGCCAATTCAGCCGCAGCTGCCTGATATTTAAACTAATGAAGACCACAACGAAAGTCCCATAGACACCAATGGATAGCATATCAAGCAAGCACAACCAGTGCTCCATTCAGGCAATTTTTGACAGTCCAATAGCAATGAAAATAAGCGAAAGGTGTGCCTCCTCTACGCTCACTTTTGGGGCCCCGTTCTAGAGGGAGATGCAAGTCTCTACCCTAGCGATATGCCATCAATGTCTAAGATAGGACAACCCTCTTAATAATAACACTATGCAGTAAGCTGGTAAACACCCTCTGATGTGTATCTACCTCTAGGTGTATACAAGTAATTTGGAGCGCCTACCCCTATAGAGGTATTTTAAGGAATACATAAGCAAAGAAATATTCAACTTATTCTTATCCCAAAAAATTTTTTACGGACAAATTGGAAAACCATAATGAATGATTAAGATTATAAGTAATACATGTTTATAGCTCCATACGGTGATTAGAACTCTTTCCTAGAATTTACTATTGGTTGTAAAATTGCCACCAAAATATTCTAGTCAAGCACTACCAGCCTCAAAAAAATCACGGACACATCTATTTTTTTCACGGATACAGAAAAAAAGTCTCCTATTTTAACTGTCCAGAAACTCTGACTGTCCAGAAATTTCGGTATCTAAATAGTAGCTGCTAAGGAGACCCCAAAATCAGAAGACTAGAAAATCAGTATTCATATACTGTAGTTACGTTACATACTCAATAGAGATAAGCGAAGTTTGGAAAAATTTGAATCGGCAGCTTCGACGAATTTTGATTTGTTACAAATTACTTTGTCACAAACCTCTTTCCATTGTATGGAGTGGGTGCAATAATGGGGAACGGCGATCCTTCCAAAGTCATTTAATCCCTCCGATGCCGTGTTCAGCGCTGATCTTGACATCTGTGACTCACATTCAGCTGCTCAGGGGTTAATCCGGGTTGAGGCCATCCACTCCCGTTATGATTGAAGAAAACCCACCAAAGGACCTGCGCTGAATGTGATGATGGCACCACATGATCACATCATTAGTGACCCACTGTGATCACGTGGTAAGGTCACCACGGTCACCACAGGTCCTTTGGTGGGTTATCTTCAGTCAAGACGGGAGCGGATGGGCTCTCCGTGATCAAGTGGATGAAGTGAGTCTAATTTTTTTTTTACATTCAGCCACCATTTTAGGAAAAATTGATTCGTTACAACACAGCGTGAGGTAATTTGGCTTCATGACGAATTGCATTTTTCCTGAAATTCGGATCAAAGTCCACTTCGGATACTTCGATTCACTTAACACCAATAGTCATGTCAAATATATTCATGTCACATGTTTCTGAATTTCCTTCAAACAGAAACACCAAAAATACGTCATTGCCCTGAGGGTTGTTAGAAGTGACCTCAGTAATAACTTTGGCAGCACAGGAGATTTTAATATTCATCCGGTATTATAAGTAGAAGCTGCATATAATGCCAATACACAATTACCTGGAAACATTTGTCATTTCGCTGACAATACATCGTCTCTGCCGGGACAGGTTCATAATTTGATTTGTCATATGTCAGCAGCTACCTCATTAATTGCTCACTGACACAAGCAGTTCATCAATGGCAATCAATAACCAATCTTTACATTCATCTCCTGGAAACTATGTAATGTATGGATATTTCATTGACCTTTCTCTTGTAATTTTACAGCAATTGCAGTAAATGTTGTAGGAACAAATGAACAAGTCTTTTTTTTTTTGTAAAGCTCTCACTGTCCCACTGTGAATATCTCGATGTGAGGAATAACTCTCTCCTAATGCCAGGGATGGTGCACCCGTATTGTAGTGGAGGGATTTTGTATTCTTCTTTTCCTGTCATATAAATTATAAATACTGAGTTTTTAAAAATGAATGTAATATTTTTGGTCATTGTGGTAAGAATTAGGGATGAGCGAACCGAACCGTAACGAACCAGATTTGTTACGAACTTTCCCAAAAGTTCGGTTCATCACCGAACCGAATTTTGAGAAAGTTCGTAACGAATCTGGTTAAAATAACGACGACGCAAAATATACGCATATTTGAGAATGTACGCTAATGTGTACACGCATTTTATGAATTCATACGCATTATCGTACGCATTAGTGTACATTATTAAGTAGCGTACCTTTGACAACGCTAGACTGTATGTTTGTTACTTGAGTAGGAATGTTCGCAGACGCAGTGTATGAGTACGCTAATGTGTACATATTCAGTTAAGTAGCGTACCTTTGACAAAACTACACTGTATGTTCGTTACTTGAGTAGGAATGTTCACAGACGCAGTGTATGCGTACGCTAATGCGTACATATTCATTCAGTTAAGTAGCGTACCTTTGACAACGCTAGACTGTATGTTCGTTATTTGTGCGGGAATGTTCGCATTAGCGTACGCATTAGTGTAGATTCTCAATTATGCGTATATTTTGCGTCGCCGTTGTTGAAGTCACTTGGATTTTTTCCACTTTTTTCATTGTAATAGCAACTGCAAGTAAACTAAACTGTACCCTATCAGACTCCCATTATTGTAGCAGCAATTATTCAGCCGTTATAGCAAGGTTCGTTTTAGGTTCGGTTCGTACGAATCCGAACTTAATGAAAGTTCGCCGAAGCGAAGCGAACCGAACTTTTCAAAAGTTCGCTCATCCCTAGTAAGAATTGAAGAGCTAGCTCACAAAAATAATGCAGGCTCGTTGTAAAACCAAAGGAAAGTTACATATTTGCCCAATAGGAAAAAAGTAATTGTTCCTATATAGTTCATATACCTTCTCCCTGTAAGGAGTCATCTTGTCTCTTTCTGTTACTCTAGATTGGTTCATGATGGTGTATACTTTCTATGTTTTCTACGAGTTTAGATCCATAGAATCTCTGGTCAGCCTCCCTCTTTGATGAATATGCTTTTCCAGCGCATGCGCTATTTTCTTTCTTCTCTAAAGTCCATCAGATTTATTGTGCATGTGCAGTAGAAGTACTCAGAAGATCATGGGTAAAATATCGAAATTGAGCAACCACCTAAAACAAAAAGTTATAGCTGCTAAATTGTACTAAAAATACCTGAACTATGTCTGGACCTGAAGGCCCAAAATCTCCTGGATTAGACCATGGATGAGCCTTAAAACATAGTATTCAAGGTTGCACATTTGAAGAGAAATTGTCACCATGAAAATGCAGTGTAATATGCAGGCAATATGTTAGGCTGAGTTCACACTTCAGTTATTTGGTCAGTTATTTCCATCAGTTATTGTGAGCCAAAACCAGGTGTTGGTCAAAAACACAGAACAGGTGCAGTTCTGTCCATTATATCTTATCAGGGGCGGATTGGCCATAGACCTTACAGGGAAATTTCCCAGCGGGCCGTTGCCCAGAGGGCCACCTGGGCCCTTTTTGCGGCCACCCAGTGGAAGTTTTCGGGGATGTATTTTGTGCTGCTGGCAGTATTTTGTGATGGACTGTGGTATTTGGCTCTTTTGGTGTGGTATAATGTGCCACAATATGGTATTGAAGGCCTGGCCTTCCACCAATTTAGACCCAACTACAAAACGGGGCCACTTTCAGTATTTATTCCAGGGCCAGTTTAAGTTCCCAGTCCGCTCCTGTATCTTATCTCTGGTAGGCTTCACTACTGTTTTTTTTTTCACAATAACTAATGGAAATAATTCACCAAAAAAGTAAAGTGTGAACTGAAAAGATTCAGTAATGTTTGGAATCTTCTCAGAGATTGACAGTTATTCTTGTATGTACAGTAAAGAAGTCACTATTAAGACCAATGATGACTCCGAAACCAAGAATGAACACTGATGACTGTGTTAATGCAATTTAGGATAAGTCCCAAATTGGACTTAATACTCAGTTGTCTGTGGTGTTCAAATTATGTTAAATTTCCCCCTTCATGGTAAGAGGGTGCGGCCGCAGCACAAGAAATGCACGTCCAGTCGTTTCATTGCTGATCATGCATATCTCTCCTGGTTACACCCAGAGAGCTAATTTTATTAGAAATACATGTTGGTGTAATCACACACCCCTTTGTCATCAATTTTAATATATCCAATCACAATCATACAAGCATACATGTAACATCAAATCAAATCAAAAGAATGATGATGGTAGCCGCCCAATGCTAATGAGGACACGTACACATTACTTCATCTATCTGGGAAATTCCATATGCATATTTCAACTTCTGCTAAGTTCCTGTTTTCCTACAGACATATCAAGTGATTATGAGTCATTTTTATTTTTAAGCATATGTGACATCTAATGGAGATTAGAGATTATAAGATATAAGAGCTATGGATATAAGGAGATGGAGACCACCAGAAATACAACCCTAGCACAATTGTGTTCACCAACTAACTAAATTTCTTTAACAACTGCTAAACCTATAAATCTATATATCAAACTGCTCAGCTCCTCCTGCTCTATACTACACTGCCTGCAGATTGGACTTTATTTTGATGGTAACAGGTTCTCTTTACATTTTTTCTTCTGTATAAATTAGTTACCTCCAGGTTCTCGATGTCTGTGTTCTGAGTGTTTGGGGTACATGGAGACCATGATATGAGGAGAGTCAATCAGATATATTTGGAAGCTAGCTGGGAAATATTTCTATACACAAAGCTCCCCACTGAAAAAAAACAAGCAATTCCCAGTAGAAAAGTATTTTAGCTTCATAGATTTAACTAGATTACTCAGAATTGATTGTTACCAGTCTTTAACTAGCAACAATCAATAGAAGGTTATAGACCTTTCACCTCTGTCTCTTCCAAAGAATAGTTCAGTACAATGTCAATCTGCCTCCAGGCTGCAAAATGACCCATAACACTCTTAGCTTTACACATCTTATTCAAGCCTTTTAACCAAAAATGTTAGGGGTAGACTTGCTTATGATCGCTCCTGCTCCGTGACTCATATTAGATGTATGATGATTAAGGGTTTCTGTCACCAGTTTTTTCAGTATGAATCAGGCTGACATTAGAGATGTGCTAATGTCACCTGATTCCAAATATATAACTGTTTTATTTACTGGTGCCCCCATTTTTATATAAAATGAACTTTTATTTTATGCTAATAAGGCCTCTAGGTGCCAGGGGCATTACCCCTGCTCCTAGAGGCTCTGTTGATTGACAGGCCCAGGCAGAGAAGAAACACTCCATTCACCATAGCTTGCAAGGACCTTCAATGATGTCATGACCATGTGATCAGTCACATGGTTTAGGAGGAGACAGGCTGTTTGTGTGATCCTAACCATGTGACTGATCACATGGTCATGACATCATTGAAGGTCCTTGCATAAAAGTTCATTTTATATAAAAATGGGGGCACCAGTAAATAAAACAGATATATATTTGGAATCAGGTGACATTAGCACATCTCTAATGTCAGCCTAATTCATACCGAAAAAACTGGTGACAGAAACCCTTTAATGTATATTAGAGCTTTCGCTGTTCAATAATGGTACCTACAGGGAATGTCCCACATGGAGGAATGTAATTTGGTTCCCTTATGTACATTGTATTTAAGGGGTTTTCTGCTTTACAAAATATCTGTCAGTTCCCTTGACAATTATTTAATCAGGAAGTGACCATTGGTGGTGGGACCCCCATCAAAAAACTGCTATCTATGGAAACCTGGTAGTGTTTAATTACCCTGCAGCGCTACCACAGAGAAAATGAGGCATTACACAGTGCTCATTCAAATCGATGGGTTGTCGATGTAATGTAGGACAGGACAAGTCCTCCAGAGCAATAGGTGCTCATTGTATTCATTCTCCACTCGAGCCGAGAGATGAGGATCATGAACTGGAGATTCCATCTATTAGGTCATAATAGGTGTATGAATGTGCATTATCAAAACGGGACAACCTCGCTAAACCAGGGGCGTAACTACCATAGCGGCAGACCATTTGACTGCTATGAGGCCCAGGGCAAGAGAGGGCCCAGTTGGGACCATCTCCTCTTCTACTGGGGGTGAAAACTTGGTCAGGAATCTACCCTCTAAAGGAACAACTTTTAGCAAATGAAGCCGTGGAAAAATGTCCCAAGGGTCATTGAAAGGGGTTTGGGGGGGCCTGGTTTGATCCTTGCTATGGGGCCCTCACTTCTCTATGTACGCCACTGCTCTAAACACCAAAATATAGATGGTTCTATGCATGAGTCTTGGGTGAGAAGAAACGAGATTTGCATCGACCATTATTGACTTGCATCTATCTTTTTAGGCTGTCCAGGTATTACCCAAAAGATTTTGCTAAATGTTCTTATTAAGCAGTATCTTGGGTTCTCTGTACAAAGGAATTTTAATTAGGTTACTAGAATAAAGACACAATTAGTATTGCCTTGTGCCTTAATTTTCCATCTTTAGGTTAGTGAATACCAAGGTTCAAGATAAATCCCTATGGAAAAAAGATGAAAATTATGTCCTAAAGGAAAAAGAAAGAATAAAACTATGCATAGTCATACTTATATGGACAGATATCTTGTATAGTAACCTGTGAATGTTCTACTCATACCAGAGGGGGCTTATGAAAGGAGGAACGTAAACACAAAGGATGAAATTAAACCATTTTCCTGTCTTCCTACCAAATCTCCTTACCTTTTCTCAACAGGCTGGTGAGGGAATATCGATAAAAACAATCCTAACATCTGCTTCGTATGATTAGACATTGTAGAGTAATTGTGTTTATCTCCTAGACAATGCCATGCTTTTATCTAGCTCAGAGTATCATCAACTCTTTGTATTTTCACAGATAACGTAGAATAATTCAATGCTGTTGTTTTAGCGTGGTGTTTTTCTCATGTAGCCTATTTCAGTTGTATGTTTCTTGTTACATTCACGGAATAGAAATGAGATGTTAGACACCATGTTCTGGGCTTGAAGGCAATTTTACACCTGCTGGCTCGTGCAATGGAATAGCAGATCTTCAAGACTATCAATCTTAGAGCTTTAGGAAGAAATTCTGCCACTAAGATACTATAGAGCTTATAGATAATATAATCATATAATCAATCATGGAGGTATATACACCATAGTGGCATAGACAGAAAGTAATCAATTGGCAAATCGTTACTGGCAAAGAATGTAATGCAAAAAAAACCTCTAAGAATCCAACCTTCATGAAATTTGTGCGGGAACATAATATAGCGATATTATATATATATATATATACAGTATATATATATTATATATCACAAATGATCACCCAAATATGCAATGGAAATGGTCCACAGGAGTGGTCTTTCCCAAGAAAAGGGCAATAAGACAAAAATCATGGAACCTAAAAGTTTCAATATAGATAGATGTGCAGTATCCCAGACCTGCAACTACTGTCATTGTATTATATGATGCATTGTATTTTCATATATTTGTCATTTATTCCAGCAGAGGAGTAACGGTTGGCAACAACCGGGCTAACCATCCTGTTCCTCCCTGCTAGGTGGGAGTGAGTTGGTCCTATTTTGCGCCAGGAGGGGGTGTTCCAGTTTAACTACAGACAGAGAGAAGAGAGAAAGGAGAGGAGAAAATTATTCCTCTGTGGTGAGAAACTCAGAAATCAGATATTCTTCTCCTGTGAGAACAACTTAATCCTGCCTCTTTCCCAGTATAATGGTGTAATCTGTATTTGCAGTGCAGCAGAGATCTATGTTTACATTGAATCTTGTCGTCTGACAGCTCATGTGAATCCCCTTTCTCCTGAATTTCATAAACACTTATTTAAGCCATATTCTTATCAGTGTGATAATAATTGAGCTGTGATTAGTATTTATGAGCTGTCAAGAGTTCAAAGAACAAGGCTACAGACTGAGCAGGCAGCTCTGCTGGCTGATGGGACTGGAGGTAAATAGAAACTGACAGTCTGTGGATGCAGACCCTTTTAGTACAAGTTCTGTTGGAAAATTTTAATAAAGATCAATAGTTGTAGACAGGCTTGTGCCAAAAACTCCTTTTCACTCCAAAGTGTATTTTCATCAATCACTCTTGATTCCATTCTTTCTTGGATTGTTTTTTTTCCTTTCAATTTACCTCATTTGCAGTTTTCTGTTATTCCCCATCTTATCCCGTATCTAATCCTTGAACCATGCTTCCTGGTTTGTCATGTGTCTGCTGTCCCATCATGCTTTAGGGCTCATGCACATGACCGTATGTTTGGTCCACATCCAATCCACTTTTTTTGAATGGGGCCGCGAAAGATGCAGACAGCACACCGTGTGCTGTCCATATCTGTATATCCGTTCTGTGGCTCAGCAAAAAAGATAGAACATGTCCTATTCTTCATGTTGCAGACAAGGATAGGACATTCTATTGAAGTGAAAAAGAAAATGGCAGCATGCACATTGTTGGGATCTATGTTTTTTGGATCCGCTATTTGTGGACCTCAAAATATTAACGGCCATGTGCATGAGCCCTTAGTTTGGTGAGATGTGTTATGACCTATTTGGAGAACGTGATATAACAGAGTTATTTGTTGGACGGGATACATTCATATTAGTGGCACAACCCCTTTAACAGTATTGAGAGATATACTTTATATCAGCCACCATTGGCCATATACACAATGGTCAGGAGGTGACCTTATTGACTTCTGTTGGAGAGTTTTCTTGGCAGCTCAGTGACCTGTGCATAGGTCATTGTACAAGGAAGAAAGAGATAAGATCTGACAATCACCTATTGTGAATGGTGGATCCTGTCTTATCTATATATAGATATAATCCTCCCTAATCCTTCCTGTGATGATAATGAGATGGCTGCAGACCAATAAGTGAGGCCTGCTATTAGGCTCAGTATTCAGTGCGAAAACTGCAGGATTTCCTATATATATAGACCTGGAAAATTAAAAATAACATCACCGAAATTATTTAAAAAATGTTTAACATAAAAACATGAATTAAACCATAGGCCATGTTCTGATGACACATTCCCTTTAAGTCCCTTTAACACGGGCCAAGGATCAGGACTGTTATCTAGAACAAACATGGTTGCTCATGATAATTGGCCTGTGTAAAAGTGCGGCCATTCACCTGTTGTCTCATATTTCATGTGACAGCTCATTGCCTTGTTTAGACAGGGATGTGCTACCAACAGATAATGAAACTATATGGGGACAAAAACTGGGTCCTCAGGACTCTCTTGACACTTCCTTATAATTCTGACACTTAAAGGGGTTGGCCACCTTTTGGCAAACCCCTTCCCGCTGCCAGGCCAGACATGTAAAAGGGAAGCATATTTACCTATTCCACGCCACAAGTCCCATCTCCTTTGTTCCCAGGCCTTGGCTGCCTCTATTAACATCCATTTTGTCAATACTGCAGCCGACAGTGCCCTGCCCCCTTTGCGTCATGTCAATGTGGGTGTTAACAGCAGGTGACCCAAAGGAGGCAACCAAGGCCAGGGAATGAAAGAGCCAGGGCCCAGTGGCAGGGAGCAGATAAGTATTCTTCCTTGGAGTGTCTGGCCTGGACGAAGATGTTGTCCAACACCCCAAAAGGTGGCCAACGTCTTTAAGGAAATATTAGGCACATTTTAAACTAATCCTGGCACATCTCAGCGAAAATTACATTTATTAAAATTATCACCCCAAAAAAAGGAACTTTGATAATAAAGCGAACTCCCTTCACACAGAAATAAACAAAATCAGGATCGCGCTGCGTTTTCAACAAATGATCGATTCCCAGACTTCTCAAGGAAATTTCAGTAGATACTGTTCACATGGCCAACACATAAAAGCGGCAGAAATGAGGTCAGCTTTAATCCATAATACCTATCAAAGATGCAAAGCACTAGATAGTGAAGGACCTTCAACACTGAACTCTGTTAGTTTTTTAATATACTCACAAGCGTATAAGTTGTAAACACATAAAATATAAAATCTCTCAGCGTCCTCGTGTCAGTCCCGACCAGGGTTTTGCTCCTAAAGCTTCGTCAGGGGCTACACCTTCTTTTCGTCATCTTTTATACCTGCCTCCACAAAGGGAGGGGTAAGCTCACTTATTTTTTTTTTTTTTTAAACACATAAAATAAAAATGCATATAGCACTGCCATACAGAATTTCATGAAGGGCATAAAATTGGTTTACATATTACATTGTTAGGTAGAACATTTTTCAAATGTCATTGTTTCTTAAATATAATACTTTATCCCTCATTTTTCTCATTACTTTCATCCTACATCAAAACTATCTTGCCACGGATTAACACTATAGTAGCTTTCTGATTCAAAAATCCCGCTTTAAATCCTATTTCAATCACATAATACTAAGTGACCAAACTTAGACCACTATATATGTTCATTCATTAGAACGAAAAATGATAATAACAACGCCCCCTGAAACATCACGGGGTCTATATTCAGCCTATCGTCCATTACTCATATAACGCACTGCATCGCCTTACCGGACTTTATTGGACATATCGAAAAAATGTTCTTTCTTATATAGGTTTCGTTTCTTTAGTAGCGGTAGACATAATAGGATAGTCAAAAGGGCCAGGAGAATTCGGTATCATTTTCGGTTTATTTTATTCAACCACGCAAGGTTTTAGGTCGAACTCAATGTTCAGACCTCGCGGATGTAAAGGGTCTAGATGATATATCCACTCTATTTCTTTTTTATTTATTGTAGTGACTGGATCTCCTCCTCGCCAATCTTGCTGTACTTTTTCGATTGCTACAAATTTTAAACCTTTGGGGTTTTTCTTATGGAACTTCAAAAAATGTGAGGAGACACTATGCGTTTCCAGTCCTTTTTTAATATTCCTTAATGTGTTCTTGAATTCGTATTTTAAGTTTTCTCAACGTTCTCCTTACATACTGGAGGCCACATGGGCACTCCAGCATGTAGATGACCCCTATATGCTCACAGGTCATGTTTCCTTTTATTTTAAACACCTTTTTTGTATTAGTTGATGTAACCGTCATGGTGTTTCTATTCTTATCATCTTTCCCTCGATTTTTGCAAGGTAAACACCATCCACACCAGGAAAACCTATTTGCTTTGGGTTTTGCTTGATTCAACGCAATATAGCTATGAACTAGATGTGTGTTCAGAATGGGCGCTTTTTTAAAGATCACACTTGATTTTTCTGGAATCAAAGGGCCCAAAATTGGGTCATTTTTCAAAACTCGCCAGTTCTTTCTTAAGGCATCCTTCAAGGCCCCTGCACCACTACTGTATTGGGTAAGGAAAGCAAATTGGAATATATCCTTCCTATTCATTTTTACGGGTTCTTTATTTTTGGCATTAGTAGAGTTAGTTCTAAATCTTTACTGATTTGTGCTAGGTTGGTGGGGTCATAGCCTTTTTCAACAAATCTATTTTGTATAATCTTACTCTGTTCTCTATAAACTTCAACATCCGAGCAATTTCGATACACTCTTTGTAGTTGTCCCTTAGGGATATTTTTCAACCATGGGTTATAATGACAGCTTTTCATATCTATATAAGAGTTGGTATAGTTTTTTTTAAAAAAGTTTTGGTTTTCAACACCCTATTTTCTATATAGAGGGTTAAGTCTAAAAAGTCCACTGACTCTTTGCCGATATTGCTTGTGAAATGGAGATTCCAATTATTAATATTCAATCGGCTGATGAAGTTGATAAGACCACTCTCACTGCCCTTCCACATTAGGAGGCAGTCGTCGATATAACGCTTCCATACTTTCAGTTCTCCCCCTTCTTGTTTTGTCTGTAATATAGGATTAATAATCTCACCTTCCCACATAGACATATAGATATTAGCGAAACTAGGGGCGAATTTCGCCCCCATCGCTGTCCCGGTTTGCTGCACATAAAAAGTACCATTAAACCAAAAATAATTACGGTTTAAACAAAACTCAAGACATTTTAAAATACATTTTTTTTGTTTTTCTACTAATGTTGGGTCATTATCCAGTTCTCTTTTTACTGCTATTATCCCTAGTTCTTTTGGAATAACAGTGTATAAGGACGTTACATCAACTGTAGCCAACCATAAATCCCCCTCTAATACATCTAAACCTTTAATCAATTCTATGACACTTCTGGAATCTTTAAGATAGGATGGAGCTCTAATAATATACTTTTGGAGAAAGAAGTCAATATATTCGGTAATTCTGCTAGTTAGTGAGTTTATCCCCGATACAATGGGTCTTCCTGGGGGGTCAGTTAGGCTTTTGTGTATCTTCGGAAGCTGATATATTACCTTCATGAAATTCTGTATGGCAGTGCTATATGCATTTTTATTTTATGTGTTTTAAAAAAAATAAAATAAAAATAAGTGAGCTTACCCCTCCCTTTGTGGAGGTAAATATAAAAGATATGTGATGACGAAAAGAAGGTGTAGCCCCTGACGAAGCTTTAGGAGCAAAACCCGGGTCGGGACTGACACGAGGATGTTGAGAGATTTTATATTTTATGTGTTTACAACTTGTACGCTTGTGAGTATATTAAAAAACTAACAGAGTTCAGTGTTGAAGGTCCTTCACTATCTAGTGCTTTGCATCTTTGATAGGTATTATGGATTAAAGCTGACCTCATTTCTGCCGCTTATATGTGTTGGCCATGTGAACAGTATCTACTGAAATTTCCTTGAGAAGTCTGGGAATCGATCATTTGTTGAAAACGCAGCACGATCCTGATTTTGTTTATTTCTGGTCTGTGAGTTTGAAACCCACCTTGCTGGAGGATCCGCGACGCGACTTTTGTGAACTGGGACTGGTATTTATTTTTAATTTTTACCAATTTTTATGAAAATTTTTTTTTTTACTTTTTTATTTTTTTTGCTTTTGTTTTTATTGAATAACATTGTTGTCCCTTCACACAGAAGACCTTTCTTTGATGCTTTATAAGGCTCTGCTTACACTTCCATAAGGTCTTCTTGTTCTTCCTTTATAGCAACTGAAAAACGAATATAATGGCATGCCAGATCGGACCTATGATGGACACCATTGACACTCAACAGACCCCTTTATCCTCTAAAGAAAGTCCATCAAGTTATGTCATGTTGGTAAAGAAATCTATCAGGTTTCTCCAAAGGACGTGTAAACAAAGCTGACAGTTTGGGCAATTAGACTTTTGGACTTATTACATAAATTTATATGTCATTGGGTTACTTTCTGAAAGTAACTAGAATTGAACTATGTTTAATTACTGTTTGACAATGTGGTTGCTAATTAAAGTGAATTTACTACGGTTTAGGTCATGTTTTCCTTGATAACTCCATAATAGCCTTTGCCAAGGGCCAACTGAACATCAAAGGTTCTCAAACCTAAACTCTACTATAAATCAACACCATTCTCATTGACAACCACTATTAAGCAGGTGTCTGAAGATTTCTCCTGCTCAAACATTTCATAACAATTACTACTACTTTGGATTGCTATCTAGTATGGCACCTTACCATGAATGTCCATGAAACCTCCCTTTAAGTCAGTTCATGTTCACATATTTCCTCTCCTACACACTCAATTTGAAAGTATTTTCATTATTTCATATCAAAATAAGTTGATATATTTCATTATTGTGATGGTTAATAATAGACGATGGAGATTGCACTTGAGGGATAAAGCATGCAGTGAAGAAGAGATCAGTTCTGCCTCAGGTTTTTTAATATTAATGTCTATGTTAATGGTCATTAAGAAACATGAAGCAATTTCAGTTGGTGATTACTGAAGTAGATATTAATTATCCAGTGAATGATTGTGTTGGTCTAAAAATCATAACCCCACAGGAAAATCACTTACCGTCTTGTCCAGAGATTTAGTTGAACTTGAAATTCTTAAAACTTTGAGTCAAGGATTTGTGAAATAAAAATTTGTTCCTAAGGCCCCATTCACACGGCCGTATGTATTCCATGTCCGTATAAAAACGGAACGGAAGACATACGGAATGTCTTCCGTAGTGTTCCGCATTTTTGCAGACCCATTGATTTTTAATGGGGCTACGGACGTGTTTTGCGGCCAATTATAGGACATGTTTCCTTTTTTTTGCGGGAGAACTTCCGTAATATACGGATGCGGAATGCACACGGTGTGAATTCCACATTTTTTTTTCTCCTATGGAAAAATGAATGGGTCCGTATGGTTCCGCATCTTATCTGCAAAAATGCGGATAAGATACGGAAATGAACATACGGTAATGTGAATGGGGGCTTAGTCCACGCGTTCCATGGTACCAAAACACAACCGACTGCATCCCTGAATGCAGTTGGATATTCAGTCTTCTTCATCATTTGCTTGCAACACAAATTAATGGATATCAATGTCGTCTTTTATTAAAATGGGTAGTCTGATTCCATGTAGGCTTCCATTGCTGTACGAGCATTCGATGAGCCACCTTAGCCAAAAATGCCCCAATGTGCTCAACCATTGGTAGATTGGGCAGAAAAACTGTGTGCCATGTTTTTATAACTAAAATGCCCCCTTTCATTGGATGTCCAGGGTAAAATATTCTGAACAATATATAATCAGCTATCCTCTCCAGATGTAGTCTATGTCTTATTTGGAGCAACCATGCCGGAGGATCAACAGGATTTTTATAAAATGATAATGAGATTTATTTTCAGTCTTTATAAGAGTTGATTGATTACAGGAATAATATAGTAAAGTTCATCAATATATTGTCCATGTCACTGTTCTGAAAGTATCATGTTCAGGGGCGGACTGGGAACTTAAAGTCGCCCTGGAAAAAAAAAAAGTGGCCCATGTTATAGGCGGGTTCAAATTGACAGAAGGTGAGGTAACACAAGTCGGCGGTGTCAGCAATACCATAGTGCAAAATACTGTCCCATCAGAACCATATACTACAGTCATGGCCAAAAGTTTTGAGAATGATACAAATATTAATTTTTACAAAGTCTACTGCTTCAGTTTTTATAATGGCAATTTGCATATACTCCAGAATGTTATAAAGAGTGATCAGCTTAACAGCAATTACTTGCAAAGTCAATATTTGCCTAGAAAATGAACTTTATCCCCCAAAACACATTTCAACATCATTGCAGCCCTGCCTTAAAAGGACCAGCTAACATCGTTTCAGTGATTGCTCCATTAACACAGGTCTGGGTGTTGATGAGGACAGGGCTGGAGATCAATCTGTCATGATTAAGTAAGAATGACACCACTGGACACTTTAAAAGGAGGCTGGTGCTTGGCATCATTGTTTCTCTTCTGTTAACCATGGTTATCTCTAAAGAAACAGGTGTAGTCATCATTGCACTGCACAAAAATGGCCTAACAGGGAAGAGTATCGCAGCTAGAAAGATTGCACCTCAGTCAACAATCTATCGCATCATCAAGAACTTCAAGCAGAGAGGTTCCATAGTTGCCAAAAAGGCTCCAGGGCGCCCAAGAAAGACCAGCAAGCGCCATGACCGTCTCTTAAAAGTGTTTCAGCTGCGGGATCGGGCTACCAGCATTGCAGAGCTTGCTCAGGAATGGCAGCAGGCAGGTGTGAGTGCATCTGCACGCACTGTGAGGCGGAGACTCTTGGAGCAAGACCTGGTCTCAAGGAGGGCAGCAAAGAAGCCACTTCTCTCCAGAAAAAACATCAGGGACAGACTGATATTCTGCAAAAGGTACAGGGAGTGGACTGCCGAGGACTGGAGTAAAGTCATTTTTTCTGATGAATCCCCTTTTCGATTGTTTGGGACATCTGGAAAACAGCTTATTCGGAGAAGACGAGGTGAGCGCTACCACCAGTCTTGTCTCATGCCAACTGTAAAGCATCCTGAAACCATTCATGTGTGGGGTTGCTTCTTAGCCAAGGGAATCGGCTCTCTCACAGTCTTGCCTAAAAACACAGCCATGAATAAAGAATGGTACCAGAATCTCCTCCGAGAGCAACTTCTCCCAACCATCCAAGAGCAGTTTGGCGATCAACAATGCCTTTTCCAGCATGATAGAGCACCTTGCCATAAAGCAAAGGTGATAACTAAATGGCTCAGGGAACAAAACATAGAGATTTTGGGTCCATGGCCTGGAAACTCCCCAGATCTTAATCCCATTCAGAACTTGTGGTCAATCATCAAGAGACGGGTGGACAAACAAAAACCTACAAATTCTGACAAAATGCAAGCATTGATTGTGCAAGAATGGACTGCTATCAGTCAGGATTTGGTCCAGAAGTTGATTGAGAGCATGCCAGGGAGAATTGCAGAGGTCCTGAAGAAGAAGGGTCAACACTGCAAATATTGACTTGCTGCATTAACTCATTCTAACGTCAATATAAGCTTTTTTACTAATAATATGATTGCAATTATATTTCTGTATGTGATAAAAACATCTGACAAACACACATAAAAACCAGAGGGCAGCAGATCATGTGAAAATATAATATTTGTGTCATTCTCAAAACTTTTGGCCATGACTGTACAGTGTAGCACAATATACTGCCCCAAAAGCTGTCCGTCTGTGGTGGCCATCAACAGCTGCCATTTTCTGTCCTCCTCCAGTTGTCTCTGATTAAGATATGAAGCAGGGGGCTTAGGAGCTATAGATGTTCCCAAAGTTTCATTCATCTCAATGGCATTATTAAAGAGCTTCCCTGCTCCCTACTAGGCCACAGCTGAAGCATGTGCTGCCATAACAACAGAGCAGAGCTGTTCTAAGCCACTTCAGAGTCAGTATAAGAAATATATACAGCCATCCCCATAGGAGACGGAGTGGAGAATGGGAGCGGTAGTGGCTCTGGTTGCAACAGTTATTTAGAGAGGCAATCCTCTCACTAGTGCTCTCCTAGTGTTAGGAACATGCACCCTTTTTCCCCGACGGCACACCCTGATGTTAGGTCTCCTGTCAGATGGCAATTGGGGTGTACTTGGTTTGGGTGCAAGGCAGGAGATGTAGGTGCACTGGGCTGTGAATGTTGCTGGAGTCAGTTACCAGGCCAATTGTAGAAAATAAACGTCTCTCTTTACTAAAGTGAAGAATCGACGTTGTAGTACATCCAAAGGTATCAAAACAAAGTTCCAAATAATTCTCAGTGTAAATCTACCCTGATACCAAAGTATGAATATAGGCTAGGATGGGGATTGTAGTACTCCTTTACTCTATCTCTCCAAAGCTCCCCCTCACAATCTAAGGCTGACAATTTTATTCTTGCAATGCTGGCTGTAATTCCCAGATGAGAGGTACAGGATTAAGACATGGTGGGCTGGACCGTGTTCAAGAGTGAAGGGTTCTTCGGCAATGTCCCTCTCAGTAAAGTCTCCATCCGACTTAAACAACAAATGCCTTTCTGACTTCTGGACAAGCCCTTTAAGAGCAGGCAAACCTGACACTGAATTTCACTGTGTGATCACATAGGTATTAAACTGCTGGTTTGCGTGTTTATTATGTGATATTTATATTTGTTATCTTCATACCTTTAATTGTCCTCTTTGATTCTAGACCCATTATCTGTTTCTTCAGGAAAGTATATAAGCCTTAAATGACCTGATAAATTAAAATGTCATTAGTCTAATTAACAGACTGTTCAGTGAGTGTCTCTAGGAAATTCATTAGATCAAAGCCTACTAAAGACATAATAGTTTTTTGCTTTTAATTGGAGTATCCACACATAATTTATGGGCATATGAAATTTTCAGTAGGAGCAATACTTTGAAAATAAGACATGCCAGTAACAACACATTAAAGGCCTTATTTTCCTTTCTTCAGGGGTTGGGATGAGTGATAAATCATCAGAAGCTGTTCATTCTCTACTGGCTCCACCACAGCAATCAACTTGGAGGGCAGATTACACAGATTGTGGTGAAATGCAGATTGCTTGTGGTTCATAGAACCAGACATAAAAGTAAATTATGCAATTTCATTGAGGCAGCAAATCTGCAGCATTTACACCCCCATGAAGACGTAACAGAACCTGTGCTGGAGGGCACAAAATGAGGACATCTGGTTTCAGGAAGGGAGAACTTTGAGGAACAGGAAGTATGTAATGGAGCCAAGCATTTGGTCGGTCTGCGGGAAAGCAGAACTCTGTGGAGAATGCCAAAGACAGACAGCTGGATCAACCAAGTGATGGAAGGCCAAAGAGACAGAGCAAGACTAGTGGCTTCTGTACAGTACACCAGGCTGACCCTGTGGGATTACTGCATCACTCCAGCTTAGTCCACACCCCGTCTTGTGGTGCGCCCTGCTTCACTCCTGGTTCCGAATCTATCAGGAGCTAGTTAGCATGCATGGTTATTGATGCGTGCTCACTCCCAACCGATTCCAAACACATAGAGGATGGGGCATGGCGTCTGCGTAGCCACTGTTGTTAGCGAGCAAAAATGACAACGAGCAAAAATTACAGGGCAGGAAGCTTCATATATAAAGCAAGGGAGGCAGTACAGAAAACTAAACATATTTGCAAAAATGATCATAGTGATCATTAATGATCAGTTATTTTGATAGTTACGGCCTTTGAATGCCCTCTATATTTTGCCATGTTATGGCTGTTACCAGGGACGCTCTAATAAGCAGCATCATAGTTAGTGGGCGGAGTATGAACTTCCAGCGCTCTGTCCCCTGTTTCTGGTTGTTCCGCCTCCCCCCGTCGCGTCATCATCAAAGATCGGGATCCGATCATGTGACTCATCACGTGGTCGGGCCCGGTGACGCGGCGGGAGGGGCGGGCCTACTCGGGAAGCGCGCGGACTTCGTCCATTTAAAGCCGTCTCAGACAGGTAATATATTGGCTCCATAATTTTGGTTCATCACCTCGCACCGAGGGTTTGGGAGACCCAGCATCATCAGTGTCATCTGCCCCTATTATGGGTTACCCTTATCAGTTGTATTGACACTATTTTTTGGCTGGTTCTTGATATATTGACATAGTAGCCCACTGGCTCCATGTGTTTGAATGGGATGGTGTCACTACTTGAACCATATCCCATGATTAACCCTTTTATCTACTTAGCACTTTGATTGTGATTTAGTAGCTATACTCCCCTGACGAGTCCTTTGACAGAAACGTGCCACGTCGGGAGTGGGCATCATTTTTTGTTTTTCAATTTTTGAGGGTTAGGTCCTGGGACATAGGGAAAGGCATCCTGACGGGGCCCCCAACCATCATGGGTTGCCCCGTATAGATAGGCAGGGCATGTGTAGTCCCTTCACCCTTCATCATCAGGGTTATATTAGGGACGGTGCCCATGCCCTTACTTGATTATTACACAGCAGACCCTTGCTGAACATCTGCCTTTAACCTCTTTTTGGTCCTAACAGCCTGTGTTGCGGTACCAAGTAGGACCAACAACTCACGTGACTGCCTGGATGGGTAAGACCGTTGCATTATTACTACTACAGAGTACCGTATAAGTTTGATTGTAGGCTGCTGATTGATTTCTTAGCCTCAGTGCTTTATGTACCATGCATTGTTCCACTTGTTTGAGCATATGTGTTTTCTCTTCAGTGTGCAGGATTGTTATGGACACACTGTTTTAATTATCTTATTAAAAGTTACATTTTATATGTTAATAAGTACACTTACCTGGAATATAGATTCTGGGAGTTATTTTGATATTATTGTTACATTTAAAGAAGAACTCACGCAAAAAATTTTATTCTCTGACCTGTTAGAAAGGTGCATGATATAATCTGTAGCGAATGCAATCTTCTCATCAGAGACTGTAATTCTGAGTTATCCCCTCTCTTCTTATTGTAGCTGGGTTATGTGACCAACTCCCTGACCTCCAACTGACCCAGGACAGGAAGCCAGTTACTGCTCTATTCATTCCTATGAGACTGAAAGTGAGGCTCCCATAGGAATACATAGAGAATTAGACTTCCTGTCCAAACATAAGATGCTGTGTGAGTTGGTGGGTCTGATTCCTAGTCACATGACACAGATGAGAAGCATCAGGGGGATATAATACAAAAATACAGACACTGGTAAGAAAATGACATTCACTACAGATGACATCATGTACATTTCTAGCAGGACATGGAATAAAATTTTTCTTCTTTAACACTAATTGTTTTGGTGAGACAACCCCTGTAAGTATCGAGGAAGAAAGTGATGCTAGGTTAAAAAGTCAGGTGAGACGATGCAACCACGGTGGTCATCTGTCATTTTTTCTCCACAAGGCCAGCACACAAAACCACAACCCTGGGTAAGATCTGCAGGATTAAAATAAGGCGTGGAGTCGGACATTCAAACACAAGCATAGGTACCAGGGCTCTATTGTACCACATATGGCGGCATCACTGGATGCTGTTGAAAACTGGCCAACATTCCTAAACACAAGAAGTCTGTCCTCCTTCACCTGTTCTTCCTTGTGGCAGAAAGCTTGCATACCCAAGCAGTACAGTGTCCTTGTCATCATCATCATCAGCTGCATCTTCTGCTCAAACTCCTCCCCCTACTCCTTGTCCTCCACTCGTGAGACATCCGTAACACAATGTCTGTCCCTGAGAAAACTTTTTGAGACCAGGAATTAGAACTAGGACCAGGAATAGGGAACCTTAAACAAATGAAATTATTTTATTATTATTATTTTTGGGGCTGGGGCTTTTGGTCAGACATGCAAAGATACCGCTTGTATATGAAATATTAAGACATTAAACTGTAATCTGGTTGACTGGCTGCCATGCCAATGTCTGTCATGCACCACTGAGCAACAAGGCTATGTCTTTTTGACGCCTTCATCCAGCTTTGTGTTTTCTTACCTCCCACACTAGCCACTTGGCTTGTGCATTGTGCTTGTACTTGCTGTCCAATCTAGGAGACTTTCTATGCAGCTCCATCCATTCTCTAGCCAGGAACCCTCTCCTGGATGCTGCTGCTGTTACACAAAAATGTATATGGGCTACACCAAAGTTTTACTTTAAATGACCTATGGCTGGGGTGTTGTGGTGAATCTCCTGGACAGATTTACAAGGGTACCACTTGTTTTATCTGTCTTAGTTATCTGCTTATTTTTCTTAAATCTTGATTTTCTTTTATCTTGGGTGACATTTTGGGGCTTTGGAACCGATTACTCAACTTAATGGTTTCAACATACAATGATCGTCCTGGAACAAATTAACATCGTATCTTGAGGGACCACTGTACTTCGAGCGCTCCATACAGTATTAGAATGTATTGGCTCCTATGAGCCGAAGTTATTACTTCGCAAAGTCTCACGAGACTTCCCATAATAACTTCATAAATCAATTTCTACTGTAAAAATCCATTTCCCAAACTCAGGTTTGGTTCAGAAGGCACGTCATTTTGCTGTGACTAAGAGGAGGTGTGCCTTTCGGGAGCCAGAGTGAACTGTGGCCTACTACTACTACTACCACTATTGCTACTGCCTGGGCCTAGATAACTAGTGCTGCTGCTAGTAGCCACATTCTGAATTTTGGATGACAAGACCTGAGTAGTCTTTCATTTGGAAGCACTTAAGACATTTATTTTGGCCTAATGTACACACACAGTCAAACTTTGGAACTGTTTAGATTTTATAGAAATGAAAGAGAGGCGAACTTGAACGTACTAATCCATTTTTACACTCAAGGCAATGCTATTGAGAACTTACTTTGTGACTAATGCAGTTGACACCTGTGACAGATTTGGGCCTAATTTGACTTATGTGTGTTCAAATAGAAAGAATCAGACAAAAAAAAGACAATTTAAAAGACATGTAAAAGACAATTCTTCAACCAGACGTCAGAAATAATTTCCCCAAAATTTGTTGTATGGATTCACCGCAGACAGATGTGTCACATGTACAGCGCTCACTTGTTAGTAAACTGACCACACACACACACCCCACAGAACTACAATAAACAGTGACTGACTAATATAGACTGTGGTGTGAATTCAGCGACCAGTATAAATGTATTAATTTATTTGTCTAGAAGTAAAATGGCGTTACTGCTGTGGAATGACACATACCTCCCAAAATGCTAAAATGGAACTCTTTGGACATATGCTAGGCCCATTATAACCCATAAACACTACCTGTGGTGAGAACATACATTTTGCAATTGACTTGTATGATTCCACGTGCTGTCCGTCTGCAATCTGCATGCTAATAGTATATGGACAGAAAATAAGAACTCTTCCACGCACGCAAGGTTTTTATTTATTAAACATTTTGAAAACCATGTACAGTATTGTTTTCTTTTCACTCCACACATACTGTACTTACTACTTTGTGTTGGTCTATCACTTAAAATCCCAATTTAAGTTTGTGGGTGTAACATGAAAAAATATTCAAGGGGTATGCATACTTTTTCATAGCACTGTATCAGCTCATGGTAGCCTATCCATAAACGTTTGTGAAATAAATGAAGACCATATCAACTATAATGTGTTTTCCTGCACTGGTCCAATGAGACCACTACCTGTAAACTCTTAACCTAATGAACACAAAAGTAACTGTATCAAAAATCTTCATAGCTAACCATTAAAGAGAGTGAATGAAGACTGAGCTTTGTGCAATTAATAAAATTAGAGAACAGAGACGAGCAGCTGAGACAATTGTGATTGAACAAATGAAGCCTGTAGCATATTCCGTCCTATTTAATCAATGCTGCGCTGATGAGCATTCTAGTGGAAAGGCATTAATTTGCTCATCCATCAGAAGAAGAGTGATCACTTTTACTTTCATTGATTAGCAAACGTTCCGCTCTTGGTCACCTGTCACCAGGTTCTTGTGGATGGAAAGGAATTAAATTGCACTAATAAAGGTCTAGTCAAAAGCTGGAGATTAGGAGGATTTATACCCCAATCCCACAGGTGCCACTTATTTCTAGATTGACTGAAACACCCTGTTAATTGTGCTGTTGTCAGTCCGTTCTCATTACACAGAACTGACTGTTTCTTTTTTGTAAATTACAATTTTTATTCTAAACCTAATCAAGTACGACACAGGAAAGGTCATCGCCAAACTCAACAATATACACTTGTGTAGTTCTGGATTTACATCTCAGGAGCAGAGGTCTCACCATAAGGGATGCAGAGCTTGAACTCCCATATGTGGAGTACTCCCATATGTACAGTAGTACTACAAACCATATGCGATGTGGGGGCTTGATCCATCACCAATTGTGCATTGAACCGAGAAGCCTCAAATTTAATTTCCGATTACGAGCCTTTAGGTACACATTACCTAGTGCTTTAAGTAGTGCCTAGGGCCAGTCTTCTCCAATTTTTTGCCGCTTTATAAAGTGGGGAAAATAAATATTTGATACACTGGTGATTTTGCAAGTTTTCCCACCTACAAAGAATGGAGAGGGCTGTAATTTTTATCGTAGGTACACTTCAACTATGAGAGACAGAATCTAAAAAAATAATTAATTTGCATTTTATTGCATGAAATAAGTATTTGATCACCTACCAACCAGCAAGAATTCTGGTTCTCACAGACCTGTTAGTTTTTCTTTAAGAAGCCCTCCGACTCTGCACTCATTACCTGTATTAACTGCACCTGCTTGAACTCGTTACCTGTATAAAATACACCTGTCCACACACGCAATCAATCACACTCCAACCTCTCCACCATGGCCAAGACCAAAGAGCTGTCTAAGGACACCAGGGACAAAATTGTAGACCTGCACAAGGCTGGTATGGGCTACAGGACAATAGGCAAGCAGCTTGGTGAGAAGGCAACAACTGTTGGCGCAATTATTAGATCTTCTCTGTCATCATCTTCTCCATTCGGCCCGGACAACTTCTTCTCTCAGTTGCCTCGTCTCTGCAGAGTGTGACACACAGACATCTTAGCTTCCTCACATTTCTATCATCATCCCCCAACCTGGAGTCCCCACAGTGTTATCCTGCTGTTCACTGTGCCCCCCAATACCTGCAAATACTATCCTGGAGAAATAATAGTGCCCCCCATTGTAATAGACCTACCAATAGTAATTCCCTCATTAGTAACACTGCACCCTACAGTGAACCCAGCACTGATAATGCTCCCCAAGATTGTCCCCATTAGTAGAAGAGTCCTCCAGTATTAATAATGCCCTTGCTGAGCTCTCAGTAGTAATAAGGCCCCCTATTGTTCCCCCAGTGGTAATAAAGCTCTGTACAGAGCCCTCAGTAGTAATAAGTCCCCCATAGTGCTCTTAGTAGAAATAAGGTGGATCTATGTCCCTCCTATAAAGCCCCCAGTATTAAGAACGCCTAATGTCTCCTGGATTTATAATACCCCTACAGTGCCCCCAGTATTTATATCGATCCCCCTACTGTTATAATGCTCGTCCTGAAGTGCCCGCTGTAGTTATATTCCTCCCTTTAGTGTCCTCAGAAATTATAATTCCTCAGCCCCTCCACTATACAGTCCCATGTAAATAAAGCTATTTCCCTCCTGTGTAAATCACACCATCTCTCCAGCCCCCTCCAATATACAGTCCCATGTAAATAACATCCCTCTCTATCTACAGCCCCCTCCAAGTACAGTCCCATGTAAATATCACTCAATCTGACAGCCGCCTTCAACATGCAGTCCCATGTAAATAACATCACTCCACGCCACAGTCCAATGTAAATAAGGCTACTTTCACACCAGTGTTTTTGCTGGATCCGTCATGATAATACAACCGTCTGCATCCGTTCTGAATGGATCCGGCTGTATTATCTTTTAAATAGCCAGTTTGGATCAGTTTCTTCATGCGGACACCAAAACGCAGCAAGCAGCGTTTTAGTGTCCGCCTCCAAAATGGAATGCTGACTGAACTGAAGCAAAACTGATGCATTCTGAACGGATCAGTTTTGGACTATTTATGAGAGCCTGTGACGGACCTCACTAACGGATCCTGCAAACGCAAGTGTGAAAGTAGCCTAATGCTAGTTTCACACCTGCGGCAGGGAACTCCGGCAGGCTGCTCCAGTGGGTGAACAGCCCGCCGGATCCGTGCTGCCGCAGGTGCACATGTGGGGCCAGAACTACGCTCCGGCCCCATTCATTGTACGGATCCGGCCGCAGCATGGCAAACCCTGCCGAGAGGCGGCCAGAACAAAAGTACAACATGCTGTGAGTCCCATGCCACAGGTGTGAAAGTACCCTAACAGAACCCTGACCAAGTCACCTCCAACACACAGTCCCATGATAACATCCCTCCTTTCTGCCCTAACATACAGTCCCAGTTAAATAACCACAACTCCCAGAATCCCTCTGCTTCTCCCTTCACTTACCTCTTCTGATGTAGTAGCGCTCACTGCAGCTTCTTCCCCACAATTTTCCTCTTCAGTTTAGAAGACAGGGGTTGAAAAGGACCTGCGATGATGTCACAGTCATGTGACCAGTGCAGGATTGTACGGCACTGATCACATGACCTGTGATGTCATCATAGGTCCTACATATCTTGCAGTGTGTTCGATTCAATTGTACTGCCTTCCTGAGATACAATTGTATCTGTTTAACAGGCAGGACATTTGGGGCCTGGGAGAAAACATCAGGGGCCCAGGCCCCGAATGTTTTAGCCTAGCAACAGGGGAGGATTGGGAACTCAAAGTGGCCCTGGAAAAAAAGGTAATAGTGGCCCCATGTTGTGGGTGGAACCAAATTAGCAGAAGGTGTGACCAAGCCAAATGGGCGGGGTCAAGACACCAGCCTATTTTGCACCTTAGTGACAGCATTTTTGTTATTTTTCTTCATCATGTCCCAAGAGAGTGCCTTTTTTTATTTTCAAGCCAATGTAGCTGTAACTCTCATATCTCCGGAACCACCAAAGAAATGAATGAAGCAGCTGCAAGTATGCCTGACAGGCCGCTCCATTTATTTCGGGGGCTCCATGGGGGCATTGCTTTTTTTTTTCCACCAAAACCTGGCTTAGTGCCATTCATAAATGACCCTTATTATTCCTGATGATCTGAATGCACAGATTGCCTTTACTTGATTAATTGAATGATGCAGTAAACTGCAAGTTTATAAAGGGTGCTGGCACATATAGTGGTTCTGCCGCATTTTTGGTGTGGCAAAAAAAATGCAACAATATACTTGCATTGATTGTGCGTTTTCTTCCAGTAAACACAACAGACCCAAATTACATTAATTTAACTGTAGTTTTAGTTAATGTAATTTAGTTTTGCTGTGTTTTTTCCTTTTGTTGGACGAAAAAATGCACCATAAATGCTAGTATATTGTTGCAAAAACTGTATGTGAGGTGCATTTTTTTTTCTTTGCTGCACCAAAATGCACAGGCAACATCCTTGCGGTTGCTGCAGATGGATGCAGGCCCATTCAACTTGAATAGGTCTGGGATCCGTCCGCAGTGCAAAAAAATAGTGCATATTTGAACACGTTCTTTTTTTTGCGATGCGGAGGCTCCATAGTGCTTTCGTGGGGCTCCGTTCCACATGACACTGAAGTGAATGGGTCCGCATCCGTGATGTGGTGCGCAAACGGCTGGTGACCGTATATTGCAGACCCGCTGTTTGGGGGCTGCAATATGGCCCGGCTGGCATACGGCCATGTGCATGAGCCCTTATACAACATAACAGCAGCAGTGAGTGTTACAGATGCAAAAACACCCACAGCTGCCTATACAGCTTTACTGCCACTATACAGGCAATCCAATGGAGTCCTCCATTACTCCAGGGGTCCTGGTGTGTATAGTGGAACTGACAATTATTTACCACTGACACAAGTGTAATGTCATACTTATGCAGGACATTATCTTGTTCAGCTATGGCCAATTGATTGACAGCTGCTTCACCTCCCCCCCCCCCCCCCAACAACCATTCCCTACTTTGAGGAGTCCGCAGGCCCATAAAGATAAAGTGAATTAAATAAACATTGACCAAACAACTTCTAAACTAAACTACACACAATCAGACTCAGCTCTCAGCAGGGGGTCAGGAGAGGCAGCCCTTACTTCTTCCGTGCCGCTAGCTCTGTCTACAGGGCAGACGACTGCAGCTGCTCCATAAATCAGCGTCTGCTTCGTTCGGCACTGGAGTGAAGGGGGAGGAGCAGTGCTGGGCTCCCGCACTATCCCTCTCTCTGCTGTTCAGCCTGTGCGAGGCCATTGAAGCTCCACAGTATCCCTGTTGGTGGCTGCTGCTAAGTGAGGGGAGGAGCAGCAGCTTCAAAGTATTCCACCCACAGCAGGACCTGCGATATGAGGTACAGTCTGTCATACACATCTTAGGGTGCCGGCCCTGTGCGCACACAGTGCCAGCGGCCCCCAACATAGTAAAAGGCAATCAGCCCACCGGGAATCTTCCCGGCAGGGTACATTGCCAATCCGCCCCTGCCTAGCAATGCCTCTGCATCTAACGGGTTTCTGGCAGTTCGGACACAGTGGCATCTTCCTCCTCCTCCTATCCACCGCAGTAGCTCAGTTTTCCTTGCAAATATGAGGTATGCCGCTGCTCTTGCTCTGCCTATAGGGCTTGCATATACACGCACCCTAATGTTCGCCAGCCAAAGGTAATTAAGGCACCTACTAACATGGTTGCAAAGTATAGTAGCACAGTAAAGCAGTAACCTAGTCCCTCACGATCAATTGTCTACCTAGTAATGCACAGTGTCTATACAGTTTCTAGCTGAAACTGTGTAAACCTTCTAGTGGGAGGGGTGGAGTGGAGAATCTCAGCCCAAACAGATACAAAGTTACCATTTCCATCTGCCATAGATTTGCATTAGATTTTCAATAATACCTAATGGCAATTACAAAGCAGTTTTTCCAGACAAAAACAAGTCTTCAGACATAATAACATAGCTAAAGCGAGACATTCAAAAGGTCAGCCAGTCTGGTTTTAGTGGTAAACAAGTCTAGCTTTTTCCCTCTAAAAAAGTTAGAGTTAAAAAAACCAGTTAGAGGCTACAAAAGACTTTAGACAGGGGCATAGGTTCACCTTCCAGCAGGACAACAATCCTAAACATACACAAACTCAAGAAATAAATTGAAGAAGCATCCAAGTAAATGAAGAATCTTGATAACTTATTCCATTGATAGCATTTCAAATAGCAGATAGCCCAATCCTATAAAACGTTTCTGCTACTCCTTAGCCTTTTTCAAACATACAGCCAGAGCTACAATGGAATAGTTTAGATCAAAGCATATTCATGTTTTAGAATGTACCCAATCAAAGTCTCCAGACCTACCTGTAAATCCCATTGAGAATCTGGAAAGGCTTGAAAATTGCTGTTCACAGACGCTCTCCATCCAATCTGACTGAGCTTGAACTATTTTTCAAAGCAGAATGGGCAAAAATGTCAGCCTCTAGATATGCAAAGCTGGTGGAGACATATCCCAAAAGACTTGTAGTTGTAATTTCAGCGAAATGTGGTCCTACAAAGTATTGACTCAGGAGGGCTGAATACAAATACATGACACACTTACCAGATTTTGACTTAATAAAAATTTTGAAAACTGTATATCATTTTCTTTTCACTTCACACATACTTGCTACTTTGTGTTGGTCTGTCATGTAAAATCCCAATAAAATCCCAATAAAATACATCTAAGTTTGTGGGTGTAAAGTGAAAAAATGTGGAAAAGTTCAAAAGGTGTGAATACTTTACAAGTTACAGCATTCCCCATAATATAACAATTCTGGAGTATCTATTCTTCCGACTCTTCATTGGACTGCTTATCTGCAATTCCTCCTAGAAATATGTATGACACTTTCAGCTGCAGTGGCTTATTCCGGTCCATTGTGTTAAGGTGTTTTTGTCTGCTTTTCAGAATGTCCCAAGAAGCCAAGTCAATAAAATTGCAAATAGCTACACAATTAATCAGTACTTTAAAATTTTTGCCTTTCTCTGGATCAACCTGCAGGATAACAGGCCAAACTGGATAGACAGATGTCTTTTTTTCGGCCTTATAAACTATGTTACTAAAATCTATGTCAATCATCTCATGAACACGAACATATTTTTTGTACGTGTCTGTTCCACTTTGTGGCGGCCCATATGAGGTCCCATTCACTTCCATGGGGCGGCAAAAACGGAAATGACTCCGTGTGTATTCCATGTCTGTATGGCCATTCTGCAAAAAAATAGAACATTTCCTATTATTGTCTGCATTACAGACAAGGATAGGACAGTTCTATTAGGGGCTAGCCATTCTGTTCCACAAAAACGGAACCGCAAAACAACAACGGTCGTGTGCATGAGCCCTTCATGGGTAATCCCCCATAGTGAGAATATAAAATCACAATATGATGTAGCGTCTATCTGCAACGATACAATTTACACTGTAAATTGGATTCTTTTCTTTTGCAATTACCTTGTTTTTACTTTGATTTTCTGAGGTTTTACTTTTGCATACAGCTGCAAAATGATCTAAAGCACAGCATGTTCTATTCTGCTCCACACTGCAGTCCTGACCCTCGTTCCCCTCTCTGCTAAGTCTATAGCAGTTTGCTGCAAGTACTATTGGTGTTCCTTTCATAATAAGCATGCATCCGTTCCGTTTTGGTGCGTTTTGGTGCCAGACAAAAAAACGCTGTAAGATTAGGTTTTTTATCCGGTGTGCATAAAAATCAATGTAAGTCAATGGTGCCGGATCAATTTTTTTCCGTTTCGAT
This sequence comes from Rhinella marina, assembly GCA_900303285.1. Lineage (NCBI taxonomy): Eukaryota > Metazoa > Chordata > Amphibia > Anura > Bufonidae > Rhinella > Rhinella marina. The sequence continues at coordinate 43,109 of ONZH01002254.1, forward strand.
TTAATACAACCGGATCCGACTGAAACTGATGCATCCAGATGTATTAAATGGCACAGATCCATTTAATTCCGGTTTTAAGATCCTCTGCTGAAATCAACAAGGCAAATGTGAAAGGAGGTTCTACAAATGGATGCAGATTCTTGGTTTTCAATATACAAAGCTTTTCGCTGAGACAATTCAATGGTTCTAAGTAACATCATGCAGACTAAGAAGTATCAGATTAGGTTTCCTCAATAGATCTTTCAGAGATGTAGAGAGGCAGCAGGACCAGAAGTAGTCACTCCTGTAGATATAACATATAAGTGAAATTTGTTCTTCTACTTGTGTCAGAACTGTCACAAAGTAGCGTGGTTCCCAGAAATATTAAAATGTCCAATAGCTTGTAACTCCAAAAAATCTTGCTGTCCTCATTACTAATATGTAATGCATGCACACAATGCTTAGGATTAGAGATGAGCTTGGTGCTCGTTCGAGTATTAGGGTACTCGTAAGTGCTCGCTGCTCGGACGAGTATCTCGCCATGCTCGAGGAAATGGCAACTTCCGCATCGTGCTTTTTTGGCGCCTATAAACACAGCCAATCACAAGCCAGGAGACTCTACGGTACACCCAGCATCACGTGGGGCCCTTACATGTCGATAGCAGGGGTTGGCTGGCCTGATCAGGTGACCCTGGAATATACTAGTGACTGGCCGCGGTGCTCGGCTCAGATGCCGTCTGGATGTCGTTAGGGATAGATCTGCTGCGTTTCAGGGAGAGTGTTAGGGCCTGCATTTAGTTCTCTGTTAGGCAAGAATCACCCACAAAGAACCCAACAGGCCTTCTAAGGGCTCGAAGACATTTTTTTTTGTCTCCTGGCTTGGCTGGCTGGCTGGCACTAGTAGTGCAGCTATTGCCATATATAACCCCCTTTTTTTTTATGTGATACAAATCAGTGATACAAATCCATTGCACACAGCAGTGTGGAACCATTCTGTGTGTCACAGTTCAGTACACTCACTATTTTCTGTCCAGGTGACACTTTCTGTACGTCACTGATTACAACCAAGTCTTTTGCTGCCTGTCACGTGTATAGCTTGATCCCAAAAATCTCTGTGCGACATTTGTCTGGGTCGCAGTCTAAATAGCTACCGTCAGTAGGGTGTCAGTTAGCTCTACGATAGTTTCTGCACCTCACGTTCCAAAAAAAACAAAAATCCAAAACAAAATATACAAAAAAAATTAGTTTTTTTGTTGCTTTAGCTCAGTGATAAAAATCCATTTCACACAGCTGCGTGTAACCTTTCTGTGTGTCACAGTTCAGCACACTCACTCCAATCCGTATATTCTGTCCAGGTGACACTTTCTGTACGTCACCGAATACAACCAAGTCTTTTGCTGCCTGTCACGTATATAGCTTGATCCTAAAAATCTCTGTGCGACATTTGTCTGGGTCGCAGTCTAAATAGCCACCGTCAGTAGGGTGTCAGTCAGCTCTACGATAGTTTCTGCACGTCACGTTCCAAAAAAACAAAACTAAAAAAAAATATAAAAAAAAATATATAAAGAAAATTAGTTGTATTTGTTGTTTTAGCTCAGTGATACAAATCCATTTCACACAGCTGCGTGTAACCTTTCTGTGTGTCACAGTTCAGCACACTCACTCCAATCCGTATATTCTGTCCAGGTGACACTTTCTGTACGTCACTAAATACAACCAAGTCATTTGCTACCTGTCACGTATATAGCTTGATCCTAAAAATCTCTGTGCGACATTTGTCTGGGTCGCAGTCTAAATAGCCACCGTCAGTAGGGTTTCAGTCAGCTCTACGATAGTTTCTGCACGTCACGTTCCAAAAAAACAAAACTACCAAAAAAATATAGAAAACAAAATATAGAAAAAAAATTAGTTGTATTTGTTGTTTTAGCTCAGTGATACAAATCCATTTCACACAGCTGCGTGTAACCTTTCTGTGTGTCATAGTTCAGCACATTCACTCCAATCCATATATTCTGTCCAGGTGACACTTTCTGTACGTCACCGAATACAACCAAGTCATTTGCTACCTGTCACGTATATAGCTTGATCCTAAAAATCTCTGTGCGACATTTGTCTGGGTCGCAGTCTAAATAGCCACCGTCAGTAGGGTGTCAGTCAGCTCTACGATAGTTTCTGCACGTCACGTTCCAAAAAAACAAAACTAAAAAAAAATATAAAAAAAATATATAAAAAAAATTAGTTGTATTTGTTGTTTTAGCTCAGTGATACAAATCCATTTCACACAGCTGCGTGTAACTTTTCTGTGTGTCACAGTTCAGCACACTCACGCCAATCCGTATATTCTGTCCAGGTGACACTTTCTGTACGTCACCGAATACAACCAAGTCATTTGCTACCTGTCACGTATATAGCTTGATCCTAAAAATCTCTGTGCGACATTTGTCTGGGTCGCAGTCTAAATAGCCACCGTCAGTAGGGTGTCAGTCAGCTCTACGATAGTTTCTGCACGTCACGTTCCAAAAAAAACAAAACTAAAAAAAAATATATAAAAAAAATTAGTTGTATTTGTTGTTTTAGCTCAGTGATACAAATCCATTTCACACAGCTGCGTGTAACCTTTCTGTGTGTCACAGTTCAGCACACTCACTCCAATCCGTATATTCTGTCCAGGTGACACTTTCTGTACGTCACTAAATACAACCAAGTCATTTGCTACCTGTCACGTATATAGCTTGATCCTAAAAATCTCTGTGCGACATTTGTCTGGGTCGTAGTCTAAATAGCCACCGTCAGTAGGGTTTCAGTCAGCTCTACAATAGTTTCTGCACGTCACGTTCCCAAAAAAACAAAACTACCAAAAAAATATAGAAAACAAAATATAGAAAAAAATTAGTTGTATTTGTTGTTTTAGCTCAGTGATACAAATCCATTTCACACAGCTGCGTGTAACCTTTCTGTGTGTCACAGTTCAGCACATTCACTCCAATCCATATATTCTGTCCAGGTGACACTTTCTGTACGTCACCGAATACAACCAAGTCATTTGCTACCTGTCACGTATATAGCTTGATCCTAAAAATCTCTGTGCGACATTTGTCTGGGTCGCAGTCTAAATAGCCACCGTCAGTAGGGTGTCAGTCAGCTCTACGATAGTTTCTGCACGTCACGTTCCAAAAATAAACTAAACTAAAAAAAAATATAAAAAAAAATATATAAAAAAAATAGTTGTATTTGTTGTCTTAGCTCAGTGATACAAATCCATTTCACACAGCTGCGTGTAACCTTTCTGTGTGTCACAGTTCAGCACACTCACTCCAATCCGTATATTCTATTCAGGCGACACCTTCTGTACATCACTGAATACAACCTAGTCATTTGCTACCTGTCACGTATATAGCTTGATCCTAAAAATCTCTGTGCGACATTTGTCTGGGTCGCAGTCTAAATAACCACCGTCAGTAGGGTGTCAGTCAGCTCTACGATAGTTTCTGCATGTCACGTTCCAAAAAAAACAAAACTACAAAAAAAATATAGAAAACAAAATATAGAAAAAAAAATAGTTGTATTTGTTGTTTTAGCTCAGTGATACAAATCCATTTCACACAGCTGCTTGTAACCTTTCTGTGTGTCACAGTTCAGCACACTCACTCCAATCCGTATATTCTGTCCAGGTGACACTTTCTGTACGTCACCGAATACAACCAAGTCATTTGCTACCTGTCACATATATAGCTTGATCCTAAAAATCTCTGTGCGACATTTGTCTGGGTCGCAGTCTAAATAGCCACCGTCAGTAGGGTGTCAGTCAGCTCTACGATAGTTTCTGCACGTCACGTTCCAAAAAA
>ONZH01002255.1:0-15513 GCA_900303285.1 Rhinella marina
TACTGTGCGTTCTCTTGCTAAATTATTCACATACCTGGTGTAAATACCACCGTCTGTTCTGTTACTACACGGCTGTGTACCTTGAAATATACAATATCTAGGCATTTTTAATTAGGCACACTGTACTGTGCGTTCTCTTGCTAAAATTATCTCACATACCTGGATGTAAATACCCACCGTCTGTTCTGTTACTACACGGCTGGTGTACCTTGAAATATACAATATCTAGGCATTTTAATAGGCCACTGTACTGTGGCGTTCTCTTGCTAAATTATCTCACATACCTGGTGTAAATACCCCACCGTCTGTTCTGTTACTACACGGCTGTGTACCTTGAAATATACAATATCTAGGCATTTTAATAGGCCACTGTACTGTGCGTTCTCTTGCTAAATTATCTCACATACCTGGTGTAAATACCTCACCGTCTGTTCTGTTACTACACGGCTGTGTACCTTGAAATATACAATATCTAGGCATTTTAATAGGCCACTGACTGTGCGTTCTCTTGCTAAATTATCTCACATACCTGGTGTAAATACCCACCGTCTGTTCTGTTACTACACGGCTGTGTACCTTGAAATATACAATATCTAGGCCTTTTAATAGGCCACTGTACTGTGCGTTCTCTTGCTAAATTATCTCACATACCTGGTGTAAATACCCACCGTCTGTTCTGTTACTACACGGCTGTGTACCTTGAAATATACAATATCTAGGCCTTTTAATAGGCCACTGTACTGTGCGTTCTCTTGCTAAATTATCTCACATACCTGGTGTAAATACCCCACCGTCTGTTCTGTTACTACACGGCTGTGTACCTTGAAATATACAATATCTAGGCCATTTTAATAGGCCACTGTACTGTGCGTTCTCTTGCTAAATTATCTCACATACCTGGTGTAAATACCCACCGTCTGTTCTGTTACTACACGGCTGTGTACCTTGAAATATACAATATCTAGGCCTTTTAATAGGCCACTGTACTGTGCGTTCTCTTGCTAAATTATCTCACATACCTGGTGTAAATACCGCCACCGTCTGTTCTGTTACTACACGGCTGTGTACCTTGAAATATACAATATCTAGGCATTTTAATAGGCCACTGTACTGTGCGTTCTCTTGCTAAATTATCTCACATACCTGGTGTAAATACCACCGTCTGTTCTGTTACTACACGGCTGTGTACCTTGAAAATATACAATATCTAGGCCTTTTAATAGGCCACTGTACTGTGCGTTCTCTTGCTAAATTATCTCACATACCTGGTGTAAATACCCACCGTCTGTTCTGTTACTACACGGCTGTGTACCTTGAAATATACAATATCTAGGCCTTTTTAATTGGCCACTGTACTGTGCGTTCTCTTGCTAAATTATCTCACATACCTGGTGTAAATACCCACCGTCTGTTCTGTTACTACACGGCTGTGTACCTTGAAATATACAATATCTAGGCCATTTTAATAGGCCACTGTACTGTGCGTTCTCCTTGCTAAATTATCTCACATACCTGGTGTAAATACCACCGTCTGTTCTGTTACTACACGGCTGTGTACCTTGAAATATACAATATCTAGGCATTTTAATAGGCCACTGTACTGTGCGTTCTCTGCTAAATTATCTCACATACCTGGTGTAAATACCCACCGTCTGTTCTGTTACTACACGGTAGTGTACCTTGAAATATACAATATCTAGGCTTTTAATAGGCCACTGTACTGTGCGTTCTCTTGCTAAATTATCTCACATACCTGGTGTAATATACCACCGTCTGTTCTGTTACTACACGGCTGTGTACCCTTGAAATATACAATATCTAGGCCTTTTAATTGGGCCACTGTACTGTGCGTTCTCTTGCTAAATTATCTCACATACCTGGTGTAAATACCCACAGTCTGTTCTGTTACTACACGGCTGTGTACGCTTGAAATATACAATATCTAGGCCTTTTAATAGGCCACTGTACTGTGCTTCTCTTGCTAAATTATTCACATACCTGGTGTAAATACCCACCGTCTGTTCTGTTACTACACGGCTGTGTACCTTGAAATATACAATATCTAGGCCTTTTAATTGGCCACTGTACTGTGCGTTCTCTTGCTAAATTATCTCACATACCTGGTGTAAATACCCACCGTCTGTTCTGTTACTACACGGCTGTGTACCTTGAAATATACAATATCTAGGCCATTTAATAGGCCACTGTACTGTGCGTTCTCTTGTTAAATTATCTCACATACCTGGTGTAAATACCCCACCGTCTGTTCTGTTACTACACGGCTGTGTACCTTGAAATATACAATATCTAGGCATTTTAATAGGCCACTGTACTGTGCGTTCTCTTGCTAAATTATCTCACATACCTGGTGTAAATTACCCACCGTCTGTTCTGTTACTACACGGCTGTGTACGTTGAAATATACAATATCTAGGCCATTTTAATAGGCCACTGTACTGTGCGTTCTCTTGCTAAATTATCTCACATACCTGGTGTAAATACCCACCGTCTGTTCTGTTACTACACGGCTGTGTACCTTGAAATATACAATATCTAGGCCTTTTAATTGGCCACTGTACTGTGCGTTCTCTTGCTAAATTATCTCACATACCTGGTGTAAATACCCACCGTCTGTTCTGTTACTACACGGCTGTGTACCTTGAAATATACAATATCTAGGCCATTTAATAGGCCACTGTACTGTGCGTTCTCTTGTTAAATTATCTCACATACCTGGTGTAAATACCCACCGTCTGTTCTGTTACTACACGGCTGTGTACCTTGAAATATACAATATCTAGGCATTTTAATAGGCCACTGTACTGTGCGTTCTCTTGCTAAATTATCTCACATACCTGGTGTAAATACCCACCGTCTGTTCTGTTACTACACGGCTGTGTACCTTGAAATATACAATATCTAGGCCATTTAATAGGCCACTGTACTGTGCGTTCTCTTGTTAAATTATCTCACATACCTGGTGTAAATACCCACCGTCTGTTCTGTTACTACACGGCTGTGTACCTTGAAATATACAATATCTAGGCATTTTAATAGGCCACTGTACTGTGCGTTCTCTTGCTAAATTATTTCACATACCTAATTATATACCCAAATATTGTATTTGCAACAAAAAAAAATAAAATGCGGAGGGGGGCTAGCGGAATCGGACGTGGACGAGGACGGGGGCGCGGAAATGCTGTTGGTGGCCTTGTTGAAGCCAGTGGGGATACAATGCGTGCTGGTGAGGGTCAGCCAGGATCACACTCATCCAGAATCCCTGCCTTTATGGGACAGTTAAGCAGGGGGCGAGTTACACCGCTGTTGAGGCCTGAGCAGGTTGAACAGGTGGTGCAATGGATAGCCGATAGCGCTTCCACACAGTTGTCCACCAGCCAGTCATCCACACAGTCTCACTCTGACCCTCCTTCCTCCACACCTGGCCAACAGAGTCATCCCACCCTTGACCCCTCCCAGGAGCTCTTTTCGGGTCCTTTTTCAGATGTGCCGGAAGAATCCCAGGAGCTAGCAGAGGAATTTGTTTGTAGTGATGCCCAAACACTTGAGTATTCGCCATCTCCTGCTGATGTGGACCCTGAACCAGCATCTGTTATCATGAGCGATGATGATGATGAGACGCAGTTGCCATCAAGGGAGGCTGTTGGAATGTCCAGTGGGCAGGAGGAGGAGCAGAGTGAGGAAGAGGAAGTGGTGGATGACGAAATGACCGACCCCACTTGGCCAGGGGTGATGTCCAGCGGGGAAAGCAGTGGAGAGGTGGTGGTCTGCGCAGCACCGAAAAAGGCAGCAAGAGGCAGAGGGATGTCCAGAGGCAGAGGGATGTCCAGAGGCAGAGGGATGTCCAGAGGCAGAGGGATGTCCACAGGCAGAGGGATGTCCAGAGGCAGAGGACAGTCCAGACAGAGTAGTGAGGCCACAGCCAGCACGGCCGAAGCTGTTCCCGGCAGCGGGCAGTCGCGCGAAGCTCCCCCATCGAGGCCTCGTACTTCTGTGGTGTGGAGATTTTTTAATGTTTGTGCGGATGACAAACTGAGCGCGGTTTGCACACTCTGCCACTCAAAACTGAGTAGGGGCTCTGAGAAGAGCAATCTGACCACCTCAGGCATGCGGCGTCATTTGGAAGTCAAGCACTGGGCTGAGTGGGAGAGAGCAAACGCAATACAACCTGCGCCCGGTCCTGCTGCCACTGCCTCTTCCCCTTTGTTGTGTGCTGCCACTGCGGTCCAGACCTCCAGCCAGGACACCTCCACATCTGCCTCTGCCTCGGCTACTTTGGGGCCTTCTCCTTCAGCCTCCCCTTCCCCCGCCTCTTCGCCTGCACCTTCACACTCCTCGTCCCATCAACTGTCCATCTCGCAGGCGTTCGACCGCAGGCGGAAGTACGCCTCGAGTCACCCCCAAGCCCAAGCCTTAAACTGCCACATCTCCAAACTGCTGGCCCTGGAGATGTTGCCGTTTAGGCTTGTGGAGACGCAGGCCTTCCGCGACCTGATGGCGGCTGCCGCACCTCGCTATTCCGTCCCTAGCCGCCACTACTTTTCCCGGAGTGCCGTCCCCGCCCTGCACCAGCACGTGTCGCGTAACATCAGGCGGGCCCTGAGGTACGCAGTCAGCGCAAAGGTCCACTTGACCACCGACTCGTGGACAAGCGCTTGCGGCCAGGGACGCTACATCTCTTTGACGGCACACTGGGTGAATGTAGTGGAAGCGGGGACGGGGTCGCAAACAGAGACGGCCTACCTACCACCCCCACCCAAGATTGCCAGCATGGGTTCTGATAAACCCCCCCCCTCCTCCTCCTCCTCCTCCTGTGCCTTAACATCTCCCTCAGCCGCTAGCTGGAAGCGTTGCAGCACTGGTGCGGGGAGACGTCAGCAGGCGGTGCTAAAGCTCATCAGCTTGGGCGACAGGAAGCACAGCGCCCCAGAGGTGAGGGACGCCATATTGCAGCAGACGGAGATGTGGCTGTCGCCGCTGCAGCTAGGACCAGGCATGGTCGTGTGCGATAACGGCCGTAACCTGGTGGCGGCTCTGGAGCTTGCCGAACTCAATCACGTACCATGCCTGGCCCACGTTTTTAATCTGGTAGTCCAAAAATTTCTGAAGACTTACCCCAACCTGGCAGAGCTACTGGTGAAAGTGCGGCGCTTGTGCGCTCACTTTCGGAAGTCAACTGTAGCTGCTGCTAGCTTAAAAAAACTCCAGCAACGCCTCCATTTGCCTGAACATCGGCTGTTGTGCGACCTGCCGACTCGCTGGAATTCCACCTATTCCATGTTGGCCAGGGTGTGTGAGCAGCAGAGAGCATTGATGGAGTACCAGATTATGAATCCACGCGTGCCTCCAACTCAGCTCCCTCAGTTTGCCAACCACGAGTGGCCATGGATGGCAGACATATGCGATGTACTGCGTATCTTTGAGGAGTCCACCAAGAAGGTCAGCAGCGAGGACGCTATAGTGAGCGTAACCATCCCGCTCCTAGGCGTCCTTAAAGAATCGCTCATCACAATAAGGGAGAACGCATTGCACGCAGAGGAGACGGGGGTAGGAGGAGACGCAACGGAGCTACACAGTCAGACCACACTTTTGTCTGCTTCACGGTGGCAGTTGCAGGAGGAGGAGGATGAGGAGGAGGACGACGTGGAGGTGGCTGTGGAAGAGGAGGAGGATGCTGGCGGCGAGGGTAGCAGTCAGGCTGTGTGCGTCCCATTGGTTCAGCGCGGATGGGGCGGAGAGGAGGCGGAAGAGGAAGAGGAGGAAATGGCAAGTGATCCTTCTGGTGGGGGCAGTGAGGTCATGCCTATTCAGAGTCTGGCACACATGGCTGACTTCATGCTGGGCTGCTTTTCCCGGGACACACGTGTTGTCCGGATAGTGGAGAACAAACTGTACTGGGTCTTCGCACTCCTGGACCCCCGGTATAAAGATAACGTCTCCTCTTTTATTCCGGTAGAGGAGAGGACGAATCGATTGCTGGAATACCAGAGGGAACTCGTGCAGAACATGATGGAGATTTTCCCACCCACCATCGCTGGCGGCAGAGAGGAGAGGGTCTCCCAGAGTCCCACAACATCAATCAGGCCCACAGCCACCAGGGGAACACTCTCCAAGGTGTGGGACACGTTCATGGCACCCCCTCGTGCAACTTCCATCACTGCGGGGCCCGCTATCAGCAGGAGGGACAAGTATCGGCGGATGTTGCGGGAGTACCTGGCAGACCGTACCCCTGTCCTCCCCGATCCCTCGGCGTCCTACACTTACTGGGTCTCCAAGTTGGACACGTGGCTGGAACTGTCCCTGTACGCCTTGGAGGTGCTTGCCTGCCCTGCCGCCAGCGTGCTATCAGAAAGGGTGTTCAGCGCAGCCGGGGGCATTATAACCGATAAGCGCAGCCGCCTGTCAACCGACAGTGCGGACAGGCTGACGCTAATCAAAATGAACAGCAAGTGGATTGACCCGGACTTTGCTTCTCCAACCGTGGAAAGCAGCCAAAAGTGAAGTGCCATCTGTATGAAGTGCCATTTCCTCCTCCACCTCCTCCTCCTTAACCGCCGTAGAATTGCTCCGTAAATAAGAAAAATGTATATGTTTATGGCTCACCTCTTGGGCCTCCACAAAATGTTTAAGAGGTCTCACCTCTTGGGCCTCCACATAATTTTTAAGAGGTCTCACCTCTTGGGCCTCCACATAATTTTTAAGAGGTCTCACCTCTTGGGCCTGCACAAAATGTTTAAGAGGTCTCACCTCTTGGGCCTCCACATAATTTTTAAGAGGTCTCACCTCTTGGGCCTCCACATAATTTTTAAGAGGTCTCACCTCTTGGGCCTCCACAAAATGTTTAAGAGGTCTCACCTCTTGGGCCTCCACAAAATCTTTTAGGTCTCACTTATTGGGCCTCCACATAATTTTAAAGAGTCTCACCTCTTGGGCCTCCACAAAATCTTTAAGAGGTCTCACCTCTTGGGCCTCCACAAAATCTTTAAGAGGTCTCACCTCTTGGGCCTCCACAAAATCTTTAAGAGGTCTCACCTCTTGGGCCTCCATAAAATCTTTAAGAGGTCTCACCTCTTGGGCCTCCACATAATTTTAAAGAGGTCTCACCTCTTGGGCCTCCACATAATTTTAAAGAGGTCTCACCTCTTGGCCTCCACAAAATCTTTAAGAGGTCTCACCTCTTGGGCCTCCACAAAATCTTTTAGGTCTCACTTCTTGGGCCTCCACATAATTTTAAAGAGGTCTCACCTCTTGGGCCTCCACAAAATCTTTAAGAGGTCTCACCTCTTGGGCCTCCACAAAATCTTTAAGAGGTCTCACCTCTTGGGCCTCCACAAAATCTTTAAGAGGTCTCACCTCTTGGGCCTCCACAAAATCTTTAAGAGGTCTCACCTCTTGGGCCTCCATAAAATCTTTAAGAGGTCTCACCTCTTGTGCCTCCACATAATTTTAAAGAGGTCTCACCTCTTGGGCCTCCACATAATTTTAAAGAGGTCTCACCTCTTGGCCTCCACAAAATCTTTAAGAGGTCTCACCTCTTGGGCCTCCACAAAATCTTTAAGAGGTCTCACCTCTTGGGCCTCCACAAAATCTTTAAGAGGTCTCACCTCTTGGGCCTCCACAAAATCTTTAAGAGGTCTCACCTCTTGGGCCTCCATAAAATCTTTAAGAGGTCTCACCTCTTGGGCCTCCACAAAATCTTTGAGGTCTCACCTCTTGGGCCTCCACATAATTTTAAAGAGGTCTCACCTCTTGGGCCTCCACAAAATCTTTAAGAGGTCTCACCTCTTGGGCCTCCACAAAATCTTTAAGAGGTCTCACCTCTTGGGCCTCCATAAAATCTTTAAGAGGTCTCACCTCTTGGGCCTCCACATAATTTTAAAGAGGTCTCACCTCTTGGGCCTCCACATAATTTTAAAGAGGTCTCACCTCTTGGGCCTCCACAAAATCTTTAAGAGGTCTCACCTCTTGGGCCTCCACAAAATCTTTAAGAGGTCTCACCTCTTGGGCCTCCACAAAATCTTTAAGAGGTCTCACCTCTTGGGCCTCCACAAAATCTTTAAGAGGTCTCACCTCTTGGGCCTCCACAAAATCTTTAAGAGGTCTCACCTCTTGGGCCTCCATAAAATCTTTAAGAGGTCTCACCTCTTGGGCCTCCACAAAATCTTTAAGAGGTCTCACCTCTTGGGCCTCCACATAATTTTAAAGAGGTCTCACCTCTTGGGCCTCCACAAAATCTTTAAGAGGTCTCACCTCTTGGGCCTCCACATAATTTTTAACACGTCTCACCTCTTTAGCCTCCACACAATTTTAAGACGTCTCACCTCTTGGGCCTCCACAAAATTTTCCATGAGCCTCTGGCCAGCCCACGGCCTCTTCCTGCCTTTTGCGGTCCTACACATCCCTCCACATCCCCACTGCTTTACCTGCTAGACATGACACTGGACCAGGTCGGGTCACTGATATCTCTAGCGCCAACAATTTGGGCATTTTAAGGCTTCTGCATGTGTTTGAGTTGTTTTTACATTTTAAAGAAGACATGTCTGACCACATTTCACACACACACACAATGACAATTAGGGGTGGGTCTATTTGCTTTCCCCCTTGCCTATGCCATCTGTGGTTGTCATAGACAACGTGATTTTAAGGGGTGCAGAATTTCATCTTCTTTTTGTCTAGTTTGGCTTGGGGTCCATGGCAATGTAGAGGAAAGAAGGTTTCCTTGTATGGTCTCACTTTACAGAGAGGTTAGATTGTCTTTGGAGTGTATTGTTGAGAGGCTGTGATAGTGGCGTAATAGTGCGACTTGGGCGTGTTATATGCACCCAGACATGCTTCCCCTGCTGTCCCAGTTGCATTCCAGCAGTGTTGGCATCCTTTTCTGAGGTTTCAGGGTGGACTTGGTGATCTCCAAGTGGTCGAATTGAGATTTCCAAGTGGCGAGCATTTTTTTCCCATAGACTTTAATGGGATTCGATATTCAGTCGAATAGTCGAATTTCGCGGTCTATTCGAATCGAATTTCGAACTTTCGAATATTTCACTACTCGCTCATCTCTAATCAACAGTCTAGCAGCTTGGACAAGTAGAGTGGGTAGATTAGTGCTAGATGGATGCTATGTATCTGAAGGTAACCAGAGTAGAACAGAGGTGGGAGAGAGTTGAATAGATGTATTACAGATCTCATTGATGCTGTTTTCAATCGAAGCCCAATAGGGTTGAATCTGTGGACAACTCCAAAATAGGTGTCCTAAGGTACCTTCAGTTTGTGCGCATCTCCAGCAGTTGGTGTTGGAGTTGGTGTCTGAAAGGCCCATTTGATAGAGCTTGTTTGGGTCATTATACCATCTTATCATGGTTTTATAGGAGTGTTCCTGGGTTCTTATATATCTCGAGAAGCCATGCGAGCGAAGATGGATCTGGGTGATTTCTACTTCAGTAAATGACATTTTCAGGTCTTTTTCCCAATATTTAATATATGCAGGAGTTGCGTTGGTGGATGAGGAGGAAAGATATTTATATAACGTAGAGATGGCATGCCTGGGAATATTATTATTCTGGGATAATTTCTCAAACCAAGCAGTGTCAGTTTTTGTTGAGAGCTTTGGAAGTAGGGCTAAGCAAGAACGTCTAAACTCCAGTCTGTCCAAGAAAGCATCCTCTCCAATATATTTGGAGCAGAGGGATTCAATATCCTCTTTGGAAGTAGCCCCCGCCATTAAAGTGGAAATAGTAGTGTCACCTAGACCTTTCCAGAATTGGGGAGTAGTCTGGGTATGTGGGTTTAGTAAATAAGGAATCAGAGAGGACGACATGACATTTGGAGGACTGGAGAACAGAGAAAAAGCTGAACATAATGTTTGTACATTGAGATAAATTCCCTTTGATAAACCCGAAGGTATGATATCTGTTTTTTTAATACCCCAGAGACCTGCCTGTTGTTGGTCAGTCAGCATAGCCAGCTCCATGTCCATCCTAAGGATTCTGAAATGTGGGATGCATAACTGCAGCCAACATTTAAGCTGGATTGCTCGATAGTAAGTGTGTAAGCCTGGCAGGCCAAAACCTCCTAGTGGACGACCCTTAATGAGGCGATCATATGCGATCCTTGTTTTTTTGCCTTTCCATAAGAAGGAAGAAAATATAGATCTGACTTGAGAAAAGAAGTGGCGCTGTAGATGTATAGGAATCATTTGAAGTAAGTACCGTATATGAATTTAGGCAAAATGTATGTTTGCAAGAAGTTTCTACGCCCCATCCAGGGCAATGAGAGGCTAGCGAGCTGGTCTTTGACTTTTTTTCATTAAAATGGAGTAATTAGAAGTATATAGCTGTTTAATGTCTTTGGTTATAGAAATACCCAGGTATGGAAGGTTGATAGGGCGCCACTTGAAGGGAAAGGATCTTTGTAGATTTTTAACTGTTCTGTCGAGAATATATTTAAGGCTTCCGATTTTGAATAGTTAATTTTAAAATTAGATAGGGAACCAAATGTGTCAAAGAGAGACATGATATGGGGAAAAGCTTGTGCAGGATTGGTGACTAACAAAAAAAGGTCGTCTGCGAAGGCCGCACATTTGTGTTCGACTTTCTTAACTCTAAGCCCTTTTATGTTGGAGTTGTTCCTGAAAGCTTGGAGCAATGTTTCCATGACTATAATAAATAGGGTAGGGGAAAGGGGGCAACCCTGGCGCATGCCATTACTGATGTCAAAAGGAGCTGAAAGAGTACTGTTGACATGGACTCTGGCACTTGGGTGGTTATATAGTGACATAATAGAGTTAATAAAGGCTTCAGGGATTCCAAATCTTTGCAAGGTATGTTGCCTGCATAGCCAATTGACTCTGTCAAATGCCTTCTCGGCATCAGTGCCGAGAAGGATCAGAGGAATGTTTTTGTGTGAAGCAATCTTGATGGCGTGCAGTATCCTACAAGAGTGGAAATTGTATTCCCTGCCTTTTATGAATCATGCTTGATCTGGGTGTATAATACATGGGGTAATAGAATTTAGTCTGGTAGCTAAGAGTTTGGCCCAAATTTTTACATCAATGTTTAGAAGGGAGATGGATCTATAACTGCTACATTCTTTTTCATCTTTACCTTCCTTATGTAGTATTGTGATAGTAGCTTCTAGGGTCTGTTTCGGGAGGGATGCACCTTCAGCTAGGGCTTTACACCAGTTAGTCAAGTGGGGGAGTAGGGTATGGAGAAGCTTTTTGTAATAGCCTACGGATAGTCCATCTGGTCCAGGCGCATTAACCAGTGGCATGGATTTTATGATATTTTGGACTTCCTATTGAGTGATTGGGGAAAGTAATGAGGCACGTTCTTCCTCGGTTATGTTAGGGAGATTAGGAAAGGAAAGAAATTGATCAGTTAGGTCTTGATTGTGTGACGTAGAGGAAAGGTCATCTTGAGCAGTAGATGGGGGTAGGTTATACAGTTTTGCGTAGAAAGAGTTGAACTCGTTGGCAATGTCTTTAGTGGAGGAGAGTAATTGGCCATATTAATTTTTTTATATTTTTTATATGTATATATTGAGAATCTTTACATTTTTTCATTAGGTGGGTCATTAGTCAATTGCCTTTGTCTCCATAAGCGTAATATTTGAATTTGGCGTATTGATATGCCTTTGCAAATTTTATGTTTGAATGTTCCTTCAGCTGTCTCCTGAGTGAGAGTAGGTCTTCCTGTTTGGTTGATGAGTGGGATTTCTTTTGTAAAGATTCTAAAGCAGCTATCTGACCTAGTAGAGAGTTAAGTCTCTTTTGTCTGTCTTATATTGAGTTTAGTAACGAGAGCAATGAATTCGCCTCTTACAAAAGCCTTGTGAGCTTCCCACCCTATGGTGTGTGAATTGTCTGAGGGTTTTTTATCTTGAAAATATAAGGTCAGTCTGTGGGTAATGTCTGTAATGTTCTTCTGTGTCCAATATAGTCTCATTTAGTCTCCATGAGACTTGCTATTCTCTGGCCGAGAGATCATGGAAAGAGAGGCTCGAAGAGAAGGAGCATGATCCGATACTGTTATCTGACCAATAGAAGAGCCTTTAAGGGCTTCTAAGTGCCCTTCTGAAAGGAATATATAATCCAATCTTTGAAAAGACTTATGGACAGCTGAGAAGAACGTGTAGTCTTTAATGGAAGGGTGAAAAGTGCGCCACGTGTCTACAAGGTGTAGGTCTCTTAGGATTTTTTGGATACTGTCTAAGGATCTCTGTGATGCAGAGGAAGATCCTGTGGAGGTATCAAGTGGTGGGTTTACAAAGATATTGAGATCTACCCCATGACCCTTAGGCCTTCAGCAAAATCTTTGAATTTCAGCAAAGTGGATTTCAACCACTTGTGTTAGTGTGTATTAGGTGCATAGAGCCCAGATAGGGAAATTAAAGTGTGACCAATTTTACCTTTCATGAAGAGGTAGGGCCCCTCTGGATCTGATTGAATCAGGTCTGGAATAGAGATGAGTGAGCACTAAAATGCTCGGGTGCTCGTTATTCGAGTCGAACTTTTCCCGATGCTCGGGTGCTCGTTTCGAGTAACGAACCCCATTGAAGTCAATGGGAGACTCGAGCATTTTTTGCAGGGGACCAAGGCTCTGCCTAGGGAAGGCTGGGTGAAAACCTGGAAACCTCATAAAATGATGGAAACACCACGGAAATGGACAGGAAACAGCAGGGGCAGCATGCATGGATGCCTCTGAGGCTGCTTAATCCCACCATTACCCCAAATTCTCAGGCAGCAGCCTGGTGGTTACCCTCATGGCAATTGTGCTCACCCAGACCAAGAAAGGCGAGCCACATACCCATCACATGTTAGGGAAGCACCCAACTAGGTGCAACGAAGGTCCATCACCGCCTGCAGGTGACACCACTGCTCATGCTGGCACTGCAGCTAAAATCAAGTTTAGTATCTGTTCTTATCAGTTGCTGTGGCTGTTGGATGTATAGTGGTGAGCACAGCTGCTTCCCAAGCATCTAAAAAATAAATCAGTACAATATCTAATACGTCCCCCTACCCGGGTAAATTGTTTGGAGAGAGGGCCTGTAGGTGGGGGGAAGGAGGTTTCGCTGGAAGAGCCAGAGGAGTGCCCCCTGGGCTAACGTGTGTGGTGATGACAACAGCCAGAATGGATTTGGAAAAACTGTTGCATCAACCGGTATGGTATCGGTTCTTCTCAGTTTAATACCGTATACGCCCCTATCTTGGGACCTTATATTTTATGGAATTTTCGACCACGGAAAACGGAAAAAGAGCTTGCTCTGGCCAGGGGAGTGTCTTTCCTACTGCAGCTAAGGGGACGTGTCCATGCGCTGCCTATCACAGGTCAGGAGGCAATTAAAAGAAGAAACAAAAAAACCATCAGTACAATATCTAATACGTCCCCTATCCAGGTAAATTGTTTGTAGAGAGGGACTGTAGGTGTGGGACAGGCTGGGGGGAAGGAGGTTTCGCTGGAAGAGCCAGAGGAGTGCCCCCTGGGCTAGCGTGTGTGGTGGTGACAACAGCCGGGTGTAGTTAGAATGACGACACAGGACCCCAACTTAAAAATTTAGCATCAACCGGTACAGTCGTAAATTATGAGATTGATCAAGTGTGGTATGTCTTCTATGTATACTACTCAGTTTAATACCGTATATGGCAGCTATCCGGAAAAATAGTTTGTAGAGAGAGAGAGAAAATAGGACAAAGAAGTAAATTGTTTGGAGAGAGGGCCTGTAGGTGGGGTGGCAGGCTGGGGGGAAGGAGGTTTCGCTGGAAGAGCCAGAGGAGTGCCCCCTGGGCTAGCGTGTGTAGGGTGATAACAGCCGGATGTAGTTAGAATGACGACGCAGGACCCCAAATTAAAAATTTAGCATCAACCGGTACAATTGTCAATTATGAGCTACATCAAGTGTGGCATGACTTTTAAATGGATATTGCATGTGGTCACGTACTCCCTGGAACCCCATAGTCACCCCTTCCCTGATGTGCTAGCCCAGAACATTCTCTGCCCTAATTCGCAAGAACTTTTGCTGTTTCCGTGTGCTGACAGTGGGGACTTACCAGTGTTGTCTGAGGAGGTGGAGGACAATGGCGAGACACAGGTGTCGGGGGGTGAGGTAGTTGTATGGGAAGCAAGATACAGTGGGGACTCCTTGGGGGAGAATTTCTCAGGATGGGACAGATTCAACTTGGGTGGATCAGGCACAGGAACAGATGAATTTTTTGGGGGGTTTGTTTAACTTTTATTTAGCAAAAATAACCACAGAGATATTTATTCGTTATCTTCTCTGCGCAGTCTGGCTTAGGGGTTCGTCACTTTGATGGCGAGCTGTGCCGCTCTCTCCACAATGGTCTGTAGGTTCTTAGATGGAGACTTTGTCGGCGATTTCAGTACAGAAGGACTTGTTGCTCATCAACAGAACCTCGACCTCCTTGACATTGTGGACAAGGAATTTGCGGGTGGACCAGGAATTTGCGGAACCCTGTGGGCAGCATGTGTTTGGTCTTCTACTTGCTACCGTATCCAATGTTGGGCGATATAGATATGCAAGTAATATTTTTTTCACACCTATCCCAAAAATAAAAATGTATGCAGTTTGCGCAAATAAAACTGGAAACTGGAACTGGAGAGAGGGCCTGTAGGTGGGGGGGCAGGCTGAGGGGAAGAAGGTTGAGCTGGAAAAGCCAGGGGAGTGCCCCCTGGGCTAGCGTGTGTGGTGGTGACAACAGCCGGATGTAGTTAGAATGACGACGCAGGACCCCAACTTAAAAATTTAGCATCAACCGGTACAATTGTCAATTATGAGCTACATCAAGTGTGGCATGACTTTTAAATAGATATTGCATGTGGTCACGTACTCCCTGGAACACCATAGTCACCCCTTCCCTGATGTGCTAGCCCAGAACATTCTCTGCCCTAATTCGCAAGAACTTTTGCTGTTTCCGTGTGCTGACAGTGGGGATTTACCAGTGTTGTCTGAGGAGGTGGTGGACAATGGCGAGACACAGGTGTCGGGGGGTGAAGTAGTTGTATGGTAAGCAAGTTACAGTGGGGACTCCTTGGGGGGGAATTTCTCAGGATGGGACAGATTCAACTTGGGCGGATCAGGCACAGGAACAGATGAATTTTTTGGGGGGTTTGTTTAACTTTTATTTAGCAAAAATAACCACAGAGATATTTATTCGTTATCTTCTCTGCGCAGTCTGGCTTAGGGGTTCGTCACTTTGATGGCGAGCTGTGCCGCTCTCTCCACAATGGTCTGTAGGTTCTTAGATGGAGACTTTGTCGGCGATTTCAGTACAGAAGGACTTGTTGCTCATCCACAGAACCTCGAATACCTTGACATTGTGGACAAGGAATTTGCGGATGGACCAGGAATTTGCGGAACCCTGTGGGCAGCATGTGTTTGGTCTTCTACTTGCTACCGTATCCAATGTTGGGCAATATAGATTCGCAAGTAATATTATTTTTCACACCTATCCCAAAAATAAAAATGTATGCAGTTTGCGCAAAT
>ONZH01002256.1:0-459298 GCA_900303285.1 Rhinella marina
ATATGCGCAGCGCTCCAGTCAGAGTGCCACCAGTATAATGCTCACGCGCTCCAGTCAGAGCTCGCCCTAGTATTATGTGCAGCGCTCCAGTCAGAGTGCCCCAGTATATGCGCAGTGCTGCAGTCAGAGTGCCCCCAGTGTATTCAGGGCGCTCAGTCAGAGTGCCCCAGTATAATGCGCAGCGCTCCAGTCAGAGTGCCCCAGTGTATTCAGGGCACGCCAGTCAGAGTGCCCCCGTGTATTCAGGGCGCTCCAGTCAGAGTGCCCCAGTATATGCGCAGCGCTGCAGTCAGAGTGCCCCAGTATATGCGCAGCGCTCCAGTCAGAGTGCCCCAGTGTATTCAGGGCGCTCCAGTCAGAGTGCCCCAGTGTATTCAGGGCGCTCCAGTCAGAGTGCCCCAGGATATGCGCAGCGCTCCAGTTCAGAGTGCCCCAGTGTATCAGGGCGCTCCAGTCAGAGTGCCCCAGTGTAATGCGGCAGCGGCTCCAGTCAGAGTGCCCCCAGTGTATGCACAGCGCTCCAGAGTACCCCCAGTGTATTCAGGGCGCTCCAGTCAGAGTACCCCAGTATATGCGCAGCGCTCCAGTCAGAGTGCCCCAGTGTATGCGCAGCGCTCCAGTCAGAGTGCCCCAGTGTATGCGCAGCGCTCCAGTCAGAGTGCCCCAGTGTATGCGCAGCGCTCCAGTCAGAGTGCCCCAGTGTATGCGGAGCACTTCAGTCAGAGTGCCCCAGTGTATGCACAGCGCTCCAGAGTGCCCCAGTGTATTCAGGGTGCTCCAGTCAGAGTGCCCCAGTGTATGTGCAGCGCTCCAGTCAGAGTGCCCCAGTGTATTCAGGGCGCTCCAGTCAGAGTGCCCCAGTATATGCGCAGCACTTCAGTCAGAGTGCCCCAGTGTATGCACAGCGCTCCAGAGTACCCCAGTGTATTCAGGGCGCTCCAGTCAGAGTGCCCCAGTGTATGCGCAGCGCTCCAGTCAGAGTGCCCCAGTGTATGCACAGCGCTCAGTCAGAGTGCCCCAGTATATGCGCAGCGCTCCAGTCAGAGTGCCCCAGTATATTGTGCAGCGCTCTAGTCAGAGTGCCCCAGTATATGCGCAGCGCTCCAGTCAGAATGCCCCGGTATATGCGCAGCGCTCCAGTCAGAGTGCCCCGGTATATGCGCAGCGCTCCAGTCAGAGTGCCCCAGTATATGCGCAGTGCTCCAGAGTACCCCAGTGTATTCAGGGCGCTCCAGTCAAAGTACCCCAGTATATGGGCAGCGCTCCAGTCAGAGTGCCCCAGTGTATGCACAGCGCTCTAGTCAGAGTGCCCCAGTGTATTCAGGGGCGCTCCAGTCAGAGTGCCCCAGTTTATGCACAGCGCTCCAGTCAGAGTGCCCCAGTGTATTCAGGGCGCTCCAGTCAGAGTGCCCCAGTATATGCGCAGCGCTCCAGTCAGAGTGCCCCAGTATATGCGCAGTGCTCCAGTCAGAGTGCACAGAGTATGCGCAGCGCTCCAGTCAGGTGCCCAGGTATGCGCAGCGCCCCAAGTGCAGCGCTCCAGTCATAGTGCCCCGGTATGCGCAGCGCTCCAGTCAGAGTGCCCCAGTGTATGCACATCGCTCCAGTCAGAGTGCCCCAGTGTAATGCACAGCGCTCCAGAGTACCCCAGTGTATTCAGAGCGCTCAGTCAGGGGCCTGCCCAGTGTATGCACAGCGCTCCAGTCAGAAATGCCCAGTTATATGCGCAGCGCTCCAGTCAGAGTACCCCTAGTGTATTCAGGGCGCTCCAGTCAGAGTGCCCCAGTATATGAGCAGCGCTCCAGTCAGAATGCCCAGTATGATGCGCAGCGCTCCAGTCAGAGTGTCCCAGTTGTATGCGCAATGCTCCAGAGTACCCCAGTTTATTCAGGGCGCTCAAGTCATAGTGCCCCAGTGTATTCAGGGCGCTCCAGTCAGAGTGCCCCAGTGTATGCACAGCGCTCCAGTCAGAGTGCACCACTGTATGTACTGCAAAACACGCAGAGACTGCCCCTGTACACAGCGCTCCAGACAGAAAGTATCCAACTCCCAATATGCACTGCTGCAGCCAGCACCCATGCAGTGTCCAAGCAAGATACCCCTGCCCTGTATAAACAGCACACTGCACTATGGGAAAGGTTGTTGCTGTAGCTCTGAAACTCCCACAGCCCGGAAGTTTGGGTGTGAGTGGGACATAGCAGAAGAATGGGCTTAGATCAGGAGATTCATATTATAGAGAGAGGTACAGCAATATGTTCTGTATGATACCAGAAGATGTTGAAACTTCAGTAATAGATTTATTTGGTGCCCAGACGACCCCTTTAAGAATATTTTCACCTTCCACCACTGCCCAAGAGAAATCTCATGAAATGTCTTTAATTACAACTCAAAAATATTTTCTGTTTCATGCTCTAGTTACCACCAAAGCTGCGATATTATTGAAGGCCAGGAAGTCCTGGGACGGAAACCTAATAACACGGTGAGGACCGGATGATGGGAGCTGTCCGTGCTCGTGCATAGGCTACAGGTGTGGCCGCCGTGTGGATGTACAGTAATTGATCTGCAGTAAATCAGGTAATCAGAGACAATATTTTCCTCTGCACTCAGTATATCATATATCACCATGGCGGTTACAGTCATCACATCTAGCAGAGCAGAAGCCCATCAGTCTCTGTCATCTCTCACTTATAATATCCCCATAAAGAGGTGTAGCTACAATGCATTCGGAAAGTCTTCAGACGCTTTCACTTTTTTCATATTTTGTTACCTTGTACTAAAATAAATAAATTTTAAAAATTAAAAAAAAAACAGACCCCCATCCCCATCAATCTGCACTTAATCCCCCATAATCAGAAAGTGAAACATTTTTGGAAATTTATTAAAATTAACAACTGAAATTTCGCTTGGACATAAGTATTCCCACCCTCTGCTATGACACCTGATATTTCGCTCTTGGGGGCGTCTCTCATTTCTCTAGATCATCTCTGAAATGTTTCTACACCTTGATAAATTCGGTTGATTGGACATGATATGAAAAGACTCAGCCCTGTCTATACAAGAGCTCACAGTTGGCAATGCATCAGAGCAAAAACCAAGACATGAGGAAGAAAGAACTGCCTGTAGAGCTCAGAGACAGGATTGTGTGGAGACAGAGATCTGGAGAGGGGCACAAAAAATTACGCTGCACTGAAGATTTCCAAGAGCATAATGATCTCTATAATTCTTACATGGATAAAGTTTGGAACATCCATGACTCTTCCTAGAGCTGCCGCCCCACCAAACTAAGGCCTTGGTAAGAGAGGTGACCAAGAACCCAATGGTCACTGTGGCTGAGCTCCAAAGATCCTGTGTGCAGATGGGAGAATCTTGCAGATTGTTCACCATCACTGCAGCCTCCACCAATCTGGGCTGTATGGCAAAGTGGCCAGAAAGAAGCCTCTCCTAAGTAAAAGACACATGAAAGCACCTAAAGTACTCTCAGACTGTGAGAAACAAGATTCTCTGGTCTAATGAAACAAAGATTCAACTTTATGGCCTCCATTCTAAGAGTCATGTCGGGAGGAAACCATGTACTACTCATCACCTGCCCAATACCATCCCTACAGTGAAGCAATCAGTACAAAATAATTAAAACAACCCTCCAGTTTGAGAATGAAAATTGTCATGAACTAGCAAACAAAGAACACTTACGTGGCGCCCTCTTTTTCACCTTTTCAGATGCAGGTCTGTCAATTCCTGGGCTCGGACTACCAATTCTCGGACTACTAAATGCATAGTCTGCATCAGGTAGTCCGAGAATCTTCCTGCTGCCCTTGGATCAGCCAACACTACTCAGCTAAGCAGGAATGGTTTTGGACTACCAGATGCACAGTATCCGTCAGGTAGTCTGAGAATTGGCGTGGCCATCTAAAATAGCAGAAGGGAAGTCCAGGAATTGTCTGAAAGGAGGAGGAGGAGGGCGCCTTGTAAGTTTTCTGCTCGTTCCCCAGTTGGGTCGCTTTAAAGACAAGTTGTTGCAAAAGTACTCAATATCTTCTGAATATTTGAGGTTCGTTAAATGTACAGTTGCACTGTAAAGTATTTACCAAGACCACAGGGAAAGACTGGAAGAACGGATCAAGCTGTTGCAGTCAACATGAATACTGTCGATAGTCACTTGTTGGTGCCCACAATGTCATCCTCATACCTCACACACAAGGCTTGAGGATGTCTGTTCACCTTACAGTATGGTCTAGGACAGGCATGGCCAACCTGAGGCTCTCCAGCTGTTGCAAAACTACAACTCACAGACTGCCTACAGCTATCTGCCCACAGGAAGGCATGGTGGGAGTTGTAGTTTTACAACAGCTAGAGAGCCACAGGTTGGCCATCGCTGGTCTAGGAGTACAGAAGGAAAGCAGATAACTTCAAGGTAGCC
Organism: Rhinella marina; assembly: GCA_900303285.1. Classification (NCBI taxonomy): domain Eukaryota; kingdom Metazoa; phylum Chordata; class Amphibia; order Anura; family Bufonidae; genus Rhinella; species Rhinella marina. Next base: position 4,418 of record ONZH01002256.1, read on the forward strand.
AACAGAAGAACATACAAACTCCATGCAGATGTCCATTGGCCACATTCCTGCTCCAAGCAAGGTAAGCAGTCCAGAGCTGGGCCCCTCCATACAACAGGTCTCGTAGCAGCCAGCCGCCCTGCCTTTATGGTAGGTCTGTCACACAGAATCTCAGCAGAGAGGTTATTAATGAATGGTAGGCGCTAATGTGAAAAAAATCTGACATTTCCGCTGCTTGCAGTCTCCAGGATTAGAGAAACGCCGGGATCCAGGAGCTTATATACACACAGGAGGCATAAAGTACAATCACATTGATTGACGTTTCCTCCTGTAATAAATTTACATTTTACTTTCATCGTGTACGACTCATGTGAATTTATGGAGGTGTTAAAAAATATCCAGAACATTCTGTCCCAAATTAAATATCAGGTTAAAATTGTAACAGGAGAACAGACACCTGATCAAGAGTGTTCTAACATATGGAGGGGTGTGATGGGATACCAGGGGGGGTCCACAAGTCTCCCACCAGGTCCATGCAGATAGCAGGGTCTAGTAGTATTATAGTAGTTATATTCTTGTACATAGGAGCAGTATTATAGTAGTTATATTCTTGTACATAAGGAGCAGTATTATAGTAGTTATATTCTTGTACATAGGAGCAGTATTATAGTAGTTATATTCTTGTACATAGGAGCAGTATTATAGTAGTTATATTCTTGTACATAGGAACAGTATTATAGTAGTTATATTCTTGTACATAGGAGCAGTATTATAGTAGTTATATTCTTGTACATAGGAGTATTATAGTAGTATTATAGAGTTATATTCTTGTAATAGGAGCAGTATTATAGTAGTTATATTCTTGTACATAGGAGGCAGTATTAGTATAGTAGTTTATAGTAGTTATCTTGTACATAGGAGCAGTATTATAGTAGTTATATTCTTGTACATAGGAGCAGTATTATAGTATTATATATATTCTTGTATATAGGAGGAGCAGTATTATAGTAGTTATATTCTTGTACATAGGAGGCAGTATATTATAGTAGTATATTCTTGTATATAGTAGTATTATAGTAGTTATATGTTCTTGTACATAGGAGCAGTATTATAGTACAGTTATATTCTTGTACATAGGAGGTATTATAGTAGTTATATTCTTGTACATAGGAGGCAGTATTATAGTAGTATATTTCTTGTACATAGGAGGCAGTATTATATGTAGTTATATTCTTGTACTAGGAGGCAGTATTATAGTAGTTATATCTTATATAGGAGGCATATATAGTTTAATAGTAGTTTATATTCTGTACATAGGAGGCAGTATTATAGTAGTATATTCTTGTACATAGGAGCAGTATTATAGTAGTATATATAATATAGTTTATAATTCTTGTACATAGGAGCAGTATTATAGTAGTATTATTTCTTGTACATAGAGGCAGTATTATAGTAGTTATATTCTTGTATTACATAGGTAGGCAGTATTATAGTAGTTATATTCTTGTACATAGGAGGCAGTATTATAGTAGTTATATTCTTGTACATAGGAGGCAGTATTATAGTAGTTATATTCTTGTACATAGGAGCAGTATTATAGTAGTTATATTCTTGTACATAGGAGCAGTATTATAGTAGTTATATTCTTGTACATAGGAGGCAGTATTATAGTAGTTATATTCTTGTACATAGGAGCAGTATTATAGTAGTTATATTCTTGTACATAGGAGCAGTATTATAGTAGTTATATTCTTGTACATAGGAGGCAGTATTATAGTAGTTATATTCTTGTACATAGGAGCAGTAATTATAGTAGTTATATTCTTGTACATAGGAGGCAGTATTATAGTAGTTATATTCTTTGTACATAGGAGCAGTATTATAGTAGTTATATTTCTTGTACATAGGAGCAGTATTATAGTAGTTATATTCTTGTACATAGGAGCAGTATTATAGTAGTTATATTCTTGTACATAGGAGGCAGTATTATAGTAGTTATATTCTTGTACATAGGAGCAGTATTATAGTAGTTATATTTCTTGTACATAGGAGCAGTATTATAGTAGTTTATATTCTTGTACATAGGAGGCAGTATTATAGTAGTTATATTCTTGTACATAGGAGCAGTATTATAGTAGTTATATTCTTGTACATAGGAGCAGTATTATAGTAGTTATATTCTTGTACATAGGAGGCAGTATTATAGTAGTTATATTCTTGTACATAGGAGTAGTATATTAGTATTATAGTAGTTATATAGTATTCTTGTACATAGGAGCAGTATTATAGTAGTTATATTCTTGTACATAGGAGCAGTATTATAGTAGTTATATTCTTGTACAATAGGAGCAGTATTATAGTAGTTATATTCTTGTACATAGGAGCAGTATTATAGTAGTTATATTCTTGTACATAGGAGCAGTATTATAGTAGTTATATTCTTGTACATAGGAGCAGTATTATAGTAGTTATATTCTTGTAATAGGAGCAGTATTATAGTAGTTTATATTCTTGTACATAGGAGCAGTATTATAGTAGTTATATTCTTGTACATAGGAGCAGTATTTATAGTAGTTAATATTTTGTACATAGAGCAGTATTTATAGTAGTTTATTCTTGTAGCATAGGAGCAGTATTATAGTAGTTATATTCTTGCATAGGAGCAGTATGTATGCAAGCTATTATAGTAGTTATATTCTTGTATATAGGAGCAGTATTATAGTAGTTATATTCTTGTACATAGGAGCAGTAATTACAGTAGTTATATTCTTGTATATAGGAGCAGTATTATAGTAGTTATATTCTTGTACATAAGAGCAGTATTATAGTAGTTATATTCTTGTACATAGGAGCAGTATTATAGTAGTTATATTCTTGTACATAGGAGCAGTATTATAGTAGTTATATTCTTGTACATAGGAGCAGTATTATAGTAGTTATATTCTTGTACATAACAGCAGTATTATAGCAGTCATATTCTTGTACATAGGAGCAGTATTATAGTAGTTATATCCTTGTACATAAGAGGCAGTATTATAGTAGGTATAGAATACATATAATGTACTGTAGCCTGACCCCTCTAGTCTTCATTTCAGGTACTAAAATCCCAGCGTTACATTGAGTTGGTCATTGAACCAGCGGTACAGTGTGTCCCAGGAGATGTTTTGCAACAGGGCAATATCAAGCTGCATTTTGCTCATTCTACTGTGAGCATCTTATATGGCATAAACGTGCTACCATGGCCTACACCATCTCCAGACTTGTCACCCATCAAGCACCTCTGGGACGTCATTGGTCAACAATTGCAAAATGAGTGATGGATCCTGATGATTTGTGTGCATTCAGAACATTCTTCAGATAGCCATTAATAAACTCACTGATAGCTCTTTATGCCGAATAAATCGTGATTTTTTTTTAATTTTTTGTTTCCATTTCTTATCACTTTCATGTCATTATTATATCCTGTGGTTTTCATAATTGCACGACTTTTCCTTTTTGGTGTTGCAATATTGAGGGGTGTAGTAGTTCTACATATTTCACTACTATCAGGTTTACACTTCGTGGTTATACTCGGTCATATCTACAAAGTGTAACAGATATTAGATGCTGCGTTCCGGTTGATGCAATTGATCTGAGTCTCCAATCATCTTAAACAGTCGTTAACCTAATTACTTAAAATTAAATAAAAGGATAAATTTCCTACATTATTTGTTCAATGGGGAAAATCTAATTTGCACTTAATACAGAAGTCGCAGCTAAATGTCTCCGGGGAAAATAATTACCTGCAAATGATTTGCGTTCTACAGGATGAGCCGCTGTGTTTGTTTAGGATGTGAGGAGTTTAATGTGATAACTTCCAGTAAGGAGAATATTCTGGAAACCAGCCATATATTCAGAGCTGTATCCTGTGGATCACGCTGAACATTAGCACAATACATGAGGTGGAACTAATTATATATCCAAAAGTAACATACAGCATGCCCCATGTGTCATGCACATCTTCAGGCCCTTCCTCCGTATTGAGGCTCTTCCCCTCTGAATCACCAGTGAAATAAAATGAGGAGACAGTTTCCGGTTATTGTTACTCATTCTGTCCAATACACAGCAGCCGATCTGGACAAGCAGAGCTGCAGTGTAAAGCATTGGGGATGGACAGACTACCTCAGGCTCCAACAGACAATGTATCAATGCTGGAGTCACTGATCATAGCTGTGCCTCAGTGTTTTGGCTAAGGAGCTTTATAAAAAGCATGCAAAACTGAAGACTACATAATCACTCCCCCCCCCCCCAAGGATTTTCCAAGATTGTAGCTTGAAGATTACTGTGATCAGGCAGGTGATCTATTATCATCTGCAGAACGTGAATATCACTTAAATTGCAGTGCTAATGAGCCTATTGTTGCAGCCAGAAACTTTGCCCCCTCCTTATTCCTTCTGCTATGCCTTTCCTTGCATGCTTTCCCAGTAAGTAGGCTCTTTCTACTTTGATCTTTTTGCCCCTTACTTTGTTGAGATGAGTTTTCTTGCTTTCCACATCCAGTAGTGCTCAGCACTGTAAGATCTGCTGCTCCCCCTCCCCTCTCACAGCAAGTGATGAGAGACACAGAGAGAGAGAAGCTGCAGCTGCATCTCCCTCCTGTCTGTCTCCTGGTTTTATGATATTGTTTATACTTGATGGATGTTTTGAGGACTTAGGAGGTATCTGAACATTTATAGCGGGGGGGGGGGGGGGGAGGGTTATGCCTTATTCACATGTCAGTGCTTTGGTCAGTGATTTCCAGTGATTGTGAGCCAAAACCAGGCATGATCAGGTATAAGGGAAAGATCTGTACCTGTTCTGATTAGAGCCGGTCCAGGTTTTGGCTGAAAATCAGTAATAGAAATCACTGACGGAACACTAACTGTGTGAATGAGGCTTTAAAGAGGTTCGCCCACCTGGGACATTGATGGTATATCGCTAGGATACCATCAATGTCAGATGTGGGTCCCACCTCTGTGATTCGCTCCTAGTTAGAGAATGGGGCCCCTGAAGTAAATGAGCGCACACCATTCATCCTATGGGAGTTCCAGAAATAGTCGAGCGAGCACATTCCGCCATTTTCAGGAGCACTGGAGAGCGCACAGCGCATGCACGGCCACGTCTCCATTCACCGCCATGGGACGGCCAGAAATAGCTGGCACTTGGGTATTTTCGTAACTCCCATAGCGGTTAGCAGAAGGTAGTCGCGCATGCATAGCCGGTTTCTTTTTTTTTTTTGCGCCTCCCACGTCTGGGACCCACTTCTATCTGACATTGATGACATCTTAGTGATATGCCATCAGTGTCCCAGATGGGAAGTCGCAGACAGATACATTTCCAGCTCGGCACGACTACATCTCGGTTGAGAAGCCCTTTACGTCACTCGATACGTTGCTTTGCACTTTGAAGATTTGCTGTATGTTCCTCCGGTGCAATCTAATGCTGCCAGAATCCATGTCAATCTCCGTGTCTAAACTGATCTTCTTCCCTGGAATCCCATTCATTAATTCAGATTTCTGCTCCGAGCAGTCACAGACTCTTCTATTTTATGTGCTGGAAACTGACTTCCTCTCATCAGGTCTCCGCATGGCGCGGTTATAATCCCTCATTAGCTATAAATGTGCATCACGTGGACAGTAGAGTAGAGTCTCTACCTGTACGTCTGCACTGAAAGGTGTAATTCTCGCTTGTCAGGACTCGAGAGGAGAGCAGGACTGCAACATGATGGGATCTGTATGGTGCTGCAAATATGTCTGGTAACAAAGTCCAAAGAAAATCAAATAATTAGAGGGAGATTGTAATTTCTGTACCATAGAGGTTGTCCTCAGGATAGGTCAACAATATCAGATCGACAGGGGTCTGTACGTGTATGTAGGGAAGGTGCGCGCAGTGTGCGGGTGCCATCTCCCTTCTCTCTTCCTGCTCGTTGCTGCTATGTCTATGGCGAGCAGGAAGGGAGATGGCACACGCGCACCTTCCCTCCATACAGCTGATCAGCTGGGGTCCCGGGTGTCGGAGACCCACTAATCTGATATTGATGACCTATCCTGAAGGTAGGTCATTAATATTAAAAGCCCGGAGAACTCCTTTAAGTCTTGTCACCAAGTGTTTATCTAGCCTTTCTGCTGCCCGTGGCAAAAACTAAAATGCCCACCCCCCCCTCCAAATTCTTAACCTAACCCCTTCGCTCCAGTCTTATTGTTAAAGGCATACTCGGAAAACATTACATATAGTGCTACAAAACATACTGGTTAATATAGTAGTACAGTTGAATATGAAGAGAATAACGCTTCCACAATGAAAGCACTCATTGCCCAAGGCCTTTCCGCTGCCCCCCACCTGTCGCTGCCTGAGGCAATCGCCTCACCTCGCCTCATTGGTGGTGCACCCCTGGACTTGTCACGTCAGTCAGTCGGCACAGCATAAGCAGCATAAGTATTTGCCGTGCTGTGGCCGGAACTCCGGCCCGCCCCCATTATAGTGAATGGGGGCGGAGCGAAGTTCCGGCGGCACACGTGCACTAGCAGCAGCACAGATCCGGCAGGATGTTCACCCGCCAGAACAGCCTGCTGAAGAAGGCTGCCTCTAGTCTGAAACTAGCCTAAGTGGAGGTTTTTAAACTTTTATCCCTCTGCCCCATGATTGAGTTTGACATTTCCTGGCGTGGGGGGGAAACCAGGGGCGCTAATAATTATGCAGTTAGGATGATTTTATATATTATGCATAAGATTATTACTTTTGGAGGCATTAATATCAGATGAGCTGAACCTCCTAGTTTTTATAGGACGTGATGGATTTCAGGTTCAAACCGGACGTCATCTGAGCTGAATAATTCACCGCGACCATGAATGATTTAGAGCTTTAGAAATAATTACGTGTCGCAAAGGAAATATCCACAGGGAGAAGTTTCCTTAGGCTGAATAGCTGAATTTTCAGAAATGTGCACATAGAGGTCACCTCGTCCCTACCCAAAACAACAGTGAGGGGAAGGGGTTCTGCTAAGAGCTCCTGCACACGAGCGTGTGTGCCCCATGCCCATACTGTGGGTCCGCAAACAGTGGGTCCACAATAAACGGGTACCGGCCATGTGCACTCCTTATAACGGATGCGGACCCATTGACTTGAATGGATCCGCAATCCTCAAGATGCAGAGAGGAGGCGCGGAGCGGAAGCACTACGAAGTCATTCCGTGGGATTCCGGTCCACGCCTCCGCACCACGAAAAAACCAGAACATGTCCTAATTTTTTTGCGGTGTTGACCTCCTTTTGCGGATCGCAGACCCATTTAAGTCAATGGGTGGGTCCACATTTGAAAATAGCGTGCAGTCAGACGGTGCCCGTGCACTGCTATTTGGGCTCTGCAGCTCGGGCACAGGGCATACACGCTCGTGTGCATGAGCCCTAACTACAGAGGACGCCCCGCTCCAGCCAGGAGGAGCATGGCCCTACCAATGACTGAGCATTATGGGAAAAGCACATGGAGAGATTTTATTAAAAGCTGCATCCAGGACTTTGGGGCAAGAGTGTCCTTCACTGTCTTACCAACTTCATTTCCAGTCTCTTATAGGGGAAAGGGGTAATTTGACTCACAGGGAATAGAGGAGGGGTGATACAGTCAATGTGAGCTGCACCAGGACTGGAATAAACGGTGGGTGACTACCTATGGAGCGCTTAGAGGGGGGAGCACAGTTTATGGATTAAAAAGAATGTTTTGCCTTTAAATTTCTTTTTCTTAGCCATTTTATGCCGAGTCCAAGAGGCTGATAATGACATAGGTGTCTATGAGCTCACTACATTGGTGAGCAAATGGTGCCCTACTGAGGGACGGGGCCAAGAAAGGAGCCGGCAGGCCTTACTATAGTTCATATGTGGAAGAAGGGACATGGGGAGGTGTTATAAATTAGTGGGAAAAGGGTCCATTAGGCAATAATTATCAATTGGACAGCTATCATGCTGACCAGGGACCAAGAATTGGGGATGAAACCCCTTCCATGAGTACCGAAGGAGCTTGTTATATCCCTGGCTACATCCCTTTTCTAATCATCTAGCAGTAAAAGTCTTAGAAATTATGCCCTAAATCTAGGCACAGATGGCATTTCTACGCTGCTTTGACCACTTTCCCAACAAGGGGGCACAGTCGTGAATGAAGACAGAAATCTTCGACAGCTAAAAAGCTGCCACATGCTGGAGGATGGGTCAAATCTACGACAAGGCCTGCACCTCTGCATGAATTAGGCGCATCCTCCTGATGCACAGGGGAGGTCAAGGTCCCCTTGGTTTGTATATAGAAAACATGTGACTACGGTGAAGCCTGGATCTTGGTGGCATAACCACACCTATGTAGAGAATGGGAGACATTAACCTCCCCATTGATGAGAATGCCCACTACACCCAGGTTATGGGACCCCCGATCTGCACATACAGTAGACGTGGTGCCTGGAGGTTCCCTACGACCATCTATCCTGTGGATGTACCTTAAATGTCCAAGGTGGGAATAACCCTTTAAAAGGGGTTGTATGTATTGTGATTCTCCATATTGCTTCCTTTGCTGTCTGGATTCATTATTCCATCACATTATACACTGCTAATTTCCATGGTTACAGACCACCCTGCAATCCATCAATGGTGGTCGTGCTTGCACAATATAGGAAAAAGCACCAGCCTCTCTGGTGGCCGGGACCTTGGGAACATACATAGGCTAGGGCTTTTTCCCTATAGTGTGCATGCACGGCCACCGCTGCTGGATTGCAGGGTGGTCGTAACCATGGAAACAAGCAGTGTATAATGTGATGGATAAATGAATCCAGCCAGCAAAGGAAGCAATATGGAGAATCACAGTACATTAGTAAGTGTCTTGCATTAACTTTCTCTACATGATAAATGCTATTTGCTGCACGGCTTAAACGATCCAGGTCAATAGAGAAGACAATTTTGTATGTTAAAGGAGGAAGAGGATGGAAATGAAGATAAATGAAGATAATCCATGGTATCAAGGAGAAGCCTGAAGACCTGAATACAGCTGAGACATTCTAGATACAACAGTATTTATATGGATGCCAGGAGTCAAACTTCAGGTTTATGATCCTTAAAGTGGGTTTCTAAGATTTAAAAACATGGCCGCTTTCTTCCAAAAACAGTGCCACACCGGTCCATGGGCTTGTCCCTAGTCGTATGGGTCCATTACAGTACACAGGTCTGAGCTGCAATGTTACATACAACCTGTGGACAATGCTAATTCTGGACAATACAAAAAGGGTTTCACGTTGCCCATGCGGCCCGGCTGCGCTGACAATTTGCTTTGATAGTCGGGTTAATTTGACCCTTAGCTACAGGTGCGACACTTTGCCTCAAATCCATTTATTTCCACTAAAAAGAGATTGAAAGAAATGTAAATGTAATAAAGCATTTGACGAGAACATTTCCTGACCGAGCATGAAATCCCTCTCGCTGGCAGTAATTTATTTTGCTGCCATAAATGAAATAATCCTGTAGAATACAAAATTAATCCTGTATGGTTTTATCTACTGGGAGATAATTTGCTGCTTTACGTCTTCTGGGGCTTTTTTCTTACTATTTGAGTGTTCCACCACTATGGTAGTGGTACACTGCAAAATGATTGAAAATTTTCTTTTTATATAATGTATGCATTTCATGTACTTTTGGTGCACAAAGTGTTAATAGGCCGTTCATTACCATCACTAGATGAAGATGTTCCCACCCTCCCTATAGAATTCAGTATTAGGAGAAAGTATCTAGACGGTGGTGAGAGTAGACGCAGGTAAAACAAGGGAACAGATATATTTGAGAACAATACAGTGTTTAGAGGAGGTGGATGTAGAAGCTCTGTGGAGATAAACTGTCTGAAAGGACTTTATAGGCTCTACAGCAACTTGTTCAGGAGATTTAAGTCTTACGGTGCCTGGACATTAGCAAGCAGCCATAATGTAGAAAATAGGAGTTAGTTGGACGTTGAGGTCCACCCTGTGGTTGTCTCGTGTTAAGTGTTACACACCTACATTTCTTATTGCTTGTGCCAAAGTCAGCTAGAAAAGTGCTTTAAAGAGTAGAATGCTTTAAAGATACATTTCAGCCATGTAACCTATAGGAACTGTGGAAATCGCACATTGTGTAAGCATTGCCAGTCCATACATGCTGAGAACTGTGACTAATGTACCTGAACTTGATTCTCCAGTAAAGAACTGTTCTACTGCAAAATGGCCTCCCCTGCTGCAGGAAACCTATTCCAGAGCTGTATGTGTACATACATTACTTATCCTGTAGTGAGCCTGAATTACATTCTGTATTATACTCCAGAGCTGCACTCACTATTCTGCTGGTGCAGTCACTGTGTACGCACATTACTTATCCTGTACTGATCCTGAGTTACATCCTGTTCTATACTCCAGAGCTGCACTCACTATTCTGCTGGTGCAGTCACTGTGTACATACATTACATTACTTATCCTGTACTGATCCGGAGTTACATCCTGTATTATACTCCAGAGCTGCACTCACTATTCTGCTGGTGCAGTCACTGTTTACATACATTACTTATCCTGTACTGATCCTGAGTTACATCCTGTTCTATACTCCAGAGCTGCACTCACTATTCTGCTAGTGGAGTCACTGTGTACATACATTACATATCCAGTACTGATCCTGAGTTACATCCTGTTCTATACTCCAGAGCTGCACTCACTAGTCTGCTGGTGCAGTCACTGTGTACATACATTACTTATCCTGTACTGATCCTGAGTTACATCCTGTATTATACTCCAGAGCTGCACTCACTATTCTGCTGGTGCAGTCACTGTGTACATACATTATTTATCCTGTACTGATCCTGAGTTACATCCTGTATAATACCCCAGAGCTGCACTCACTATTCTGCTGGTGCAGTCACTGTGTACATACATTACCTACCCTGTACTGATCCTGAGTTACTTCCTGTATTATACTCCAGAGCTGCACTCACTATTCTGCTGGTGCAGTCACTGTGTACATACATTATTTATCCTGTACTGATCCTGAGTTACGTTTTATATTGTACTCCAGAGCTGCATTCACTATTTTATTGGTTGTCATTGAAAATAGTCAACAATCAAGTGAATTGACAAGGGAGGTTTCTCGCAGTGTGATCATCTTCTAGAGCTTATGAAAGGAGAGATAAATGCCTTTGATTGACTATGTGACACAAAATGCAGCTTCATGAGAACCAATTTGGATGACCAGAGGCGGATTGGGAACCGAAAGTGGCCCTGGAAAAAATACCTAAAAGTGTCCCCATATTGTAGGAGGGTCTAAGTTGACAGGAGGCAGGGCAACAAAAGTAGGGGGGTCAGGAATACCAAAGCGCAAAATACCACAGTGCCCTACAATATATTGCCCCAAAAGCTGTCCCTCCAAGCGGCCATTTTCCCTCCTCCTCGTCCAATTGTCTCTGATTAAGATATGGAGCAGGGGGCTTAGGAGGTGAGATAAGGGACATAGTTGAATTCAGGTACCACTGACTGCTTACTCTGTACCCAGCCAGTGGCAAAGATGGGGGCTTAGGTGGCCCCCTGAGCATCGGCTCACTGGGAAATTGGCCTGTAAAGGTCTATGGCCAATTGGCCCCTGTGGCTGACAAGAAGTAAATTCGCCTGGAAAAAAAAAAACCCAGCAAAACAAAGACTGCGCTGTTATATGAATATTGTACCTAACGTCACAGGAGTACAGGCATTGCTTCATTCTGTGTTGGAACTATACCTCGCACCAGATATAGTGTATATTAGAGATCAGTTATACATAGCCATAATATGGCCATAATATGGGGCTCTTGACCTGGTGTGGGCCCATAGTCTACCCCAATATACCACTAATTTTACATGGGTTATGTTCATTTACATGCTGTAATATGCAGCTCTCTTCTGTACCTCCATGAGGCATTGCTCATAGCGGCGAATATAGTGCAGCATCATTGGGCAGCTCCTAATAGACGTCTGCAGCTCAGGGTGATACATAAACACTAATTTTTTTATTTACATGTACTATAAAATCATACATTCCTGGCTGCCTGAAGTCACCACTAGGGGGAGCTTACTGCATACTACATTATTGGGTTCAATGCTTGAAGCTGTTTTCCGACATTTTTTAACTGATGACCTATCCTCAGCATCAGAATCTAATTAGTGGGGGTCAGGGGCGGTCTTGGGCACCACACATCCTATGCATTTGCATAGGGCCCCCGACGTCCAAGGGGGCCCCCACGCTCCGCTCTTGTGCTGGTGTCCAAGACCGCCCGCCCAGCTGTCACGTACTGCATTTGTCCGAATGCGTACTCATTTTATAAATTAGTACACTAATGCGTACTAATTTATAAAATGCATACACATTAGTGTACATACTAAAATATGCATATGAATTCGCGTGCAGATTTGAAAAAGCGCACGCAAATTCCACCCGAGCATGCTCTAGTCCCAGTCTTTGATGTGTGGGGGGGGCGTGCCATTGGGGGGGGGGTGTCATCAGAGGGCGTGTCATCAAGGGCGTGGCGCATCATTGGGGGGTGGGGGCCCCCGGACATAACTTCGCTTAGGGCCCCAGAAATGCCAAGACCGCCCCTGGTGGGGGTTCAACACCAGGGATCCCCGCCGATCAGCTGTTTAAGAAGATACCGGTGTTGGCAGTATCGCTGTGGTCTTCTTACAGCTTTGCCTAGGTCAGGTGACATCACGTTCATCGGTCACATGGCTGAGGCGCAGCTTCAATACCAAGCACAGCCGCTATACAATGTATACTGCTCTGCTTGGTGAGCACGGAGAAGGCCGCGGCACTACTGCCAGCCCTGGTGGCCCCCACTGATCAGATACTAATAACCTATGCAGTGGATAGGCTATCAGTTACAAAATCTCAGAAAATCCTCTAGTGCTCCCTCTAGTGGTGGCAGCAGGTAGTCAAAAATTCTATTGTTAAATTCTAGGCTTATGCAGGGGATTTGGAGATCCATCTGCTATAAAGATATGCAAAGAAGTGAAGAGGCTCAGAATTTAGGATCTAAAGACATCATGATGATAAAAGGTGGAGATGCATCTCAAGGAGCCAAGCCTGTTGACGCCATTCACTATATTGGAGGCAGCGCAGGCTTTTACCCTTATATGTGTAAGAACAGAAATGCAGAGTGACAGACGCGCAGAATGGAACATTTATTATTTTTGCTCTATTTACAACAATTTATCATCTGGCTGACAGCCCTAGCGGAATAGCGCTTCGGGCCACACTGAAATCATACAGATGAGGCTCCACCTCGCTTGCCTTCTGCTCCAGGAATGAAAATGTTTTCTGAAACCTAAGCCACATTTACAAAAAAAAAATAAAAATGTGATCTGGCACTTTGAGCTTTCTCAGTATCAGATGCTGGAATAAGAACACCCACACGCCGCAGTAATTGAGATTTTCTTGGTTTCAGAAGGAAGAAGAAAGAGTGAAAAGTCTTTTATTGAATGCATTGAATAAATGCAGAGCTGCATGCCAAAAAGAAATGCATATGTTAAAGAACTCAGGACTGCTGGCACACCAGTCACTGTCAAAATTTTGGGTTACTGGAACCATCACAAACCGAGGGGAAGGGGGTTACACACTATCCAGACTTTTTGCAAATTGGACAACAAAAATAAGAGCCCCTTCCACATTTTTACTCACTATATCAGGGCCAAGATCTCTGTGATTTGTCATGTGATTACCAAGACCAATAGCATACCCAGAGCTTAACTGTTTAAAACCATTTCTGTCCCGAATCTCAATCATGCAGTTATTAAGGGGTTAAAGAGGTTTTCTAGTCTTTTGTAAATAAATAAATAAAAAATATGACTGCAATTATGGGTGTGGTCCCTTTAAAAACACTGCTCTGGGGTGTGGCCTTTCTAAGTTCCACCCCTGCGGTGCTCTGTTTGTTCTCTGTCCTGGTGACTGTACACAACTTTGGAAAACTTTTGGGGAAGTATTTTTCTTTCAGCAGATCCCCTGGAGATTCTAATAACACATTTCTGTACCAGGTTATAAGGCTCCACAATATCGAGTATCCCGATGTTATGAAAGAGAACATGGTTCTGTCCCTGGCTGTGGGTCGTGAGGACTGTAGTGTAATAATCTCCTCTCTTGGTCTACACAGTTTGTAACGTTTACCTCTCTTCAAACACTTGTCTATAATAGTGTTGAGCGAATCAAAATATCTGAAGTGCAATTCCATCCGAAGTTAGGAAAAATTTGAGTCTTTAGCTATGCCCCTAGAGCCGCCTTAGCCCTCCTCATGGTCGCCGGCTGGGTACATAATCATCTGATGCTCTCAGCATTAATTCATCTCTATCATCGTCCTCAGAACAGTGATACAGTTGAATGCTGCACCGAGGGCGGCAGTATTTTGTACTGCACTGTAATATTCGGTTCTGTTGTGGCGGTGTTTTGTACTGCACTGCGGTACTGCTGGCCCTGCCTACTTCTGTTGCCCCATCTTTTGACAGCATGGACCCATCTACAATATGGTTCCACGTTGTTGTTATTTTTTTTTCCAGGGCCAATTCCCTGTAGGGCGATCATACTGCAGAGACTCTGCTCCTCTCCTGACCAGCAGGGCAGAAAGCTACTTCTATTGGCTGCCCTGTAGAGACCTGGCTATGGGGAGAGTGATTGAGCATGTGTGTCCACCAACACACGGCTCACTAGGTGGACGTGCCACCTTCTAATGGGCTCCTTCTTTCCCTGGGTCTTCCTCTACGGCCAGTACACACTTTCAATTGTCTTTTTCTTCCCATTCGGCCAGATACGAGTTCCAAATCTCATCTCTTACTCCTCCATCTTGGTTCTCTTGTAGTTAAGATTCCTTCTGGTTCTGCAGTCCTGGAGACGGGGTTTTTTTTTTTTCCAAGCCGACTTCTGTGAGGAACACAACATTCCATCAAATTATCATATTTCCATAGTGAAGCGCTCGGTGGTGATTTGCTCTGCCTTTGTTGTGACAAGTCTCCTCTCGGCACAGCTGCACCAGCCTTCTACACAGAGACGTATCCTCCAATTAGGTTCTATGGGGAGGTCGTCTTCCATGGACGTCTTGCATATTCATGCCTTGGCTCACCAACCTTATTATGAAGACCGTTTTGCATAAAGCTCTTTTCGGGCTTCTCACAGAAGACAGGGATACGGGGAGCGTCCTCTGTAGAACTTTTAACAAATATTTGACTAGTTTACGTCCATTCTCTTTCATGAAAACCATCTGCATTCGGGAGAGAAGAACGACGGCAGCTGCTCTCTTCTACAAGAGAAGACGGAGCGTCAGGGACACGAGGTGGACTTGTTAATGGAGAACAAATGATGGCGCTCCAGCTTCTGAAAGGGAAATTGCAGCATTATCTACATTCCTCAAATGAGGCTGTGAAAGTATCGGCGCTGGGTTAATATATTAGTACCCTCTCTCCAAAAAATGAAAATTGCCACTTTTCGCTTTCTAATCGTAGAGTAGCGAATGTCAGGATGACCTGGACATTGAGCGCAGACAGCGGCTCCTCCATAATCATCAGGACGGTAGTGATAAGGACACGGGCACTTCAGCCATATGCTGCCAGGAGGTAGACATAGGAATGACAAGACCCCAATGCAAAAACAGTATGCGCCCCCCTCCCCCTTCAAGAGCCAATGTACTGGGAAGAACACCCTTAGTCCCCCTACCAGGGGAGGTTCGATATTTCCACTAGTAACTGGAAGCATGCAATCCAACATAGGCACTGCTATGATCATGTCAAGATGGTAGTGGGCTCCAGTCACCATAAGGCCCTTGCGTGGCTCTACCAATCTTATGTCTGCCTCCACATGTAGCCCAGGTGGCATCATCGCCAGTGCTGCATGGTACTGACCGTTTGATTGCGGACAGCCCAGCTGCAGCCATACTGGGGAAGACGTATGACAACTGGAATTGTGTTGATCGCTTTGGGAAAACCCTCAGCGTTTTCTGTCCATTTACAGATTATTGTGCTGGAGTAGAATATGATATAGCGATCTCTCTATCCTGTCTTATACTTCATCACACCCAGAGCTGCATTTACTCTCTAGGGATGAGCAAACTCCACTCTGGCCCCATTGCAGCATGGCAAACATGCATGGAGCCGGCCGGCTTAAAACTACGACATGTGAATGGGGCCGGAGTGGAGTTCCGACGCGTGCAAATTGCAGATCCGGAAACCACGGATACCGATCATTTGCATTCCGCATTTTGTGGAATGGAATATCCGGCCAATAATAGACCAGTCCTATCCTTGTCTGTAATGCGGACAATAGTAGGACATGTTCTACATTTTTGCAGACGTTTGGATGCTGTCCACATCTTTTGCGGCCCCACTGAAGTGAATGGGGCCGCATCTGACCTGCAGAAAATGTGGATCGGATGTGGACCAAAAATACGTGGGTGTGTATGTGGCCTTATACTCCAGTCACGACCAGAGCTGGGAGTGGGCAGAGTCAATATGTTTGACAAATGTATTATGTTTAATGCCAAACAATTCTGCAAAAAGTGGCACAAATGTTATTTTGTTGTCCTAAAAACAGCCCAAGTTTATTGAACCAAATTTATTGAAAAGCCTGATGCTGTTGGTAGATGTGGAGCGTCTTACTGCGGTCTCTTCAGTTTATAAGACTGGGTATTAAACACCCTCCTTCCATGGACTTCAATGGTTTCTGCACTATGTTGGCTTCACTGGTGGAAATCAGCACCGCGGACAGCAGAGAAGCGAGCCCCGCTGGCCACGTCCTGGGATGTCTCTGTTCTTGGGAGATAATAAAGGTTTCCTCTGGAAATTCATTTTCTTGGGTTACAGATAAATGTAATCAATAGAAATCCGAGTGTTTATTAGATCTAATAACATCCCCAACATCCCCAGAATACGTGAATTATTGGGGGTGATTGTTGCAGCTGTTGGAAACAAGCAGAGATCTGATAAGATGCCGTGTGTCCAAGAGGACGAATTATACAGTAAACTGTGCTGGCATCATGTCTTCCCTAGGCATGGATGGAGAAACTGGTAATCTCAAGACTTGGCACCGTGAGGTCTCACCGAGATTAGCTGGCACCGGACCGGTCTCACCAGAGATTACCTGGCACCGGAGGTCTCACCGAGATTACCTGGCACCGGGAGGTCTCACCGAGATTACCTGCTGACACCGGGAGGTCTCACCGAGATTACTGACTTACCACCGGGAGCTCCACCGGATTACCGGCACGGGTCTCACCGAGATACCTGGCACGGGAGGTCTCACCGAGATTACCGACCGGGAGTCTCACCGAGATTACCTGGCACCGGGGAGGTCCACCGAGATTACCTGGCACCGGGGACCACGCCTGGCACCGATTACCTTGGGAGGGTCACCTACCTGGGAGGTCTCACCGAGATACCGAGAATGGCACCGGACCTGGCACTCCCACCGAGATTACCTGACCGGGAGGTCTCACGAGATTACCTGGCACCGGGGAGGTCTCACCGAGATTACCTGCACCGGGAGGTCTCACCGAGATTACCTGGCACCGGGTCTCACCGAGATTACCTGGCACCGGGAGGTCCACCGAGATTACCTGGCACCGGGAGGTCTCACGAGATTACCTGGCACCGGGAGTCTCACCGAGATTACTGGCACCGGGAGGTCTCACCGAGGTCACAGATTACCTGGCACCGGGAGGTGGCACCGGAGAGGATTACCGGGCACCGGGAGGTCCATTACCTGGGCACCGGGAGTCTCACCGAGATACCTGGCCCACCGGGAGGTCTCACCGAGATTACCTGCACCGGGAGGGAAGGGGCTCTCACCTGGCACCGGGAGGTCTCACCGAGATTACCGGCACCGAGGTCCCACCGGAGTTACCTGCACCGGGAGGTCTCACCGAGATTACCTGGCACCGGGAGGTCTCACCGAGATTACCTGGCACCGAGGTCCCGACCGAGATTAACCTGGCACCGGGAGGTTCACCGAGATTACCTGGCACCGGGAGATTCACCTACCTGGCACCGGGGTCTCACCGGATTACCTGGCACCGGAGGTCTCACCGAGATTACCTGGCACCGGGAGGTCTCACGAGATTACCTGGCACCGGGAGGTCTCACCGAGATTACCTGGCACGGGGAGGTCCCACCGAGATTTACCTGGCACCGGGAGGTCTCACCGAGATTACCTGGCACCGGGAGGTCTCACCAAGATTACCTGGCACCGGGAGGTCTCACCGAGATTACCTGGCACTGGGAGGCGATCAGGAGGACAGAAGACGCCAATACCAGCCAGGGCTGCGCTCCTTCTTTTTCCTGGTTTGTGTGATTTAAGTCATCTCTCCATGTACAGACGTCCTGCTGAGCACATACACAACATCCTTCTGAACATACACATCTGCAGTGTAAAGCATGGTGGATAGAAAACCAGAAGTCTGAGAATATGAGAGTGGGGTGTGACATTAGCTTGAGGTGGTCAGACATGTTTTATGAATATGTCCATTATATGTATCGGGAAAGCAGCTCATACCTAGATGGCTCCTATAGACCCCATTCACCTGGCAGAGACGGTCATGTCCAGGTGTCAGCAGTTATAGGATCCAGTGTGACTGCCAGTCATCATGCCAAGCATGCTATATAGTGCCAGGCACAGAGGGCATCCAGAAATCCCATGACAGACTGTAATTCCCACTCTTTCTCCTTCATTCCTACTGCAAAAATGTCTATTTCTAGTGTCAACAGAAAAAAACTGCCGAGAACACACGGGACAGATGTCTATGGGAATCAGATTTACTAAATTGCAGGTATAGAATTCACACCAAGAGAATGAATAGAAGTTCACGAGATCTGTCACCGGGTCTAACACATTGTGCCCGCCACCTGCAATCTCTGCCGCTGATTAATCTATGAAACTGCGAGCGGAACCGGGAAAAGAAAACCCAAGAAATGGGAATAAATATCTTTCCATCTAATATCTCTATCTGATATCTCTCTATCTCCCTCGTACCCATCTCTCTGTCTCATATCTCCCTGTCTCGTACCTCTCCGTCGTACCCATCTCCCTGTCTCGTACCCATCTCCCTGTCTCGTACCCATCTCCCTGTCTCGTACCCATCTCCCTGTCTCGTACCCATCTCCCTGTCTCGTACCCATCTCCCTGTCTCGTACCCATCTCCTGTCTCGTTACCCATCTCCCTGTCTCGTACCCATCTCCCTGTCTCGTACCCATCTCCCTGTCTCGTACCCATCTCCCTGTCTCGTACCCATCTCCCTGTCTCGTACCCATCTCCCTGTCTCGTACCCATCTCCCTGTCTCGTACCCATCTCCCTGTCTCGTACCCATCTCCCTGTCTCGTACCCATCTCCCTGTCTCGTACCCATCTCCCTGTCTCGTACCCATCTCCCTGTCTCGTACCCATCTCCCTGTTCTCGTACCCATCTCCCTGTCTCGTACCCATCTCCCTGTCTCGTACCCATCTCCCTGTCTCGTACCCATCTCCCTGTCTCGTACCCATCTCCCTGTCTCGTACCCCATCTCCCTGTCTCGTACCCATCTCCCTGTCTCGTACCCATCTCCCTGTCTCGTACCCATCTCCCTGTCTCGTACCCATCTCCCTGTCTCGTACCCATCTCCCTGTCTCGTATCCATCTCCCTGTCTCGTATCCATCTCTCTGTCTCATATCCATCTCTCTGTCTCATATCCATCTCTCTGTCTCATATCCATCTCTCTGTCTCATATCATCTCTCTGTCTCATATCATCTCTCTGTCTCATATCATCTCTTGTCTCATATCATCTCTTGTCTCATATCATCTCTTGTCTCATATCCATCTCTGTGTCTCATATCCATCTCTCTGTCTCTGTCCTATATCGAATTTCAAGCTACCTAACTTTAATCTATCCAATATCCATCCGTATCCTTCTAACACCCATGTATACACAGTATCTCACGTCTCTGCTCTCTCTCTATCCTTCTGTATTGAACATCCATCCCCATTTCTCTCCCTCCCATCTATAAGGAATTATCCGTCAGTCTCCCCCACATCTATTCATTTCTCGGTCTCCCCATTTATCCAGGGAATGCCAGCACTAAGTATAACATGGAGTCCTATACATGACTAGTAAGAATACTGGTTTTTCTTCCTCTGGTCTGTGCACCTGCCCTCAGTAGGCGTTACTGTAAATCCATTAGACAAATCTGAAGACGTCTCTTGTACCGTGGCCTATAATTATATTTTGCTGATGATTAACACTTCATGAACGGGTCTTGTAGGAATTACTCTCCTTCCAAACACAGCAGAGTAGACAGCGGCCTCCTGCCGAGTCCTAGCAGGACTCCACTACAGCTCGAGAGGTTCTGAATCGCTACAATGTATCAGCGCTGAAGGAAATAAGACAATACAACTACAGGGATTGAAACGTTCCTAAACCAAACACCAGCTGTAATAAATTGGTGGAAGACACGATATTAAACCACCATGACAAGTCGAGGATTTCTGACTTTTCATTTTGTTAAAAAAACAACAAAGTTGCAGGAAGGCGCAATCTCTGACAAGAATGAATGAAGGCTCCATGTCTGGGATGCTGAAGGCAGATATAAATTGATCCCTCAGAGCTTTCATGATCCTTGACTCTTTCTGACAATGCAACGCGCTAACACGATTTTCTGTCCACATCTTCAGCCCGAGATCTCACATTCCACTTCTACACTGCGATATTTCATTACCTAAAGCCACGTTCTAAGCAGCTCAAAGAATAAGAAATGTGAGGGGATTGTTTCCCTCTGAACTAATGATGTAGAGCGAGGAGCAGGATCTCTCTCCAGCATCTACAGAGTTCAAAGCCACGATGTGTGGAGAGCTGTATGTAATGATAGGGAACAATCCCGTACAGAACCCTCAAATCTAGTTCTATTCTTGTACATAGGAGCAGTATTATAGTAGTTATATTCTTGTACATAGGAGGCAGTATTATAGTAGTTATATTCTTGTACATAGGAAGCAGTATTATAGTAGTTATATTCTTGTACATAGGAGCAGTATTATAGTAGTTATATTCTTGTACATAGGAGCAGTATTATAGTAGTTTTATTCTTGTACATAGGAGGCAGTATTATAGTAGTTATATTCTTGTACATAGGAGCAGTATTATAGTAGTTATATTCTTGTACATAGGAGGCAGTATTATAGTAGTTTTATTCTTGTACATAGGAGGCAGTATTATAGTAGTTATATTCTTGTACATAGGAGGCAGTATTATAGTAGTTATATTCTTGTACATAGGAGGCAGTATTATAGTAGTTATATTCTTGTACATAGGAGCAGTATTATAGTAGTTATATTCTTGTACATAGGAGGCAGTATTATAGTAGTTATATTCTTGTACATAGGAGGCAGTATTATAGTAGTTATATTCTTGTACATAGGAGCAGTATTATAGTAGTTATATTCTTGTACATAGGAGCAGTATTATAGTAGTTATATTCTTGTACATAGGAGCAGTATTATAGTAGTTATATTCTTGTATATAGGAGCAGTATTATAGTAGTTATATTCTTGTACATAGGAGGCAGTATTATAGTAGTTATATTCTTGTACATAGGAGGCAGTATATATAGTAGTTATATTCTTGTACATAGGAGCAGTATTATAGTAGTTATATTTCTTGTACATAGGAGGCAGTATTATAGTAGTTATATTCTTGTACATAGGAGCAGTATTATAGTAGTAGTATATTCTTGTACATAGGAGGCAGTATTATAGTAGTTATATTCTTGTACATAGGAGCAGTATTATAGTAGTTATATTTCTTGTACATAGGAGCAGTATTATAGTAGTTATATATTCTTGTACATAGGAGCAGTATTATAGTAGTTATATTCTTGTACATAGGAGCAGTATTATAGTAGTTATATTCTTGTACATAGGAGCAGTATTATAGTAGTTATATTCTTGTACATAGGAGGCAGTATTATAGTAGTTATATTTCTTGTACATAGGAGCAGTATTATAGTAGTTATATTCTTGTACATAGGAGCAGTATTATAGTAGTTATATTCTTGTACATAGGAGCAGTATTATAGTAGTTATATTCTTGTACATAGGAGCAGTATTATAGTAGTTATATTCTTGTACATAGGAGGCAGTATTATAGTAGTTATATTCTTGTACATAGGAGGCAGTATTATAGTAGTTATATTCTTGTACATAGGAGGAGCAGTATTATAGTAGTTATATTCTTGTACATAGGAGCAGTATTATAGTAGTTATATTCTTGTACATAGGAGCAGTATTATAGTAGTTATATTCTTGTACATAGGAGCAGTATTATAGTAGTTATATTCTTGTACATAGGAGCACAGTATTATAGTAGTATATTTCTTGTACATAGGAGCAGTATTATAGTAGTTATATTCTTGTACATAGGAGCAGTATTATAGTTAATTATATTCTTGTACATAGGAGCAGTATTATAGTAGTTATATTCTTGTAAATAGGAGCAGTATTATAGTAGTTATATTCTTGTACATAGGATACAGTATTATAGTAGTTATATTCTTTACATAGGAGCAGTATTATAGTAGTTATAGTTCTTGTACATAGGAGCAGTATTATAGTTAGTTATATTCTTGTACATAGGAGCAGTATTATAGTAGTTATATTCTTGTACATAGGAGCAAGTATTATAGTAGTTATATTCTTGTACATAGGAGCAGTATTTATAGTAGTTATATTCTTGTACATAGGAGCAGTATTATAGTAGTTATATTCTTGTACATAGGAGCAGTATATATAGTAGTTATATTCTTGTACATAGGAGCAGTATTATAGTAGTTATATTCTTGTACATAGGAGCAGTATTATAGTAGTTATATTCTTGTACATAGGAGCAGTATTATTAGTAGTTATATTCTTGTACATAGGAGCAGTATTATAGTAGTTATATTCTTGTACATAGGAGCAGTATTATATAGTTTATTCTGTACATAGGAGGTATTATAGTAGTTATATTCTTGTACATACTGTAGGCAGCAGTATTATAGTAGTTATATTCTTGTACATAGGAGCAGTATTTATAGTAGTTATATTCCTGTACATAGGAGCAGTATTATAGTAGTTATATTCTTGTACATAGGAGACAGTATTATAGTAGTTATATTCTTGTACATAGGAGACAGTATTATAGTAGTTATATTCTTGTACATAGGAGCAGTATTATAGTAGTTATATTCTTGTACATAGGAGCGTATTATAGTAGTTTTATATTCTTGTACATAGGAGCAGTATTATAGCTAGTTATATTCTGTACATAGGAGCAGTATTATAGTAGTTATATTCTTGTACATAAGAGCAGTATTATAGTAGTTATATTCCTGTACATAGGAGCAGTATTATAGTAGTTATATTCTTGTACATAGGAGCAGTATTATAGTAGTTATATTCTTGTACATAGGAGGCAGTATTATAGTAGTTATATTCTTGTACATAAGAGCAGTATTATAGTAGTTATATTCTTGTACATAGGAGCAGTATTATAGTAGTTATATTCTTGTACATAGGAGGCAGTATTATAGTAGTTATATTCTTGTACATACTGTAGGAGCAGTATTATAGTAGTTATATTCTTGTATATAGGAGCAGTATTATAGTAGTTATACTCTTGTACATCAATAGTCCACTGTTGGCGTTTTGCCTTCTATTGGACTTTTTTTCTTTTGCGTTCTAACCAGTTTAGAGAATGATCTTGTTACTCCTTATTGTAAGGCAGAACCTTATTCGATTGTGTCATTTACTCGATTGTATCCTCTATAGATATTGTCATGCACTGTCTTAATTGTTTAAAAATATTCAATAAAAAGAAATTGAACCATAGAAATGAGTGCATCGATTTGTTCATCAAAATAGACTTTTTGCACAGCAAGCAGCTGCCCCACTGCTGACGAGGCTGCCTACTAACCCTCGATTGACAGGGCCATTGCTCTGAGTAGTGCAGATGCCCGCTGTGCACACACTTCCAGTACACCTTGAAGTGTAGTGGCGCATGCACAGTCGGCGGTGCTCAGGTTGCAGCAGCAGAACCTTGATGCTTGCTCTGCTACTTGAAACAATGGTGCAGGCCCGAGACTGACAGGGTCAGGTGAGATATGCAGCCCTGACAATCAAGGGGCGAGCCTCTTGAACGGTGAGGCTAGTCCTTGATAAATGCTTCCATCTGCTCATCTCTGGTCCCTGTACTTTTGGCCATAGAGTGTATATACACAGTCCTTCTATATGGTTTACTGCAATTTATAGAAATCTACAACTGATCACAGAACATGTACAGGGGGTGGGGATCTCACAAACGATCATAAAAAACAAAAAATAGGAGCAAAAACATAATAAATGGAGCTTAGATGATGGTAAAGTAGTCCCGTTTCATACAGATAGCCCATGGCCTTGCTGTAGTTCTTGCCGCTGAGTCTTAGTGGCGTACATAGAGAAGTAAGGGCCCCATAGCAAGGATTAGACCAGGCCCCCCACACAGGACAGAAGGGTTTCTGCCTAAACCCCTTTCAGTGACCCTTGGGCCATTTCTCCACTGCTTCATTTGCTAAAAGTTGTTCCTTTAGAGGGAAGAGTCCTGACCAAGGTTTCACCTCCAGTAGAAGAGGAGATGATCCCAACTAAGACTGGGCCCCTCTTGCCCTGGTCTGCATGGTCTGCCGCTATGGTAGTTACGCCCCTGCCGCTGACATATGTGACCCATGGATACACAGTTCATGTCAATGCAACACAAGATGAAAATGTTCAGCACTCACCATTCTGTGCAGCTTCTCCTCCAGTTCCTGGTTTATTCTTTGTAACGACAAGTAATTGGTTTGGATTCTGAAAAATATTCAAACACAAGAACATCAATATACAGCAGGTCTGTAGCCAGTTCACCAGTGAACACTATATAAAAGTTCATATATAAAACCGACATAAGTTGAGCAGTGCAGAGGTGACAGCAAGCAGAGATCTTGAAATCGGTGAGGAATTCCTACATTATGTATATTGGGAAACTAAAGACCTCTCTATTGCGCAATACATAAGCGTCATTTGCTGAAACTGTACTGGCCCTTTAAGAGCCAGCGCCTGCAGGTTATGAATATTTATCATGTATTTGTGAATTGCTGCAGAGTGATGGCAGCGATACTTCCCGCCGCCTCTTTAATGACTTACTGTGTCCGCTAATTATTCTTAATATTGCAGAAACAATGAATCAGAGACGTTTTCATCAGACTGATAACACTGCAAAAAAAAAAATCTGGCGGACGGGAGTCATTAAGGCCTCGTCTCCGAGGAGACATATTTAGTGTGGGGGGAGGGGAGCGGTAGTAAAGACTACTTTATAATACAGCAACAGCAGTGAACACAAATGTGTCCTATAGAATACGTATGGTGTGTATACGCCACGGCCAAGTGGTCAAGTTCAATAAAAAAATTGCCCAGATAACTCCCCAATGTAGACTATTAAAAGTCATGGGGAACCCTGAGGCTTAACCTCCACATGATAGCCAGTGTGTTAGGGAATTGCTATTTATGCAGTTTCTATCATTATAAGCATGGGTTGACCATGGATGTCTGTCACTGTCCTTCTCAAATTCCTGTAGATTACCATCATTCATTCCCCAAGGCTAAAAGCTTGCAATTCCAATGATAGCAGTCTATTAGGGAGCACAAGCTCCTCCTGCCAGCGGCCCAAGCTCCTCCTGCCAGCGGCCCAAGCTCCTCCTGCCAGCGCCCCAAGCTCCTCCTGCCAGCGCCCCAAGCTCCTCCTGCCAGCGCCCCAAGCTCCTCCTGCCAGCGCCCCAAGCTCCTCCTGCCAGCGGCCCAAGCTCCTCCAGCCAGCGGCCCAAGCTCCTCCAGCCAGCGGCCCCAAGCTCCTCCAGCCAGCGGCCCAAGCTCCTCCTGCCAGCGGCTCAAGCTCCACCTGCCAGCCGCCCAAGCTCCTTCTGCCAGCGGCACAAGCTCCACCTGCCAGCCGCCCAAGCTCCTCCTGCCAGCGGCACAAGCTCCACCTGCCAGCGGCACAAGCTCCACCTGCCAGCCGCCCAAGCTCCACCTGCCAGCCGCCCAAGCTCCACCTGCCAGCGGCCCAAGCTCCACCTGCCAGCGGCCCAAGCTCCACCTGCCAGCGGCACAAGCTCCACCTGCCAGCGGCACAAGCTCCACCTGCCAGCGGCACAAGCTCCACCTGCCAGTGGTCCAAGCTCTTCCTGTCAGCAGCCCAAGCTCCTCCTGCCAGTGGTCCAAGCTCTTCATGTCAGCAGCCAAAGCTCCACCTGCGAGCGGCACAAGCTCCACCTGCCAGCAGCACAAGCTCCACCTGCCAGCAGCACAAGCTCCTCCTGCCAGCAGCACAAGCTCCTCCTGCCAGCAGCCCAAGCTCCTCCTGCCAGTGGTTCAAGCTCCTCCTGTCAGCAGCCCAAGCTCCACCTGCCAGCAGCACAAGCTCCACCCACTTGGAAAGAAGTTTCGCTAATGCCTAAAAATGACAGGGCTGTGGAAGGAAAATCATCTCTGGTCCTCTGTGGGGACGATAAAACACCTGGCCATGGTGGTCAGTTGCAGGCTGCATTAGTCACTATGGATAACCCATCAGTGCTGTGGCCAGGGGGCATTACCGTAGTAAACATGCTTTTTATTGTTTGACAGAGCTCATTCAGTATACAGGTATTGAATAGAGACCACTTCACCAATCCCCACTGCATGGACTAAATTTCATCCTGTCCCCTAAGGAGCAAATGCCCTCGCCCTTAGGCACAGGCCTGTTGTGTCTAATGGAAAGCCAAGCCCTGGGCGCACAGTTAATGATAGAAAACCTCAAGGAAAGTGTATGTTATAACCCCCTCAAGGACACCCTCCCGGGCAGGTTAAGACATGGTGGCCTATGAGATTTTTGGGGCCATTTTAAATGAATTAAGTGAGTTC
Source organism: Rhinella marina (assembly GCA_900303285.1). Classification (NCBI taxonomy): domain Eukaryota; kingdom Metazoa; phylum Chordata; class Amphibia; order Anura; family Bufonidae; genus Rhinella; species Rhinella marina. The sequence continues at coordinate 31,365 of ONZH01002256.1, forward strand.
AATGCAGGTAACCGCAAGTCGTGTTTAGCTTTAAGATTTTACCTGCATGGAATGGATTGAAGCATTATCTTAAAAGGGACCCAATGATATTATTAACCCCCCACATGCAGGTTTTCTGATGCCTTTTACTACCCCATAGAGTTGCTATTATGGGGGCAGAACATTTCAGGTGACCCTGGTGTACCCAAGTGTGAGGACCAGAGCCACCAGCCCCCTTCCCTCAGCTCACTTTACCCTCTGTGCTGATAACATGCAGAGACTGGGATGATTAGGGTTAACCATTGCTGATTTCAGCGGAGTAAGGGTTATCTACAAAGTATCACCATATCTCGGGGTTAGAGATGAAAAGATCAGACTGACCGCCTCAGCTTCTCCGTCACTTTCTCCAGTTCCTCTTGGGCTCTCCTCAGCTCCGTCTCCAGGTACTGCCTGGTGGAATCAAACTCGTTTTCCAGCATCTCCAGCTTGTGTGTCGTGTACGACAGGCGCTTCTGCAGCTCTTCCTTCTGGTCTTGCAAGCTGCTGGAAAGAAGAAATATTCCGCTAAGTGTAATTAGCAGCGATCCGAACACGCGAGGCGAGGGGAAGGCTGCTGCTGCCTCCCCGCGCCTCCACAGGCAGATCTTAGACACCGCATATTCCCAAGCATGTAAATTATCATGAAGTATTAATGCTCCTGAGCAGCCGATTCCTTCATTATGTCTCTTCATGTACAGTGTAAGGTGACGACAATACGCTGCCATCACTAGTGGATATGCCTTAAAGGGAATGTCCAGTGTATGATTTGTAGCTCATTTATTAGATGTCAGTCTGTAGAAGAGAAGTAATGGAGCCGATTTACCAGTCCTATGTAAAATGTAGATGGCAGAAGCTTTGTCTAAAGCAGGGATGCCAAACCTGCGGCCCTCCAGCTGTTGTAAAACTACAACTCCCACCATGCCCTACTGTAGGCTGATAGCTGTAAACTGACCGAGCATGCTGGGAGTTGTAGTTTTGCAACAACTGGAGGGTATCCTTGTTCTAAAGGTAGGCCAGATGTATCACAGGGCGTCAGGCTGGAGGATAAATTTGGCGCATAGCTAGACACTCGCCTAACACCAACTACTGGATGTCTTACTTTGTGTCGAAAATTTTGTTTTATGTTATTGCACCTAAACCACGCCCCCTTTCACTAAAACCACGCCCCTTTCAGCTAAGACAGGCCCTTAAAGTGAGGCTCCTGCCTCCACTGGTGGTTTAATTGCTTGTACGTAGTTTATTCAGTTTTTATTTAGAAATCTCTATCTCTGACCTGACTTTGTTGCACTTGTGCCAATACAGAATAGCCAAACTGAATAAACAAAGCTACAGTGTAAGGGAGGACGGACAAAGAAGGCATATTCTGTAACTTAAATATTGAAAAGGTATTCACAGGATAGGCCATCAGTGATTGATCTATTGAGGTTATAACCCAAGACACCTACATATCAGCAGAATACTGATATTCCTAGTAATGTAGTTAGGTAGTGAGTATTAACAGGCCCCTGTTGTTCTATAGTTATCAGGACCTGTACCTGGTACTAGGCTGCATTCCTAAGGGTTTAGGTAACTGTACATCTGTCGTACTGCACACTGAAGATCTCTAGGAAGGGACAGGGAGCTAGAAAATTGCTTTGTGTGTAACAAAGAGCTCCTCTGATGACATTAATAAGGTAAGAGGTCTTGTTACTATCTCCCTCTCTCTCTTTGTATCACCATGGGTGTCAGCCAGGTGCCATGTTAGGAACTGGTTGATGGGGAGCTCACTCATTTGTTTGATTTGTTATGCACCTAAGCCTTGTCAAGCCTACTTTATTCCCGGATCTCAGAATTCATTGAAAACAGGCTCATTCACAGCTGAACACTGTAGGGGTCTTCAGCACATAACCCACATACTCAGTTGATCTGGTGTGATACGTAGACTTCAGTTCTCACATACAGGTTAGTAATCCTCTCTCCACAGAGAATTAGCTCTAAACAACCCTCATACATCAACGAGGATGGATGATAACTCAGGATGTCAGACTGTGAAATGCTGAGTTTAGATTATATTGTAACCTATTTATCAAAGTCAGAATAGCTCTGGCTTTGAGCTTGTATGTGGGGAAACTCTGCAGTTTTGTACAAAAATTGAAAACATTCTTCCAATATAACGAGTGCCTATAGATATAAAATGCCCATCTCCTTAGGCTCTTCAAGACAATATGTTCAAACCCACAGCTACAGTTTTATTGCCATATGGTCTTAGATCCATCTTATGCCAACATAATAATAACATACAGTGCTTATATAACTGTGCCATATACCTTGCCCCTTAGGCTCCTCCCACTAAACTAATTAGTCACGTCTTATTATATATACAACCTGCGTAGTAATTTCATACAAGCAGGTACCCTTTCACAACTGACTCCCCATAAACACATGCTTCTTGTGCCTAGAGGAAAATTCAGCACCAGTCCCCCTGCTGGTGGTGGGCTTTCAATCAGCTGCTCCAGAACCCTCTGTCCCTTCACTCAATGTACTGTACCAGTTATATATAGCCTCCTATATCACACTAGGAAAGCCTAAACCTGCATCATAATCCATGCAGCATTGTTGATCCTAGTACCAGAAGGAAATCAATCCTCCAATGCCCTTTGCCCAAATCCTGACCAAGGGAAGACATATATTAAAGAAAGTTAGTGTGAATGGGTCTTCAGTCTGGGGCCAAAATAGGCCAAATAACCCATAAGGTTTGAGAGGATGCACCCTGAGGATCACCCCCTTTTTCTAAAATACAGACTTGATACCAATCAGTTGAATGGTACAGATATATGTAGTATTACATGTGAAAGGTATAGTTGTGGAGCCACCATTTGGGACCCCATCTTTTAGCAGACAGCAATGATTTAGAGGATAGGGGCGGATTGGCCATAGACCCTACTGGAAAATTTCCCGGTGGGCCGATGCCCCAGGGGGCCACCCAAGTCCTCCTCTCTGCCGCTGATTGGGTACATAATGAGCTCTCAACAGTAATTGACGCTGTGAGAATCAGGTACCCATGTACCCGGCCAGCGATCGCACATGTCCTCCTGAATTCAACTGCTGCGGCCCCATCTCATCGCTTAAGCCCCCTGCTCCATAGACAACTGGATTAGGAGGACAGAAGATGGTAGCTATTGATGGCCACCACAGAGGACCAGATTTTGGGGCAGTATATTGTACTATGCTGTGTTATTTGGTTCTGATGGGACGGTATTTTGCAGTATGGTATTGTTGACCCCGCCTACTTGTGCCCTCCCCCTCTTCTGTTAATTTAATTAAGCAGACATGTATACTATTAGGTCAGAATAGATCTTCTAGCTGTTCAGCTGTCTGATTATATTGGGAGTTGTAGTTTTTCAAGCTGGAAACCACTGATGCACAGTCCCTAGGCAGGGAATACAGCTACACTGTCTCCCCTGCACACCGCCTCTTTCCTCACGCAGTTTTCAAGCCATTAATCTAAAGTCATCCTTAAGTATACTGTAAAATCACCTATAACACATCTCCATGCCCGGATATTAGTCATGAAAAATACCCAATTCAGGGGATTCCACATGACAAAGTCACTCCGGTAGAGGAATGGAGATACAGCGCGTTCGGGGAAGTCAATAAACCTCATTCATTTCCCGTAGATGAAACCTCCTTTCATGGATAATCTGCAATGTAACACTCATTTCAGGCTTGTCTCAGTAGGCACGAAATCCAAACAGACGGCCATTAGTACAAGAAACCGCTCTAAATTACGGACATGCTGAAATGCAGAATTTATGCGCCGCTGGAAGTGCAGTCATTTATCATGTGGCGGCCTCAGGGATCAGTGTAATATAAAACTATTAGCTGTCATGGATTCTCGGCAGTTGCCCTGCAAGGAGGGGCTTTAAAGTGGATGCTGGGATAGAGGTAGGGTCATTTGTCAGCAGCTACAAGCCAGATCATCCATTCACACCAAAGCGGGCGTAGAACAAAATGATGTTTAATGGGCATCTGTCAGCAGTTTTGTACCTATGACACTGGCTGACCTGTGACATGTGCACTTGGCAGCTGAAGGCTTCTGTGTTGGTCCCATGTTCATAAGGGTCCGCATTGCTGAGAAAAATGATGTTTTATTATATGCAAATGAGCCTGTAGGAGCAATGGGGGCGTTACCGTTACACCTGTACACGTGTATAGGTACAGAACTGCTGACAGATGTCCTTTATTGGGCTTGTAGGAGATTAAAAGAACATGGCTGCTGTCTTCCAGAAACTACTGCGCCACTCTTGTCCATGGGCGTTGTCTGGTATTGCAGGTCATCCTCAGTAGAAAAGGCTGGGCCCCATAGCAAAGGTTTGAACGGGACTAAAGCATGGACATTTATAGGGGTTATCCAACATTGTATTGTGTATAATGTTGCATTACCCCTTTAACAGCCCTGTGTGCAAATTACGAGCTATCATTTCATCACACCCCCTAAATTATCACACCCTAAACTAGACCCCTAAATTAGGAGTCTGATAATTTAGGATTCTAGGGTGATTTGGCACACCAATTTATTATAAGACCCCAGACCAGACTGAAATTTTTTTTTAAAAAAATCAGACCCCAATATACTTGCCATTCTCTCAGCAATCTTTCTCCTTTCCACTTCTGGACATCACCGTGACAAAATTCCTGGCGTCAGGACATAAGGTGTTTCGAGTTGCCAGGCTAAGCACATAAGCATCACGTTCTTCACAGCAGCCAATATGGCAGCCGTTACGCTAGCAGTCACCCGCGTTTGATTGAGTTTCCTGAATTTCAATACCTGACACAGTCCATGGACAAGAGTATTAAATATTCGTTCATAACCAGTGGCGTAAATGAAGAAGTAAGGGCCCCATAGCAAGGAGTGTTGCAGGTGTGTGACCGCGACCGAAGGGGTTACATGACACTCGAAAAATATGACCATCGTCTTGTAGAAATAGCGCCCCTCTTGTCCATGGGTGTCATTACAATTTGGTCAAATGCAAGTGAGCAGGTTTACACCGCTTTCTTCCTGCCTGGGAGGCAATTTGCTGAATTAGAAATCTTTTTAACACTTAAACGTCTTTTGAATTTTGAAATTCAAATATTGGGAGGTAGGGATTAAGAATCAGTAAGATGAGTGACAATATAGTGAGATATGGGATGCTGCTTGACAAGGTGCTTCTATTATCAAACTCTGTTTTTCCCCCTTAAAGGGCTTCTCCAGGAATATCCAAGTCCTATAATGCACCTCCCTTCCATATGCCCAGGCCCCTCACACAGATAGTACTTACCTCACTCCCCGGCACGCACGTCGCTTCTGATGCCAGCGCGGCTGCCTATGCATCTCCCCGTTACTGCATCTCCCTGTGACGCTAGAGAGGCTTGTCCCAGTCGCAGCCTGCTATTGGCTGCCCCACCCTTTCGCCGGGGAAATGCAGTGGCGGCCGTGCCGGCATCAGAGATGACGGGGGTGCTGGGGAGTGAGGGAAGTATAACTTGTATGATGGGCCTGGGTATATGGGGGGGGGGGCATTTTAGGCCTTGGATAACCCCTTTAAGGTGCATTATTCTGTTAGGAATAGAAATTCTGTGGGCTCAGAACCTCTGATACAGATCTTTATAATGCCAATTCTGGAAAACTGTAGATTTTGTGAAGGAGACAAAAAAAAAAAAAATACTAAGAGAAGTGCAACATGAGAATGATATACAGAACAGTCCTGGTGGTGGGGGTCCTGGGACATGTGGACCTTGTGTCCACCCTATAATCCAGCCCTAGAACAGAGGGGGTTGGACAACAAAGACTTGACATGTTTCAGAGGAGACTCGTTCCCCCCTTCCCCGTAGGGTCATCTGATCTACAAATGAAGATTAACACGTTTTATGTTCATCACCATCCCCTGTGTGAGTCCTCAAAGTCTGAGGGAAAAAAATAAAAAATTAAAAAGACCCGATCAAAGATTCAACTCTTTTGTATGAAAACAACCTATATCTCTTAGGCCTTGATTTCATGCTTAAAGGGATAATGGGTGTCCAAGAATGTTTTCCTAATATTCTCCACATTGACCCGCGTCTTTACAGAGCTGTATCCCCGAGATGTTTTTAAGAGCTCATTGATTTTCATTGTTAAATGTTGCCTTGAAACCTGCCAGACCGGGAAGACTTCATTTAGTAGAAGGTGAATCATTCCCATTGTACACGGAGGTCGCTCCACTAATTGTGTAACATTGTCAAGGTGATTTTTTTTATTGACTCTTCAAATGGGGAAAAAAAAGGAATTTTTAATTTTAATAAGCCGGGTTACGGGAAATATAAAAGACCTTTGTATTGCTGTTGTCTTGAGGGAACAAAGGTATTATCAAGATGGGGAAATTCTGAAAATGATGTTATTTTTTGTGAGTAGTTTTCAAAATGAAGTTCAACAGTATGGAAAAAAATACAAGAACAAAAACGTAAAAAACAAACAAACAAAAAAACCTAATGGCAGTCTACACCCTGGAGTTTAAGGGAGCCCCAAAAAACCTTCCCACAAAAGATGGGTACTATATTGACATGTGATAGATTGGAGGTCCGATTATGCATTTTGTATCAGGGGCCCCTCTGTCAGTGTAATTAAAGGGGTGATCACTTTTAATACCCTGTTCTGCCACCCAAAGTTAAAAAAGGTAGCCTGGCTCATTAGGCACTGGCTGAAATTAAAAAATGGTGGACACTCACTGAATTTTGATGAGCGCCCCATAATACAGTGGCCTCCAGTCATGTCTGAAGGCACAATTCCCTCACTCCCCCGCCTGCTGGTTGGTATAGGTCACGTTGGCACCTATGTGTGCTTATACTTATGAGATTGATATATATATATATGTCTCCTTATATTATAAAAATGAGTTTCTGTCTGTCTGTTCTTTATGCGTGACCAAGCTACTGAACCGATTTTCACCAAATTCGGCACACAGGTACATCAGGTGTCCAGGAAGGTTTTAGACCAGGTGTCAGCTCTCTAGGATGTACCTGTCCTGAGATATTCCCAAAATATGACCTGCATTAGCCAATATTAGCCTGGGAGCCTTTCTCTTCAAATCCCAACTGTCATACTCTCCACAGACACACACAGGTTTAGTGCAGGTTTCCATAACAACCCAGCCATTTCTCTTCACTGCTTTAAAGGGGCAGAGCGCTGTGGACACTGCTAAAGGGGTACCATAAATATAACTTATGTTTTAGACTAATTTTAGACTACTTCAGTAGTAATAAAACATGTTTTCTTCCACTGCTACCCACTGTGTTTCTTCATAAATTACCATGGCATTGACCTGTAATTCAGGCCACCCTTCAAAGGAGGACATAAAACCCCCGCCCCAGGTCAGGTCACGCCCCCTCCCATTCTGCAGCCAATGGGGATTGAAAAAATAAAGGTAAAAATCAACTTCTGTTAGCTGCATTGACTTTCTCTCTGCAACGACACACAGAAACATTAAATGAAATAGATTAAATAGACCCGTGTATATTGTAGTGTGTATATATATACTGTATATATCTTGTGACTATTATTTTTTACAGTTTTATACAGTATATTCCAATCAGCATACAAATATTACAGGGTCGGGGGAGGCGTTAGCACCCCACCTGGATCTTGATGTGTTTTTAACTTCTTTAAACTTAAATTGTGTATTTGATAAAATATTATTTGGTATAATATTATTTTGTTTGTGGCCCATACACACTGCCTTTTGTAGTTTCTCATATTTTTTGGATGTGTGGCCAACATTTATCTTTAATGTCTTTAGTGGTGCTCGCCCTATTGAGAGTTTTAGGGAACCTGCTATGTGACAACACCAAAGTTTGCTTTGTCTTTCCACACGTGCTTCTGGCAGTCAGTTGCTGACTACTCAAGTGATGTCACTATGGCTGAAACAGCACTGCAGCAGACAACCATGGAAATCGGAGGACTGCAATTCTTGTTAAATTGAAGTTAATGTATGTTATTGAAATTCAATAAAGTTATTAAAAAGACAGCAATGGAGTGCCATGATAACATGGACAAGTGATCTAGTGACTCTGGTAAAATGTAGTATACATGATAAAAAAAATTCCTGCCGAGTACGCCAAGTCATAATAGAAATTCTCTATTTAAAGGATTCTGACACTACAGGTACATACAGTAACTCATGTTAGAATTTTTTTTAATTGCTGGCTGCTGAAGGTAAAGATGATTTGGGTGTTTGTGGTTATAACTATTTCTTGTGAAAAATTTACAAAATTACATATAATGCCCAATAAAATATCAATTTACTCATTAGGATTTTACTTGATTGAATGGGTGGTCCACATTGGACATCCAACAACAAGCTAATCTAGGAGTGTCCTATTGCTGGGGTTTCCAGCAATCAACTGCAATCTAAGGAGGAACTTGGCAATAAGTGCTCAGTTTTCCTGCAGCGCCTCTGCAGGCGGAGTGAAGCATTACACTAGGCCTTTTATAATCAATGCATAGATATGCTCTAGGTGCAACCATCCCTTGTCTGGTGTTGTGTAACCACTGCATAGGTACAAGAAGATGGAGATCAGACACTGGCTCTTGAATATATTCAGGATGTTTGCTTGGCAGCTGCCAACACCGGCAAATTGCTGCTCACAAAAAAAAATTCATTAAAGGGGTTTTCCTACCCAGGATTTCACCCAGGCAGCCTGCCTGAAAACAGCATTGGAGCATGTCATGCTCTGATGCGCTCCCATGCCCTGTGCTCTTTTGTTTATAAACAACACACTGCCGAGCGGAGACTTCTGCCCGGCAGTGAGTTCGTCACCGGCTCTGATGGGCCGGCTTTAGCGCTGCCCTAGCCGTCACCGGGCTCACTGCTGGGTGTAAGCCTCCGCCTGGCAGAGCCTGGTTCGTCACCGGAACTGGGCAAAATACCTTTGCCCTGCGCGATTTAGCGAAGGGCAAAGGAGAGCATCGGAGCATTAAGGACTAATAATTACAGTGAGAAACTATGATTTGCCAGTGTTTCCATTATGGGAGCATTACTGCTGCAGAGGGAACAGTGTAGCAGGTGGAGCAAGCCCTGAGAAACATTACAAAGCAAGGGATTTGGGGTTTGGTTTGAAAACCCAGCAGGAAGCTGATGAGAACAGGAAGTTCTGCGTGTGAACATCCTGCCGGGATGCCGAGAACAGGGGAAGGAACGTGAGGAGAGTGGGCGTCCAAGGATGTTTTCCTCATAGTCTTCTCATTGACCCGCGTCTTTCCAAAGCTGTATCCCCCAGATGGTTTTAAGAGCGCATTGATTTTCATTGTTCGTTCTTGCCTTGAAGCTCAGTACCTGTGAGACTGGGAAGACTTTCATTTTGTAGAAAGTGAATCATTCCCATTGTACACGGAGGTCGCTCCACTAATTGTGTAACATTGGCAAGGTTATTAGTTTTTTTTTTCCTCTTCAAAAGTAAGCCGTGCTATGGGAAATATGAAAGACGTTTGTATTCCTTTTGTTTTAGAGATTCCATGGGGATGACAAAATCATCGAGACGGAGGAAGTTCTAAAAATTATCATTTTTTTGTGACTAGTTAAGAGCAACAGCAGTGAAACAAAAAAATACAAGATATTTTTTTAATGTAATGGCCGTCTACGCTGAGACCCTGGATTTTAAGATAAGCCCCCCCCCCAAAAAAAAAGAAAAAAAAAGAAAAAAAATTACTATATGGGCATATGATAGATGTGATATACCTGAAAAACAGGTATATGGGGGAAAATATGCAGCGCTGGGGTACTCTGGGCAGATACAAGTTATCTCAGTATGAAACTGGAGAACTTCTTTAATAAATCCCCCTCATAGACTCCTCTTAACATAATTATGTTAGATTTCCACGGCAATAACTCTAAAGGGCTATTAATTACATAGCAATGTATTCATCTTCCCGTCCTCCCACTGCGTGTTCACCCTGAGGTGTATAATTCACGAATACAATGCCAAAATTATTATGACACTTCCCAAGGCACATCAGTAGGAAAATGAAGGGGCTCCAAAGGATGTAACTCTGCATAACCGAATAAAGGTATGTGATGTAGCGGGTCTGTCACATACTAGGTGACAAAAATTGTGGGTGCTTTAACAGTAGATGCCTGTGATTGTCAGTCAGCATCCGTTACCAGTGCTGACTGACCAGACAACCCCTTTAAGACTGCCATTTCCTATTGGAAAAAGATGCGGTAAACTTATTAAAGGGGTTTCAGAGATTATTTAACTAATGACTAGGGATGAGCGAATCGACTTTGGATGTTTCATCCGAAGTCGATTAGCATAATACTTTGTTCTAATACTGTACGGAGTCGGAGCTCCGTACAGTATTAGAATGTATTGGCTCTAGAGATGAGCGAACGTGCTCGTAACGAGCACTGTACCGCTCGGCTCCCCTGCGCTCGCATGGGCGCAGGCAGCCGCTTCCGTCCTCCTCACCCGACGGAAGCGGCTGCCTGCGCCCATGCGAGCGCAGGGGAGCCGAGCGGTACAGTGCTCGTTACGAGCACGTTCGCTCATCTCTAATTGGCTCCAATCAGCTGAAGTTATTACTTTGCGAAGTCTCACGAGACTTTGTGTAATATCCTCATAAATTCATTTTTACTGTAAAAACCATTTACTAAACTTGGATTCAGTTCCAAGGTACCACTTGGAGTACCCCAGCGCTGCATATTTTCCTCCATATACCTGTTTTTCAGGTATATCACATCTATCACATGCCCATTTGACAAACTCTGGTTCGGTTCCAAAGTACCACTTGGAATCGAACCAGAGCTCGGGAAATGTTTTATTTACAGTAAAAATGAATTTATGAAGTTATTACGCGAAGTCTCGCGAGACTTCATGAAGTAATAACTTCGGCTCATCGGAGTCAATACATTCTAATACTGTACAGAACTCCTGCTCTGTACAGTATTAGAATGAAGTATTATGCGAATCGACTTCGGATGTTTCATCCTAAGTCGATTTGCTCCTCCCTACTGATGACCGATCCTCTGGATCCGACACTTTGGGCCCCCACCGATCAGCTGTTTGAGAAGGCACCGGTGCTCACAGTAACGCCATGGCCTATTCTTAGCTCACCAATGTGGCTGAGCTGCGCTTAGGCTGTGTAACTGATGAACATGTCGTCACTATGGATAGCTATGCAGCGCTATGGCAAACTCGGTGCTTTATCACAGTTGATCTGCAGGCGTCCCGGGTGTCGGACCCCCACCATCAGATACTGATGACCTATCCGGTCATCAGTTTAAAAAAAATCTCAGAAAATCCCTTTAAGAAGCACAGGCTTCGGGCAGTCCTATGCTAAATCATATGTGGTCTACAGTAGATTTTTTTTTTCTGGTGCACGATTTGCACTACTTATCGGTCAGGTGGTGCATATCCTCTTCCAAGCCCCGCCCATTTTGCAAACACAGCAAAAGCAGCATAAAATTGAAAAAAAAAGTTACAAGTTTTTGTACCAAATCCTCAAATAAATGAATAGTAAAGTAGTGTTATATAACAGAGATATAATACTGCGCTTACGAGACCGATCATAAAACTTAAGGACATACAACCAGAAACCATTTCATATCAGCCATGTTTAGCCAGAATGCAATGGCGGTGCCCCTCCCCCTCCTTAGCCCTGTGGGCCCTGGTATCTGCAGACAACAGCTCTTTCTAAGGCCTCCTTTCAATAACAATATTCATTTTTAAAAAAAATTTTGTTCCATAATCCGCCAGCGCGTCCGCCTTCTTTCAGCCTCGCACTTCTTTAGCTGCAATTTAATTGCTTCATTTTCATGTCAGTTCTTTTCGCTGTCAGTTCTTGTGTTTTCTATTCACATCTGAGTACAGGAATGCCCGAACTAATTTTCTTTCTTTTCATTCTCTTAAAGGGATTCTTCATGCCAACATATTTTTACAGTGACAGGATTAATATGGCGGTAAGACGTAGATAAGTCTGGTTTAAAGGGGTATTCCAGTGGAAAAAAAAGCATAGCCGTGGCCGTCAAATGGTTAAAAAATATTATATTATAATCACCTCCCAGATCTGCCACCTCTGCCGTTCTGACAGTGCCAATGCGCTAGGCTTCCCGCTGAATGGCATTCCCAGCCCATCTCCTGCCGGGTTGGTACGTCAGCAGGAAGTGGAGTGCAGAGGGGGCCGGCACAGTCAGAACGGCAGCAGTGTGTTTGGGGGGTGGGGATGGGGAGAATTGGCGGCGAGTATAAGCCGGTTGATTTGATGGTCATGGCAAAGCTATATTTCGTTCTGGAATACCCAAGTATTACTACATCTCCTTGTACCTCGGTTACCCTCACTTCCAACTCAAGTACTGAGTAATTTGAGACAGAATGGTTGCTACGATTGTTTCTCCTTGACAACCCGACTGTAGTCAGGCAGTTATCCATAGCAACAATTTGGCGCTACTATAGCCGGCAGTCTACCTTACAACGTGTAGTCTACAGAACTAGCATATGATATCTCTGATCATCGTAGGGATGTTGCCGCCTGGAATCGGGGTGCCACCCTTTGGGGGATCAATATCAATCGAGGACAGAATGTGTACATGACAGCGGCTCTGTGTTCTCCATCTTCAGTCGCCTAGATCCCAGGCTCTTCTCCACCTTTCTGAATCTGGGGTTGGGGGTGTCTGACCCTGGTGATGGGGCTTCTTCCTCCCTGGGAGGACTGCCCCACTGACTCTGAGGTATTTGGGAGAAGAGGTAAGTGCAGGGAGCAATTAGGGTGTGCAGGCTGATGGGGGTCTGGTTGGCTGTGGAAGCTAATAACCTGGAGATGCAACGTGAGCAGGAGAGAGGGAGAAGCGGAGAGACTACATCTAATAGAGAGGGGTGTAAGGGAGCACAGACTGCATATAATGCAGGGGGAAATGATGGCAGAACAGGGGACTGCATCAATCAGAGATGCAATGCCTGAGGGAGAGCACAACCAGGAGGAAAATATGGAGGTGGCATGTTACAGCTGAGAGAGTGCAGCAGTGTACCGAGGATTACTGAGGGAGTGCAGCAGTGTACCGAGGATTACTGATGGAGTGCAGCAGTGTACCGAGGATTACTGAGGGAGTGCAGCAATGTACCGAGGATTACTGATGGAGTGCAGCAGTGTACCGAGGATTACTGATGGAGTGCAGCAGTGTACCGAGGATTACTGATGGAGTGCAGCAATGTACCGAGGATTACTGAGGGAGTGCAGCAATGTACCGAGGATTACTGAGGGAGTGCAGCAGTGTACCGAGGATTACTGAGGGAGTGCAGCAATGTACCGAGGATTACTGATGGAGTGCAGCAATGTGCCGAGGATTACTGAGGGAGTGCAGCAATGTGCCGAGGATTACTGAGGGAGTGCAGCAGTGTACCGAGGATAACTGAGGGAGTGCAGCAGTGTACCGAGGATTACTGAGGGAGTGCAGCAGTGTACCGAGGATTACTGAGGGAGTGCAGTAGTGTACCGAGGATAACTGAGGGAGTGCAGCAGTGTACCGAGGATTAACTGAGGGAGTGCAGCAGTGTACCGAGGATTACTAAGGGAGTGCAGCAGTGTACCGAGGATTACTGAGGAAGTGCAGCAGTGTACCGAGGATTACTGATGGAGTGCAGCAATGTACCGAGGATTACTGAGGGAGTGCAGCAGTGTACCGAGGATTACTGAGGGAGTGCAGCAGTGTATCGAGGATTACTGAGGGAGTGCAGCAATGTACCGAGGATTACTGATGGAGTGCAGCAATGTACCGAGGATTACTACTGAGGGAGTGCAGCAGCAGTGTACCGAGGATTACTGAGGGAGTGCAGCAGTGTATCGAGGATTACTGAGGGAGTGCAGCAGTGTATCGAGGATTACTGAGGGAGTGCAGCAGTGTACCGAGGATTACTGAGGGAGTGCAGCAGTGTATCGAGGATTACTGAGGGAGTGCAGGCAGTGTATCGAGGATTACTGAGGGAGTGCAGCAATGTACCGAGGATTACTGAGGAGTGGCAGCAGTGTACCGAGGATTACTGAGGGAGTGCAGCAGTTGTACGAGGATTACTGAGGGAGTGGCAGCAGTGTAACCGAGGATTACTGAGGGAGTGCAGCAGTGTACCGAGGATTACTGAGGGAAGTGCAGCAATGTACCGAGGATTACTGAGGGAGTGCAGCAGTGTACCGAGGATTACTGATGGAGTGCAGCAGTGTACCGAGGATTACTGAGGAAGTGCAGCAGTGTACCGAGGATTACTAAGGGAGTGCAGCAGTGTACCGAGGATTACTGAGGGAGTGCAGCAGTGTAGGCCGCAAGAAGTTGGGTGAGAGCAGAATAATTCACAAGTTATAGTGTTATTGCCCCAGTAGACCGCACACTATAGTGTTATTGTCCTGATAGACCACCCATTATAGGGTTATTTTCCTGGTAGACGGCATGCCATAATCTTATTGTCCTGATAAACTGAACGCTAGAATGTTATTGTCCTGGTAGACCACCCGTTATAGTATTATTGTCCCAGTACACTGCACTATATAGTGTTATTGCCCCAGTAGTCCATTGTTATGGTAGACCATGTGCTATAGTAGCACCAATCGGTCTGTAGCAAATAACTCTGCCATTCCTAACTGACCTGTGGAGGGGCTGGAAGATACAATCAGGCCTCTGGCACCCCTACAGGAAAAGTAAAGCATAGCAGTCAGCCTGTGATAAATGAACAACGTCCCTGGTTAGATAAAGTCCCAGAATACGTCCAATGTCCAGGATTTCACTCTGTATATCTTTTACACAACAGAAATAAAAATCCCTTCTGCATCAATTTAATTGTAACGGCAAACACTGACTGATCCAGTTATACGGAGCATCAAGGGACACATCATGAAACAGTAGTGGCCCGTTCACCAACGGGACCAATTAAATCAGGTTTTTGTTGTACAGGAGATGAAGTTTATGGAAGGCTGAATAGCAAAGATTAAAAAAAAATGACAAATGAAAAAAATAGACAAATGATTAATCGGCAGATCAGCACCGATGTGATATACTGTATCAGCATTTTGGAGGGTAAAAAAGAACCTAAAAATCTAATTTATGAACCCCCCAAAGTCTAAAACTTTTGGATAAACTTGGACGGGAATAATAAAATAATAAAATATTACTCCCCCACCGCCATTCTCCCAGTCCTGTTCTCATGGATCACTGGTAAAGGTCCTTCAAAGTGAACCAACAAAAGGACTTTGTGTGAAGTCATCATCATTTACTATAATTATTGAAGTAATCCGCTAAAGAGAATTTCAACTTCCTAATAAAAAAAAATCTCCCAAAAATATGACCTTTGGTGTAATCCAGATGATCATCCTCCTTGTAATGTTCGTAACAAATTATAAAGGTATTTGGCCCCATTACTTCTCCCCGTTTTCCCTTCTCCTTAGGAGCCTGGATGGCAAATCTGCCGAAACATCCAGTAATATGTCCCTGGTTTACAACCAGTCAATAGCCTTCAGCTCTGGCTCTCCATATAAAACTACAACTCCCAGGATGTCTTGACAAGACATAGGACGTTAGGGCATGTTGAGAGTTGTAGTTTTGCAGCAGTGGAGTGCCATAGACTGGAGACAGCTGCCTTATATAATTCAACATAGCCATAATTTCTTTAGGACGGCCCCCAGGGAACGTGTAATGGTCATACATGACTCAATGACTGGTGATTTTTTTTATTTTTTACTTTGGATGGATTCTAATGGTTAAAGAGAGGACTATGAACAAGGACCTGAATACAACGCGTTCATGGTTTCAAGATAAAACAGTAAAGAAAAAAAAACATCTTTCCAGAGGGATTTTGACAAAAATAATTTTTACAAAAAGAATTCACCAACGTAAAATGACATGTAGTTACCTGTCCCAGAGGTTAGGAGAAGATTTTGCGTGACTGTCTTGTAGAATTTTAGGTTGCCACAGACAGGCGGGTACCCAGGAATTTCGTACCCTGCAGCATAAAGGATAAACCATGGCTCGATATGGCTCATACAGTATCAAACACCATCACCAGGCTCCATCGTAAAAATGACATAACTTGATGCATCGTTGGGTCCATTAACTACACATGGTGGAAGCAAACCAGTGTGAGGTAACTTGTAGTCTGAAGTGTAACTGTGCACGGTGCGAATTTGTGTGCAGAAAATTCCCAAGAAATCCACACAAAAAATGCACATAAATATGCAATATTTATCACAGTTTTGGTGCATTTTTTGTGAATTTTTATGTTTTTTTTGTCCGGATTTTCTTTTCATGTTAACAACTCCACTGAAGTCTATGTGGAAAACCCCTCTACAGAAGGTGGGGAATAGCACAAAAATTTTTTAGTTTAGCCAGTGAGCTAATTCAATAAAATCTGTATAGCGCCACCTGCTGTTTGTTCTTTAGCTTACTTTTTTGTCCTTCTCACTGAGCTGGCCGCACATGCTCAGTTTAAATCTTCAACTGCCACCAGCCATATGCTTTGTTAGAAGCTGTGGCAGTTACAGAGAGAGAGCAGCAGCAGAAAGGACACACCATCTGAGCTTCCAGGCTGAAGATAATCTAGCAGGGCAATTGGAACAGTGAATGGGGAGGTCTCTGGATCCATGTGAGGTCCAGAGCTGCTTCTAGCTAGGTATTGTCATGTCCTATAGGATGTCTGATTTTCATTTTTTTTACATCAGTCATGGCATAACCCCTTTAAAAGGTCTCATGGTGAATGACTTGGCCGTAGTGATGTCATCGTGACAAAAGGGAACGGTTAGTAATTCCGTGTAATAAATTTTTTAGATCTGTTGAGGTGGACCCAAACCTGTCCTTTCTGGAATTCAGTCAGTCATTCCGAATTGTTTTGAACACGGGTGCGCACAATAATTAAGGACAAAACACAGACTTATGTTTCCAGTATTAAGTCTACCGGTCTACCTTCACAGATCCAACTGCTTACCTATTTTACAAAAAGTTGGCCATAACTTCTTTTTTATGGTTCTAAAATTTGTAACTATAACATTTTGCCCAAGGCAATAAATTCACTAGTCCTGGCATACATATTTTAGTCCATATTGGCTGTTACAGTGGTTCAAGCTCCCTATACTCGGTCAATGAAACCGGGCGATGGATGAAAGAGGTTTCTAGGAAAGTTCTTTCAAAGAAAGATCTTTCATTCATAAAAAATCTGTCTTAGAACAAAAGATTTTTTGTCCGACTATCAGACAAAAGTTTTAAACATGGCTGACGAGCAAGGTTCACACTCCAGACTCACAACGTGAGTATACAGCAGCTCCTGTCCTGAACTCCCAGCAGTGACTGGGTCACCTAGCATTATATTGATTTATGATGCTATGTAACCCTTACCGTTGTGGAATGCATTGGATAACACTGACAACATTATGTCAGTGTTATCCAGTACATTCCAGAACAGACCATATAATGCTATGCGACCCTGTCAGTGCTGGGAGGTCAGGACGGGAGCTGCTGCATATTCACACTTCGAGGCCGGAGCGTGGAACTCGATCGTCTGAAAGGGGCCTTAGACTAACGTGTATGGAAAGAGACTCAAATGAGCTTCAAAAACTGCAAGTATGAATCCAGCCTAATAGCTTCCACTTTGCGTAGTTGAGGGATCCCTTTAGAAACAATTGTCCAAAACAAAAGATCAATGTTTGTCATGTTATACCAATGGAGACCAATATTCTACAGTAACATTCATGTGCACAATGGAAAAAAATTACTAGTAAAAATTAAAAAGAAAAAAACATGATGATGGAATATTTGAAATACATAAGGATATAATCATGGACAGTATACTGTTACTAAACAGGTTATACCACTGAAGAGAGCTCTTATATCTATAATACCGCTGAAGAGAGCGCTTATATCTATAATACCACTGAAGAGAGCTCTTATATCTATAATACCGCTGAAGAGAGCTCTTATATCTATAATACCGCTATATTGGAGTAACCCACCATCCACAGGAGCAAGTAATGACATTATTAGATTTTTCTGATTATTGCACTTTCCTAAAAGAAAATTCTAAAAAACAACTAAATTCAGTTACCCACTACCCAAAGGACAAATCCTGCTTAGGGCATGTTCACATCTGTGTTATAGGCTCTGCTCGTGGCCTCCATCACAGATTTTGTCAAAAATAGCAAAGAGAAAAGTCCTGCACATAGGACTCTTTTTTTCGCTAAAAAAAAAGCGTTCTCCCAAACGGAAACCGAGCGGATCCCATATAGTCAATAGGATCTGTTCAGCTCTGTGTCTGATAGTTTTGTGCCAAATCCAGCACTTCCTTTATTTTAGTCTGTTCCTATAACATAGCAGAAAAATGGAAATGAAACCCGATCTGAAAGAGACCCTATTTGGCTCCAGAGGTGTAAACCAAATCCCCTGGGCTCCAATGTAGAATCTGTAATGGGCATGTGCTAGTTATGGCCACCTCAGGCACCAGGGACCAATGCAACTGCTACCTCTGCACCCTCTACAGCTAAACCCTACTTGGTTCTTCATTGTGGTCATGTTATATTAAGACTAAGGTAGAAACTATATCGACTTCTTTTAAAACCTAAATCGGAGGAGAAGCTACCTACTTTCTCCTTGACTCTGGAGTTGAAACTAGCTACTCTCTAAATGAGAAAGTAGCTTGCTTCTCCTTCAGAGTCAATGAGAAAGTAGCTAGCTTCCCCTCTAGGGTCTCTCAGGATGTATCTAGCCTCCCTGTCAGTCAATGATTAAGTACCTAGCTTCTCCTCTAGAGTCCTTTAGAAAGTACCTAGTTTCTCCCCCAAAGTCAATGAGGAAGTAGCCAACTTCTCTTCAAGAGTCAATATGAAAGAGTCATTGACTCTGAAGGAGATGCTAGCTACTTTCTCATTGACTCTGGAGGAGAAGCTAACTATTTTCTCATTGACTCTGGAGGAGAAGCTAGCTACTTTCTCTGACTCTGGAGGAGAAGCTAGCTACTTTCTCATTGACTCTGGAGGAGAAACTAGCTACTTTCTCATTGACTCTGAAGGAGATGCTAGCTACTTTCTCATTGACTCTGGAGGAGAAGCTAGCTACTTTCTCATTGACTCTGGAGGAGAAGCTAACTACTTTCTCTGACTCTGGAGGAGAAGCTAGCTACTTTTTCATTGACTCTGGAGGAGAAGCTAGCTACTTTCTCATTGACTCTGGAGGAGAAGCTAACTACTTTCTCTGACTCTGGAGGAGAAGCTAGCTACTTTTCATTGACTCTGGAGGAGAAACTAGCTACTTTTTCATTGACTCTGGAGGAGAAACTAACTACTTTCTCATTGACTCTAGGGGAGAAGCTAGCTACTTTCTCATTGACTCTGGGGGAGAAGCTAGCTACTTTCTCATTGACTCTGGGGGAGAAGCTAGCTACTTTCTCATTGACTCTGGGGGAGAAGCTAGCTACTTTCTCATTGACTCTGGGGGAGAAGCTAGCTACTTTCTCATTGACTCTGGGGGAGAAG
Organism: Rhinella marina; assembly: GCA_900303285.1. Lineage (NCBI taxonomy): Eukaryota > Metazoa > Chordata > Amphibia > Anura > Bufonidae > Rhinella > Rhinella marina. The sequence goes on from ONZH01002256.1 coordinate 50,866, forward strand.
CTAGCTACTTTCTCATTGACTCTGGGGGAGAAGCTAGCTACTTTCTCATTGACTCTGGGGGAGAAGCTAGCTACTTTCTCATTGACTCTAGGGGAGAAGCTAGCTACTTTCTCATTGACTCTGGGGAGAAGCTAGCTACTTTGTCGTTTGACTCTGGAGGAGAAACTAGCTACTTTCTCATTTGACTCTGGAGGAGAAACTAGCTACTTTCTCATTGACTCTGGAGGAGAAACTAGCTACTTTCTCATTGACTCTGGAGGAGAAACTAGCTACTTTCTCATTGACTCTGGAGGAGAAACTAGCTACTTCTCACTGACTCTGGGGGAGAAGCTAGCTACTCTCTCATTGACTCTGGGGGAGAAGCTAGCTACTCTCTCATTGACTCTGGAGGAAAAGCTAGTTACTTTCTCATTGACTCTGGAGGAAAAGCTAGCTACTTTCTTATTGACTCTGGGGAGAAGCTAGCTACTTTCTCATTGACTCTGGGGGAGAAGCTAGCTACTTATTGACTCTGGGGGAGAAGCTAGCTACTTATTGACTCTGGGGGGAGAAGCTAGCTACTTTCTCATTGACTCTGATGGGAGAAGCAAGCTACTTTCTCATTGACTCTGGGGGAGAAGCTAGCTACTCTCTCATTGACTCTGGAGGAGAAGCTAGTTACTTTCTCATTGACTCTGGGGGAGAAGCTAGCTACTTTCTCATTGACTCTGGGGGAGAAGCTAGCTACTTTCTCATTGACTCTGGGGGAGAAGCTAGCTACTTTCTCATTGACTCTGGAGGAGGAACTAGCTACTTTCTCATTGACTATGGAAGAGAAACTAGCTACTTTCTCATTGACTCTGGGGGAGAAGCTAGCTACTCTCTCATTGACTCTGGAGGAGAAGCTAGTTACTTTCTCATTGACTCTGGGGGAGAAGCTAGCTACTTTCTCATTGACTCTGGGGGAGAAGCTAGCTACTTTCTCATTGACTCTGGAGGAGGAACTAGCTACTTTCTCATTGACTATGGAAGAGAAACTAGCTACTTTCTCATTGACTCTGAAGGAGAAGCTAGCTACTTTCTCATTGACTATGGAAGAGAAACTAGCTACTTTCTCATTGACTCTGAAGGAGAAGCTAGCTTCTTTCTCATTGACTCTGGGTTAGAAGCTAGCTACTTTCTCATTGACTCTGGAGGGGAAGCTAGCTACTCTCTCATTGACTCTGGGGGAGAAGCTAGCTACTTATTGACTCCGGGGGAGAAGCTAGCTACTTTCTCATTGACTCTGAAGGAGAAGCAAGCTACTTTCTCATTGACTCTGGGGGAGGAGCTAGCTACTCTCTCATTGACTCTGGAGGAGAAGCTAGTTACTTTCTCATTGACTCTGGGGGAGAAGCTAGTTACTTTCTCATTGACTTTGGGGGAGAAGCTAGCTACTTTCTCATTGACTCTGGGGGAGAAGATAGCTACTTTCTCATTGACTCTGGGGGAGAAGCTAGCTACTTTCTCATTGACTCTGGGGGAGAAGCTAGCTACTTTCTCATTGACTCTGGGGAAGAAGCTAGCTACTTTCTCATTGACTATGGAAGAGAAACTAGCTACTTTCTCATTGACTCTGAAGGAGAAGCAAGCTACTTTCTCATTGACTCTGAAGGAGAAGCAAGCTACTTTCTCATTGACTATAGAAGAGAAACTAGCTACTTTCTCATTGACTCTGAAGGAGAAGCTAGCTTCTTTCTCATTGACTCTGGGTTAGAAGATAGCTACTTTCTCATTGACTCTGGAGGAGATGGTAGCTACTTTCTCATTGAGTCTAGAGGAAAAGATATATACTTCCTGCGTGACCATGGAGGGGTAGCTAGCTTCTTCCTTAATGACTTTGGAAGAGAAGCAAGCTGCACACCTAATGACCAATGTCACCATAGAATCACATTCCAGCACAGTGAAAGGATGGGAAGGGAGAAGTTCAGTCACTGAGACTATCTATTAGAAAGATGTGTGACAGAAACTAGCTCCACAAAAAACAATATGGCTGCCAATTATAATTGTCAGCCGCCTAGTTCATATCCAAAAGGGCAAGAGATTTCCTTGTATTCTGTACTACTATTTGGCACCTTACAATGCGGTTGAAACTGACATTTTCAAACTGATTGATACATTTTCCATCACTGTATCAGTCATCACTAAATGCTTCTGTCCGTTTATAATGGGTTATTAAAAACCATCATATATAACCCAACAGTGTAGATTTCTACTGTCATAAGATTCAACAGATTTGCAGCGGAAAAAGCCCCATAGATGCCAAGACTACAAAAAATGACATTTTCAAGGGGTTATGTTGTTAGTTGCCTTGATTTGAAAACATGGATATACAAAGCATCTGCCACAAACAAAGCCACATAGAAGGCAGTCCATAGACAGAACATAGGCACACGCTGATATAATGAGGCGTAATGAATATAAAGAGCATCCACGGCTCCTGCTTGTATTCCACACACATTTACACAGCAGTAAATGGAATACAATAGGTAAACAACAGTGCCTGACTCTGGGGTATATAACATAGGTCTGATACGTGTTTGTGCTGATGAAATAAGAGTATTTCAGTGCCATACAAACAGGAGAAATCAAAGAGGCTTTAAGAAAATCGTTCCCTGCTATCATATCTTCAGCGGTGACTTAAAGTTCTTTTGACCATGGAAGGAACATTTACCCTGTGCTCAGTGTTGTCTCCTGCTGAGTTATGGACTTTGTGACAAAGAGAAGGAAAGGGAAGCAAAACTTCACTGAGCAAATACCTGACTCGAAAAAACATCAAACTCATCTTCAACTACCATAATACTGCCAGGAGCGGATTGGCCATAGACCTTACAGGGAAATTTCCCTGACCCTGCCTACTTGTGTTACCACACCTTCTGCTAATTTGGACCCCCCTACAACATCACTAAGTTTTTTTCCAGGGCCACTTCAAGTTCCCAATCCACCCCAGAATACAGCTTCTACGTACAAGAATATAACTACTATAATACTGCTCCTATGTACAGAATATAACTACTATAATACTGCTCCTATGTACAGGAATATAACTACTATAATACTGCTCTTATGTACAAGAATATAACTACTATAATACTGTCTCCTATGTACATGAATATAACTACTATAATACTGCCTCCTATGTACAAGAATATAACTACTATAATACTGCTCCTATGTAAAGGAATATAACTACTATAATACTGCTCCTATGTACAAGAATATAACTACTATAATACTGCTCCTATGTACAAGAAATATAACTACTATAATACTGCTCTTATGTACAAGAATAAACTACCATAATACTGTCTCCTATGTAATGAATATAACTACTATAATACTGCCTCCTATGTACAAGAATATAACTACTATAATACTGCTCCTATGTACAAGAATATAACTACTATAATAACTGCTCCTATGTACAAGAATATAACTACTATAATACTGCTCCTATGTACAAGAATGTAACTACTATAATACTGCTCCTATGTACATAGAATATAACTACTATAATACTGCTCCTATCGTACAAGAATATAATACCTATATAATACTGCTCCTATGTACAAGAATATAACTACTATAATACTGCTCCTATGTACAAGAATATAACTACTATAATACTGCTCCTATGTACAAGAATATAACTACTATAATACTGCTCCTATGTACAAGAATATAACTACTATAATACTGCTCCTATGTACAAGAATATAACTACTATAATACTGCCTCCTATGTAAAAAACTAAAACTTTAAGAATATAACTACTATAATAACTGCCCTATGTACAAAGAATATAAACTACTATAATAACTGCCTCCCTATGTACAAGAATATAACTACTATAATACTGCCCCTATGTATAAGAATATAACTACTATAATACTGCCCCCTATGTATAAGAGAATAACTACTATTCTGCCTGATACAACAGCTGCTCTGCTCTCTGTCTATAGTAGTTTTTTTTTTAATAGGCGATTCCAAAAATTTCCCAGTGAACTGATTTACTATTAATTACTATTGTTGCTATGTGAACACTGATGAATGTTCTTTCAGTATCTGGCGGTTTCTGTAAAATGAGTTTTTCTTTCTACTTCTTGGAAAGAACAATGTTGAAACTCTTTCCTATTGATCCTTCTTCGCAGCTGGTGGTCGTGCGTAATCCATAACGTAAAACTCTTTCGTCTACAACCCCCCCTCTCCTTGGTTTCTAATGCGGCCTCTGCCCGTCCGCCAATTTTGCTTTGAATGTAAAATATCATATGAAGGAAGACACTGCCTGGAATGCGACTGTGGAAGATATAATAATGGCTGACGGGATGTAGATTTCAGTGGAAGAAATAAGGAATTATATAAAAGTCTAAATTTACGTTTCCTTAGACCTTTGGACTAGGGATCACTAATGATATATCTTGTACTGATCAGCTTGGAAATCAATGGTCATAGGATTTTACAGAGATAATGGCCAATAGCAGATATTTAGGTCTGACTTCCAACCGATGTCATACAAAGCCCTGCAATAGATGGTCTGTAATGGATTAAAACACAAAAACAGCGCCACCCAGGCTCATGGGCTGTATTTGGTATTGCAAATCACCCCCAGTAAAATGAACAGAATCGAGCTGCAATTCCATATACAGCCATAGACCAGAGGGGCGATGTTGCTGTTTACTAATTGTGGACAACCCCTGTAAATTAGAAACGGAGAAAAAATATCCTGTCCTCAACGCAATTCTAGAATGGACCAGATGGTCTCGATCCTTCACCAATCCACGACCCCTCCGCTCAGAGATGTTAAAGGGGTTATCCGAGTACTGAAACAAAAATATATACCACCGTAAATCTGATGAGCAGCAATATATAACTAAGTTAAGCAAGTTTTAGAAAAAAAAATCTATATTTCCTCATTTACCGGGTTCTCTTCTGGCCTTTGTTTACCTGCAATAATAACAATCTCTGCCCCTCCCCCTGCTCTGCAAAGGGAGTGAATACAAGTGCTGCCCTGAGTGACATGTCTGCCTGCCGGGATACTCAGCAGCATGTTGTATGTGTAGGACTACAAGTCCCAGCTGTACAATGACACTGCCGATACACACAGGAACTTCCCCCTACCTGTTCTTCTGCAATGTTTTGCAGAACTCATCTGTCAGCTCCTGTGCCCAGCATTTGTCTCCTCACTACCTACAGTTACTTAGTAAAGCCTTCATCGCTGAGTCTGTGCTGGCTGAAGGGGTTAATGTTTGCTAATGATTGCAGGGGGGCGTGGACAGCACAGTGACTCTCCTGTACAGACTGTTATCTAATCTCTCACCGTTTTGCACCAAACATCAGCAGAGCAGGGAGAGAAGCAGACATCACAGTTCAGTGAAATCTGAGAAAGGTGGCACTGAAGTTAAAGTAAGTGCATTGAAAAAACATTATATTTGCCAAGTTAGAAACATACAAAGGACAAAAAATAACTTGGACAACCCCTTTCACTTGAGAATGTTCCCCACTAAATTTTAAGCTTATTATTATTTGCTGCTTAATTTCCCAATATATCTTTACAGTGGTTGGAGATCCATATCCTCTGCAAAGACAGAATTAAGTGATAAAATTGTGTCTGCAGCAGCCACCACTAGGGGGAGCTGAAGAGTGTACTGCACACTGTTTTACTATTGAGCTCATTTTATCAGTTTGCTGTAAGCTCCTCAGCTCCCCCTGGAGGTGGTTTCAGGTTGAAAGAATTTCATCCCTTAATTCTAGGTGCATGCCCAGGATTTGGAGCTCTGTATCTAAAAAAACGCAGCCCCAGCCACTATAAAGGTATATTAACTAATTAATCCCGCAGAAAGTTGGACCTATTTTGGCATGGTAAAACTCCGGCGTGTCTCAGTAAATGCTATTCATCTGTGTCCATGAACTGAGTCATATTTCAGTCCTGCGTCCAAATAAAATTCACACATTTGAATGTGCATGGCTGTTGATGTTTGCTCAATAGCTGGCAAAGAAGAAATGCTCACCAGTAAATGCTGTGAGACACAAGCGGGTGCGAGGTTCATTTTCATCGCCTATGTGTCTACTGGAGTCCTAATGTATCCTCAAAATACCTAGCAAATTGCTCTGTAGTGAGTAGACATCTCAGTAAGTCATACAACAATTTGTTTTCTGCAGCCCTATTGGAGTCTATGTAGTACCCGGAGCAGGCACTACCATTCCTACACCCTGCTACTGCCTCTAATGGCTAACAAATAATGTCATCTGTGTACTTGATTCCAGGTCCTTTGATATTGTGCCTTAATGACATTGCTATGTAACATATACTGTATATTGTATTACAGTTAATGTGCCTGGTTATCCAGCAGGTGGCAGCTTATCTGGCAGAGAGAGATCTTTACATAGAGTAGAACTTATCATTCAATTTTCCCCACTTTTGGGCAGAAGTGGGCTTGTCCTGTTTCTTACCAAGAGAGGGGTTGCAGGAAGCTATAGTAGTCGATAGAAGAATTGGAAAGAGACAAGACATAGAATGGCGCATTGAGGGGAGCGGCTCCCCCCCCCTTCCCTCCTACACTAGGAGTATTCCAGGGGAAGCAGCTCATAGAGCACTCTGACTCTTTGCAGTTTATAGACTGAGTATTAGGCTAGGGCTACACGGCGACAGTTGTCTCGCGACACCCGTCGCAGCCCGACTCCTTGAGTAGCAGGGATCCCATAGAAATGAAGGGGATGCCGCGGCAGTCGCAAGAAATCCAACACGGATGGATTTCTTGCGACTGCTGCGGCATCCCATTCATCCCATTCAGAATTTGCAAAATCCAGTTGTGCACTACTGTGATGGAAACATGCATTAAAAGGGTTCTCCAAGATTTTGTTATTGATGACCTATCCTCAGGATAAGTCATCACTATTAGATCGGCGGGGGTCTGACTCCCGGCACCCCCAATTATCAGTTGTTTGAAGAGGCCACAGCCTCTCCCTAGGCCAGAGACATCACACTCATCGGTCACACTGCCTTGGCTCGGCTCAGTCTCAACCAAGTGAATGGTTGGTAAGATGCAATACCAAGCACGGCCACTATGCAATGGACGGTGCTGTGCTAGGTAAGTCCCAAGGAGGCTGCAGTACTTACTGGAGGGCTGTGGCCTCTTTGAACAGATTCCCATGTGTCGGACCCCCACAGATCTGCAGATCTGATATTGATGACCTATCCTTAGTATAGGCTTTTGGCTTTTATTAAAAATAATGAGCTGTTCTGTCACAAAGGGTTAACTGTTTTTCTAGCTGTGTGACTAGTACTTTCACTTGCACTTTGTGCCAGTCATCTAACAAGAATTATCTATAAACTACTGAGAGGTCATCAACACTTACTTATCAGTAAGATAAGAACTCAGCTATAATAAGTATTTATAATGTCAGAGAGCAGAGATAAGGAGCCCGTCAGCTCCTGGTCTGACGGAAAAGACAGAAAATCCACAGGCTGCCATGTCAGCTCTGTACACAAATAAGAAAGCCATATTTTTAATAAAGACCAATTTAAAAAATTAATTTTAGCTCAAAATAAGTACAATGAAATAATAAAAAAAATTGTCCCCAAAGGTGTACAAGTTCACCTCTGAAATCTTAAAGAGGTATTACACGACAGTGTGCGTACTTGTAGCTATGAGCTCCTCTCACAGCAGTGATTGTCGTAACAATGTAGACTGCTGTAAAGTATGTATTGACTCCTATAATGACCCTTTAACTTCCTTTCACCGGTTGCACATAAATGGGCCTCAATATTTCATCTAATCGATTACTGAGCACGGACATCACTTGGAAAGCACTGAATGGACACGCCCAGTAACTAGAAGACTCCTCGGCCATGGATTCTTGGCATGGAGTCCCTACTCTATAGAGTTGGTAAAAATGACCAGAAATGGAGAAATCTGCACAAATCCCGGAGACAAATAGATTTAATGTTCTAAATCTGTAATGAAAACCAAAGAGCACAATACAGCGCATTCAAGCCTCTGCTTTCTGCATGAAGCCTCATTATCCCCATAGGCTGCAGCCACATGGAGCAGCGCTCGTTAGTGACAGCCACATTGATGAATGTGTCAGGCCGTGAATCGCTCCTGGCTGAAGTACAGCGCTGTCAGGTGAAGTTCCTGGCAGGTTCCTGACTTCTACGAGGTACAGGTGCCAGCGGACTGCTTGCACAGCTAAAATCTCAAAGATGGGAGTCTTGGGGAATGAGAATGCCAACCATAGGAGGGACATATGGTCTATTATTAAGAATGGTGATGTAATGCATTTCACAGCGGGACCAGGACAGCGGTGCAATTCTACAACCAGGACGAGGATACAAGATACAATCAACGTTCCTGATCTAAAATGGGTTATGTGGGCAAAAGAGGATAGCATAGGGGGTATGTGTCCAGAGGGTGGGGGGGCTGGGGAGGGCAAGTATCTCTGCCATGGTATGTAGATAATGGGCTATGGCAGCAGACTCGATTTTTGGCTGACGACGCTACTGCTCTGCATATGGCATTAAGATATATGTCCCCAAGCAGCAACTTATTGATGGGTCACGTGCCGCTTGAGGACATGTCACCTATGAGGCCAGTCATTGTAGGGGCTCATGAGACCCCACCCATGCGGGGAAGGGGGGGATGGAGCAGTGGTGTAACCAGCAAATTTTTGAATGCCCCCCTCCCTCCCGAGGAACTTCTTCACAACCCCCGCCTTCCATTCAACCCCCACACTTGTGGCTAGTCAAAAATCGCTCTCTCAGACCAGGCCGGCAGCCGCTCCATCCGTTTCCTACAGTGTCTCTGTATATAACGTCATTGTATAATGACAGGCCCAGACAATAAATTCTTTTAGTCCTCCTCATGATTGGCCCCTTCTGAGGCCCCAAAGCAGTCGCTTCCCCCGCTTTCTCTATAGCTACGCCCCTGAAGGTAAGTATAGGTCCAGCTGGATGTGGGGGTGGGAGTTTGGGGGCGGGAGTGGGGTGGGGGTGGAATTAAAAAAAAAAAAATTTGGAAAACCCCTTTAATGATAAAAGCCTGAGTGAGCAGACATGGTAGTAAGCAGTGACACTACTAGCTCCGTGCTCAGTATTTCTGGGCACCAGGTGTATTCAGAGTCTACCAACACCCGGAGGGTTGACACTGACAAGATTTTGGTCATTAGGCAGTGACCCTGACAACAGGCCAACATAAAACTAGATCACTACAGGACCCGTAAGGTGTCGAGAGTGACCCATCCTGATTGTATTGAGACTATGGGTATTATGCGCCATTTAGTATTACCGTATGTTATTATATAAAATTCCCATCATTATTAGGCACTCCACCACACTGCAGCAAGATCACCCCAAACACAAATGCCCCTTTTCTATAAAAAAAAAAATGGGGACCGTTGGCAAATCTGCCAGTTAAGGGCTCGTTCACACGGCCGTTGTGTGGCCTTGCCTGTGCCGTGGGCTGCAAAATGCAGATCACGGACCCATTCACTTCAATGGGAATCCGCGATCCGTATCCGACTGTCCGCACCGCAAAAAAAATAGAACAAGTTCTATTTTTTTGCGGTGCAGAGGCACGGACAGAAATACCACGGAAGCACTCCGTAGTGCTTCTGTGGGGTTCCGATCCGCGCCTCCGTTCCGCACCGCACCTCCGTGATTGCGGACCCATTCAAGTGAATGGGTCCGCGATCCGTGATGGGGGGTGCACGCGGTCAGTGCCCGTGTATTGCGGACCCGCCGTGTGCGGGCTGCAATATGGCAACAGATGCACCGCTGCCATGTGAACAAGCCCTAAGCCTGTATTACACTGCCTGATTTTTCGTCAGATAATTGCCAACAAGCAATCGCATGAACGCTCATTAGCGATCATCTGGCAGTATAATACTGCCGCTGATTGCCCGATGAACGAGCATCAAGCGATCATCAAGCAATCAAAATCTTTTGACATGTTAAAAAAATGATTGTTTGCAGGCAGCAGATCATGGTGTCTAATAACGATCTGCCGCCGTCAAACCACTGTACAGCATGGCGACGAGCGATGGCATAAAGATGGCTCCTCCACATGCGGAGGAGGAGATCGCTGCATGCAATAGCAATGCTCTCCTCCCGAAAATCACCTGCAGGATCGGGCTGTGTAATACCTATAAACCTATAAGCAGGTTCTATATTGCTTTCAGGTCCCAGCATGCAACTGAACAAAGTGGGAGAAGTTTTGCAAAAACATTACAGGACCTTGAACGTGGGTGTCTGGAGGACAGTGGTGTTACCAGCCCCATGACACTAAGGGTATGTGCCCGGTGCCCCAAACCTGCCTCCTCCTATAGCACCAGTGTCCTATGATGCCCCGGGTATCCTCACAGTCTACAAGCAGCAGTCATCATAGTGGGCTTGGACCGTCTGGACTGTTCTTCTCCGTCTTCAATGTGCGGCCGGCCTCTATATTACAAGAAGGGTTCATTTTCTCTAATGATTCTAAATTTCAGTTTGATTTGCCCCATGACCTGGCGCATTCCAGGGCAGATTTATAGTGCACACAGAGACAGCTGGACGGCCGCCTGATAACGCACACACTGTCACAAGGGTAACCCTAATTTAAACAAAAGCGGAGAAATCATATACGGTTGCCATAGCAGCAGATATTCTTCCAAGACAATGGCTGACTTGCCGGGGTCATGTGACATCTCTGCAGATACTGGCACCAAAGATTTTCTTTTATCCGAGAAATATAGGCTGTAATTATCTCAGTTTACTTAATGGAGCGGATTAAACGCTCCTGAGGTTAGGTAAACCAATTTCTCTTCAGTTTTATTTCCAATAAAATCGGCAGCAATCAGGCATTCTCGTTACCTTGTAAATATCGATTCCAAGCTAGATACAGTTTTCTCCTCCAATCACAGCCAAAGCTGCATGCAGAAATTCTACAGATCAGGTTTGGAGAGACAATAATCATGAAACCTAATACTATTGGCCTACTGAGTCTGTTGCAAGTAGGCAAATGGGTTATCTCATCAATATAACCTCTCCTGATCATAGATACAAATCTGCTGACAGGTGCCCTTTAAGTCTGTCTAGACTGTTGTTTATGTCTGAAAACTGCTAGTCATCCCCATGGACTTGTATTGTGGTTCAATACAAGTCTATGACTGACTGAAATCGCAACATTGTTTCTGTTTAGGCTGTGCTTCTCCACTCCACCCCTCCCACTAGAAGGTTCTAGTTCAGTTAGAAACTTTATATAAAAAGAGCAGTCAGATCCCCTAGTTGTGTGCAGATAGGGACAGGGACAGACTGCTTGAGTGACCAGAAGAAGACGCTGAGACGGAGATACTCTGACACATACCCTGGTTCACAAGCACTTTGACTAGGGAGCCAGCTGGATGACTGGGCCACCAGCCCTTTGGCCAGGGCCAGCCTTCCAGGAAAAAAGAGGGACAGGTAGCTCAGGCCTTTCCTCAGCACAAAACTGAGGACTGGAGAGGCCAGCTCAGTGCACTGCCTGTATTGTTTTGCACTTGAGTTTCTCCAATAAAGAAGCACACTGGTTTACTGCAAACCCTGACCCTCTGGACTTACTTGCCATTGGGTTGCACCACGTCTTACCATCCCTCCGGAGAGCAGAAACACATGGTGACACCTCGACGGTGCCCGGAGAACCCAGCATTGGATCGGTCCCTCCCAGGGGTGCACCTAGCCTTTCTGCTGCCTGTGGCGAAAACTGAAACGGCGCCCCCCCCCCCCCTACCATGCCAATATGTTAACCTAACGCCTTTCCGATAATGAAATCGCTCATTGCCCATGACCATACCTAGTGCTGCCTGAGGCGATCGCCTCACCTGGCCTCATTGGTGGTGCACCCATGATCCCAGCTCAAACCCAATCACTGCCCAGCCTCTCATCACTTCAGGAGAAATTGAGCTTTGCATAATGCAAATACAAATGGATGGGTGACAGTCGTGTCCTCCACAGCTGAAGTTGCTCTCTGCTCATGCTACTGAACCCCCATGTGCGGGGCATTTTAAAGACCTGATGCCCATCCACCTAAAAAACTTCCCAGAAACGCCCCAATTTGGCACATTTGCATTAACCCTGCCCCGTTAGAAGGTGATCCTAATGTAAACTGTGAACAGAAGCTGAATAAACCTGAAATAGGAAGAATTTCCTGCAACGAATATCTTAGGAACCATGAAATTAAAGGGCCAGCGCCATAAAATATTAAGATCATATTGATGCTGGGCTTGTGCACAATAACATGCTGTTAGTATCTATGGACGGTATGGATAGTGCCGCCGCTGGTTTAGTCTGCGCTTCGTAGCAGGTGTTCCAATGATTTCTTCATTAACTATTTATGACTCAATCTCGATCACGCATCTTGCGGCCGCGGAGAGGTGGCGGCGAATACTAATCCGGGAAGCCTGTGTGCTCCTGAGCAATGCATCATCTTAATGATGGCAACCTGGCGACTCGCTGCAACAACCGCATTGATTTAATAAGAGATATGTAAACCTGGGCGGTTATTGCGACTTTTAATCATTACAGGAAATCCAGCAAGATTTTACTTTATTGATCTAATCTGTTCTGTGCATCGTACTCGGCAGAGCGCCCGGTATCCTATAGTATGCACCTCCCAGCTCAAAGAAAGCAAAGAGGGACACATCCTGCAGAAAATGTTTTTATGTACAGCCACGTCTGTAACCCCGCTTAGCATCTTTTTTGCCCCCTCCTCATGTCCCTCATCTCACCTCCTAAGCCCCCTGCTCCATATCTTAATCAGAGACAACTGGAATAAGAGGAGAGAGCTTTTGGGACAATATATTGTATGGAACCGTGGTATATAGTTCTGCTATGACAGCCCTATAACATGGGGCCATTTTAGGTTCCCAGTCCGCCCCTGTGAATTGTTTGGCCTAAAAGGAATAATGCAACATATGGTATGGTTTGTTTTTGGTTTATGAAGGAGTTCTCCTGAGAAATAGGCCTGAAGAGAAGTCTAATCCAGGAAAACACCATTCCTGAGACTGAAATCTTCCAGAAATTAGCTGAACTAAAGATCAGACGTTCATAGAAGGTTTCAAACCACATTTCAAGGCCTTGCTGGATTCAGACAGTAAAGTACCGCACATTTATGGCAATAAGACCCTCTTGCGGAAAGGTTATATTGCTTCTGATCTTAGATCTGCACCCGCAGCCTGGGAATTGCAGAAAGAGTTAATGGGAATGGAATAGCCTGCCTGTGGTTATTTGGGGAGACTGCAGTGTTCTTAGGTCCATTGACACGTCCGTGTGTCATTGCGGATCCGCAAAACACGGACACCGGCCATGTGTCGGCACTATAGAAATGTCTATTCTTGTCCGCGGATGTGGACAAGAATAGGACATGTTATATTTTTTTGCAGGGCCGCGGACCGGAAGTGCGGATGCGGACGGCACACATCTTTTGCGGCCCCATTGAAAATGAATGAGTCCGCACCCGTTCCGCAAAGTTGCAGAACGGATGCGGACACAAATTGCAGACGTGTGAATGGAGCCTTAGAGTCAGATCTGTGGTATGTGGTATTTTGCGCTATGGTATTCCTGACCCCCCTACTTTTGTTGCCCCACCTCCTGTCAGTTTAGACCCTCCTACAATATGGGGCCAATTTTAGGTATTTTTTCCAGGGCCACTTTAGGTTCCTAACCCGCCTCTGATTATTGTAGACAAGTTCATGTGGCTGATATGACTCATGTGTCCTCATTTCCCCAGGACCTACTTTCTCAAATTTGCTGCAGGGACCCCATAATCAATCATCTTGAAGCATCTTGCTGGTGTGTGAGCAGGTAATATTTGAATGTATCCGTACGGTGGACCCCCAAAATACATTTTAGTGGTGGGCCCTAGACAGCCCAGTCCAACACTGAGTAATGATACCCCTAGTTCCTTCCATATAAAAAGAATGCCTTCATTGTGCCCCCCACAAGGTAAGAATGCCTCCTTCGTGCCACCCTTACAGAAGTTATGTACTGTCAATGTCTCCCATAGAATAGGGATGCCCCTACTTACATTTCATTCATTTAAATTCCTGCTCATTGTGGGCTTTGAAGTCCTGGAGGCGGTCCTATAATTGATTGACATCTATCTCTGTATACACAGTCATAGAGGGAAGGCTGTCAATCACCGATAGGACCGCCTCCTCATAGAGGGAAGGCTGTCAATCACAGAGAGGACCGCCTCCTCATAGAGGGAAGGCTGTCAATCACAGATAGGACCGCCTCCTCATAGAGGGAAGTCTGTCAATCACTGATAGGACCGCCTTCTCATAGAGGGAAGGCTGTCAATCACCGATCGGACCGCCTCCTCCAGAATGAGCAGGAATTTAAATGAATAAATTAGAAATTATACAAAATCTTTTCCCATAAAAGTATACATCAATCTGCTCAGCTCCTCCTGCTCTATAACATGCCGCCTGCAGCTTAGACACCATGTTCAATGTGACAGGTTCCTTTTAAGGATGAGGCACAGAAGCACCACTTTTTGGCACCATTTATGCCAGAATATGATTAAATGTGGGTGATTGTACCGAGTATTAGTAGAACTTTTTATCTGCACTTTTTGTTTTTTTTCGCTGCTCCATTACCCAGAATCCTGCTGCTTTTAAGCTGGCCAGCGACTGCATTATTAATTACAAGTATTCATCAGAGTTTGATTCTGGTTTGTTTGGTCTAGCACATTGCTCCTCCGGGCACTCTGAAGATACTGAACTAATTGCATGCTTGTTAGATCAGATAATGTGGATGAAGGAAGACAAAAAGTCAAGCGGGGCCATCATCTCCAGGAGTTTATCGTACATCATCTTCTCTCCAGGATGGGGCTAATGAAGTTTAAGATGTGCTGTAGGACACAATGCAACCATCAAGGAACGTCGGAAACTAAGTGCCCTAGCTGTCTGACGACCTGTTGGGAGAATAGGGCCCCGTGGGAGGCAGTCACTGTATGGAGGCAAAGGATGAACGGAGAGGCGACCTTGGCTCCCTCCATTAAAGTCTATAAAAGTTACAGCAACAGTGGAGCTTGCCTGCCGAGTGCTTTCCTCAACTTCCATTGCCCCCACCTTGGCAGACATGACATATCCCACCCATCATGCACACAGTCTTTTCTGGAAATGTGTTATACTAATCCGTAATATGGAGCCTATAGTCTGTGGAGGACCAGTACCGATCCTGTTTGCCTCCAATTTTAGGAATTGTGTACGATAGGGATTAGCAAACCACAGCACACCAGCTGTGGTGAAACTACAACTCCCAGCATGCATGCTTGCCTGGCTTTTCTTGAAGTTCCGTAGAAAGAAATTGTAGTTTTGACAACAGCTGGAGTGCCGGAGGTTGCTGACCCCCTGATCCAGATTACTTCATCATATGATTCCCATCGGGTCAGATTATTGCCGGATAGGAGGGATTTAAAAGGAGTTTTCAAGATTTACATTGATGGCCTTTCTTTATTGGGGGGGATGAATGTTTGGTGGTGTGGTGGTCTGAACCAGGACTCCTGGGGATAATCCGAATAAAGGAATAGTTGCACATCTGTTACAGCAGAAAAATCTGAAAAATCACTATAAAAATTGGATGTGGATTTTCCATGACGGCAAATCTGCAGCTATTCAGTCATGTGTGGACACAGCCTTAGAGTAACTGCACATATTGCAGACTACATGAGGTCTTTCCTCGATGATTTTTGGGAAGAAAAAAACGCAGCGTAAGGGAGCACTCACACACTGGATTTTGTTGCAGAAATTTCTGCGACTGAAAATCATTTCCATGCATTTGAATGGGCAGGCAAGCATGTGGATTTCTTCAAGTCTAATTCAGGTGAATGGAAGGGATTTTAGTTGTAGAAATTTCTGCAACAAAAATCCGCAGCGTGGGTGCACCCTTAGGGCTCATGTACACGGCCGTTGCCTGGCCGTGGCCATATTGCAGCCTGCAAAGTGCGGGCATTGTGGAATGGAGACACAGAGGCACTACTTTTTTGGCAGATGTGGATCGCGGACCGCATGTGGCGGCCCAGCGGTCAGTGCCCATGCGTTGCAGACTGCAATTTGTGGTCCTCAGCATGGGCCCGGCCGGCACACTGTTGTGTGCATGAGGCCTTAGGCTGTGTTATTTCTGCCTGAAAATTGGGGTGGAAAGATCGCATGTAATCTATATCATGTGCAGTTACTCTAAGGCTATGTCCACACATGACTAAACACCTGCAGATCTGCCTTCGTGGAAAATCCACAGTGTTAGAAAGTGGATGAGATTTGCCTAATTTAAAACCCACAGCATGTCAATTGTGTGATTCTCCACCTAATATATAGTGGTTTTACCCATAAATTTCAATAGGGTTAAAATACCCAGAAAACCTGTACCAAAATCTGCAACAAAAATTGCATAAAGACCACACAAAAATGCATCAAACCTCCATAAATAGTGCAGACTTATGTTTGTTTTATAATCAGGTTTGGTATGCATTTTCTGCATACAAATATGCAACGTGTGCCTGTAGCTGTAATGTAGTTTGCCTTTATGTTATTCATAGGGTATGTTCACATGTGACATTTATGATGTTTTTGCTGGGTTTTTTTTTTTTTTTTTTTGGCATTTTCATAAAATATTTTTACAGTCTTTTTTTTTTCTCCAGATAACCCCCATAAACACAAATATTCAGGATTTAATCTATAATGAGATGACATTTTTTGACTTGAGTCCCCGGGTGTTAATATACAGAGCAGGCTGATGGATTGCACCTAGCTGGGTGCTTTATAGCTGCCTCGGAGGCCTTGGATCGTGCGGTGATGTTAAGTCTCTGGGGCAAGATGAAATTAAGTGCCCCGCCAACCAGAATCAAATTAATTTAGCCAGCACTGAGTCATTTCTGGAGCTATAATTGTAATTCGGGGAGCGGCGCCCTGGAGCGGACAGGCTGTGAACGTAGCCCGATGCTGAAGATACAGAACGGTTTCCGGGATCTCTCATGAGTTTTAGAATTTCTCTACATTTCTGAGCTCTTGTGATATTTACAGACGGTCACTTCACATGTAATGCATCAGATACTGTTGAAATGAAGTGTATCTAATGGGCTGAATGCCAGCTTAATGTTTACTACATTGTTATGCATTTGATTATTTGCTACATCTGCTTTTTTTCACTATTATTATTGCATTTGATGCGGAAAATGCATTACTTTCTCATTACAATCCTTCTGTGCTGCAGAGACTGATCTATTACATGCATATAACAATTCTGGGGCAGATAAGTCCATTCTCTTAAGAGGGTCCTCTGCCCTGGGTAATTCCTTCTTGTTAAAGGATCCCCTGATGAGCTAATCACAGGCCGTCCTCCTGGAAACCCTAGAGATCAACTGTAATCTGGAGGCGAATTTTAGGCTAGTTTCACACTAGCGTGTAGGATGGATCCAGCGGGTGAAGGGGCCCGCCGGATCCGTGCTGATAATACAACCATGTGGATCCGTAATGAACAGATCCGGTTGTATTATCTTTAACATCTCTTAAACGGATCCGGCATGAATTCCATTGAAAGTCAATGGAGGACGGATCCGTTTACCATTGTGGCCACACCAAACGGATCTGTCCCCATTGATTTGAATTGGGGGTCATTCCAGATCCATGTTGGTCCACAGCATGTTGCGGTTTGCTCTCCAGTCTGAAGACGGATGCTTTTAGGAGCGCTCCGTGCTCTTTAGTTCAGTTTTGTCCCCATTGACAACGAATGGGGACAAAACAGGGGAACTAAAGCATTACAGTGTCCAGTGAAATCAATAGACTATCATGTAGTAGATGTAAATCCCGGGTCCTCCAGACCAAGAGAGGCTCCTTGTAATTATTGCATCCGGCTAAAAGGTAACGGTCCTAAGTAGTTCTTCCTCCTGTATTAGATCTAATGACACAACAGTATTTTCAGTTCGTATCCTTTCCACATTTTTTGCGAATCGGATGTGCACCCTTTCATTTCAATGGAGTCCATATCCGTTTGTCTGTTCCGCCGGTTTGCAAAAAAGATAGGACGTCTCCTATTCTAGTCCTTTTTGTGGACAAGAACAGGACTTCTCTACAGGGGTAAAACAAAAAATAAATGGTGGCACGCACACAGGCCTCAACGACAAAACAGTATTGTAAATTGGTCATTTATTGGTCATTTTTTTGTTATGGATGGAACTCCCCTTTAATTTCTATCCCTATATTGCCAATTTAAATTCCAGCCACAACTCGTGGGCAAATCAAACAGCACATGGTGTCAGGAGCAGCTCCAGGTGTATGGGGGGGCCTCCTGTGTACCCAATCCTTGAGGAGCATGGAGCAGGATAACACACATGCTTTTGGGCCACCCAAACACAAGCGGGCCCTGGCATCTACTCAGGTTTGGGATGAGGTCTGTTCTGCATTGTACACAGCAAAAGATATATTTGAACTATTTATCTATGGGGGCAATATCCATAATTGTGAAGTAAATTACAATTCCATGCAGGCTTGATTCTTGTTCCGCACCATTGGTTGCTACAGCTCGTCTAATTGGGGAAATGTTCTTTGACAAGGTCTTCAGTCACGAGAATTTATAGGCAAGATAAATTATGCATGTCTGTCTGTATCTTTTACGTAAGAGGACGGATCTGGTCTAGAAATAAAAAAAGGGGGATACACCTAATGCTTCACATACATGGCAAAGCTGTTTGCATGGAGTCTGTCCCCACATCCTAAACCAATGGAGCCATAGGCACTGTGTGTGCACCATATGACACTAGATTCTGGACAAATAGTTCCATTGAAACAGGGGATTGGCATCCAATGAAACATGCCACAGGTATTTATCTGCCCACTCCTATGGGTACCATAATATGCTCTGCGTAGTTCGAAACAGTAATACGGCCATGTCCAAGAGCTGGCCCCCATATATGTTAGATACCATCAGACGTTGTTTTTGGTGGGACCATCTAATGTGTACAAGGAACTCCTGACTTATCTCTAACTGAAAATGTTGAAGAAGACCAGGATCTAGTGCACTGAATTTCAACACCTGATCTTTTTGTTCTTCCTGGAGATAAGCCACCACCGGTGGTATCTGGCTTCAGCTTTCTTCTCACTGAAGACACATATATGCTTAGATGTGTATGGGGAGATTGGCTATTAAAGATGTATGGACACCTCTAGTAGAACAAATAAGCCCAAATATTCTACAACTAACGTCCAAGATATCCTTCAAGAGATACCAGGGACGTTTCCACCGATGGAGACACTCTAGATAGAGAATGCGTTAGCAAAATGCTTAGCGTCGCAATTGAATGGAATATTTTATTAATGGTTGCTATAGGAGTGATCTGAAAATAGGGCAAGGCAGGCAAGGGAATATCAAAAATCCCCGGCTCCTCCGAGCGTCTGCCAAGACATTAAACACTGCCAATGTATAGTCTGTAAACGTAAATCATGAGTCAGTGCAGAAATTCTCAGGGGTGGCCCTAAGGGATTGCACCCGTGATGAAAGGCAATGATTTCATTAAACACTATAATTACATGTAAAATTGCTCTTTAGGCATGGACATAAAATAGCCAGGATAGCTGCTGTGAGGTCCATTGAAGGGTAGGTTGGGAAAACCTGCATACGTGGGCTCTAGTAGTTCCATTTGCCGTCTTTCTATATGCAATCATGGCAGCTACCGTGCCTTGTTGAAAGGGGGGTCAAGGGACCTAGTTCTCCCAAAGATGACCTCCCACACATCAGACATGTATGGACTATCCTGTGGATATATAAATGTTCCTCCATTACTCATGGGTGTAAATATGCCCAAAGTAGCCTCTACTCATAGCAAATCCTGAGGGAGCCTGTAGAGTAGAAGGAGTTAAAATACAATACTGACTCTAACTCCATATGGTTCTTCACCTCAGCAAAAGACCTGATATTTGACACCACGATCCATTCTTTACTGCTGCTCAAGCAAACTAGTTGTCTAGGTCTACGCAGACCTATGTGTCTCCATGGCAACAGACTACAAACAAACCCTGTGCAGTCTGATCCGGCAGCCGTAATCTCTTCTTTCTGTCTTCTTCTTAGCTACATTTGTTTGGTTAGCAAGAAGTAGGAAACATATGGATGGCAATGTGACTGCATGGTCAAGCTACATAGGACTTGTTTGTAGTCTGTTACTATGGAGACACATAGGCCTAAACAGGAGCTATAGATATAAAACAACATGAAGATTATTAGCTCTGTCACATCATTTTATATATTATAGGCTTCCGTTTTGACTTACGTCTTATGGATTCCGTTATTTTCCGTTATATAACCATGTTATAACGGAAAACAAAAAGGGAATCCATAACGGTGATGTGAACCCGCCCTGAAATGCGGCTCTCAAGCCCTTCTGGGATTTTCCACTTCACAATAGCAGGAGAGCCACCAGTTGGAGATTACTACTTTATATCGGTTATATATATGGTCGGATCTGGCACATGATGAACACTAAGGTCACCTGATGGACCTCACACACTATAATGGGGTCTGTCAGGTTTACGCAATTCTGCACGGAAAGGTATTTCGTCCTGTATTTTTGCCAGAATCTAACAGAACCTCCACCGCAGACGTGAACTATCCTAGGCCAGCAGACCTTTTTGCCAGTTTATCCAATCATCCAATGGGCGATTCATACAGTCTTCGAAAATATTTTAAAAAACGTAAAGTGCCTTAATGAGTTAATCCAGCTCTGGAGCTGTGAGAATTGAATGTGTCAGCTGAACCCGTCTGACCTTCAGATCTTATAATATAATCGAAGCATGATAGTAATTATCTTTACAATAGCATGCTGCTTGTGCAGCTGACATGGTGATATAATTTATGTCTCCTCCCTTAGGGAGCGCGGGTATTCCTCTCCACGCGGCTCAGCGCTGATGTGTAAGGAGGAGACTTGTATCAACTGTCACTGCTAAATGCATGGTATATGCGATCTGCATTAAGCCCCTACAGCAGCAGCCGTTCTTCCAGGAGGCCATGACCAACTATTAAAGGCTATGCTTACTGTCACATGTTTTATTGCCCCGATACAGCTAATAATGAATTAAAGGGATATTCTCATCTGGACATGTATGGCATATCCGCAGGATACATCATAAGTGTCTGATAGGTCTTAGAACATGATGACGTCATCATGGGCCGCACAAGATTTCTCTCTAGATCTTCAATCAAGATGGCGGCGGCCGGCTCTTTGCGATCAAATGGATGAGGGCAAATATGATTTTATTATTATTATTTTTTTATTATTTTACACTGCATTATTGCTTTCAGATGCCGCGATCAGCGATGAACGCAGCATCTGACGGGCACCCACTACTTACACATAAATGCACTTAAGGATGAAGTACCCTCTGCATATTACAACTGCAACCCCCAGACCACCTGCTGTACTACTGAACTAAACTTACAGTATTTTTCACCCCATAAGACGCACTTTTTCCCCAAAAAAATGGGGGGGGGGAATGCCCCTGCGTCTTATGGGGTGAATGCTAATTAGCATGGAGGACCGGGAAGCGGTGAAGACCCTGTACTTACCGCTTCCTGGTTCTCCATTCGGCTGTCGGCTGTGCACAGTGCGAGGACGCTCTGTGACCTCATGCTGTGAGCGCCGTGTCACAGCACAGCCAATGGAGAAAGAAGACAGAGCACAGGTGGAGGAGCAGCGGCGTCCAGGAGCAGGAGAGGTAAGTAGTTTTTTAATGAGGCATGCTGGGCTCATAATGGGGGCTCAATAGAGGCATGGGGACTCATATGGGGTCTGATATGGGGGATGAAGTGAGGCATGGGGCTGAAGTGACACATTGGGCGGATATGGGGGCTAATTACAGATATGGGGGGTAATTACATGCATGGGGGCTGATATAGGGGCTAATTACAGGCATGGGGGGCTAATTACAGGCATAGTGGGTAATTACAGGCATGGGGACTCATATGGGGGCTGATGAGAGGCATATGGGGGCTGATAAGAGGCATGGGGCTCTTATCTGAGGTCTGATTGGGGGTCATTCACATTGGCATCTAAACTGAGGTCTAACTGGGGGTTTGATCTGAGGTCTTATTAACATTGGGGGTCTGATTGCTGATCTGACCTGAGATCTAATGAAAAATATTTTTTCTTATTGTCCTCCTCTAAAAACCTAGGTGGGTCTTATGGCCCGGTGCGTCTTATAGGGCGAAAAATACGGTAGGTCCCAAAAGCCTGTGTGCACAGCGAATCCCAATCAGATGAATACGGTGGAGAAATTGACAGTATTTGTCGGTCAAATGTCTTCCTGTGTAATGGTCAATGGACTACAACCAGTGGCTGAATTCGTCATAACACCCTGGGAGTTGTTGTTTTGTAAGAGCGGGAGAGCCAAAGGTTGGAGAGCACTGCTCTGTATTATACCAGCGGTGATAACCAAATAACTGAATGAGCCTCACAGCAGATGCCAGGGCGGCTCGGATAGTCACAGCTGGCACCGAGCGGTGACTGCAGCGAGCTATCTGATGTCTCTGCAGCAGGGAAGCCTCCGCTCGCCATCAATGACTCATCCTGTTCTGCGGTTCAGACTAGGTACTGATAATTACACATGAACAATAAGAACCAAGCGTTACCTTGGTCGAAAGATTCATGGGAATGAGTAATATACAGCAGCACACATATAGCACGTGTCGTATAACGCTACTCACATAGATCGTCCGCATTCTGTCCATACAGATTTATATTAATAGAAACCAATGAGATAATTGACTTAATTGCTAATATTTCTATGTCATACAGCTATTCTACAATCCTCCACTATAACTAGAATCACTCATCAAACAACTACTCCTATCATCAGCCTGCAAGATGGAGGGAGTTCAGTAGCATAGCACAGCGCCCATAGGGATGATTACCCAGCTTTCCACAGAGGCTGAATGGCAGATACCTGCTGTAAGTTATTCTCTTCTGTCACCTCCTGTTCTCTTCTACCGCAGTAATTTAGGGATTCTGACATTGTATTCATGAATGAACCAGGAAGAAGCAGCTCAGGATCACCTCTTCATCCATCATTGGCTTAAAATACATTTTTTGTAACACGACGATATACTTGATGGAGCAATATATGCTTTTTAAGATAAATGACCCAGAAAACAGAAAGATAGCCCTCTATCTGCATCAGGTATCAGTCCGCCTCCATCTGTATCAGGTATCAGTCCGCCTCCATCTGTATCAGGTATCAGTCCACCTCCATCTGTATCAGATATCAGTCCGCCTCCATCTGCATCAGATATCAGCTCGATATCAGTCCGCCTCCATCTGTATCAGGTATCAGTCCACCTCCATCTGTATCAGATATCAGTCCGCCTCCATCTGTATCAGATATCAGCTCGATATCAGTCCGCCTCCATCTGTATCAGATATCAGTCCGCCTCCATCTGTATCACGTATCAGTCCGCCTCCTTCTGTATCAGATATCAGTCCGCCTCCATCTGTATCAGATATCAGTCCGCCTCCATCTGTATCAGATATCAGTCCATCTGTATCAGTATCCCTCCATCTGTATCAGATATCAGTCGCCTCCATCTGTATCAGATATCAGTCCGCCTCCATCTGTATCAGATATCAGTCCGCCTCCATCTGTATCAGATATCAGTCCGCCTCCATCTGTATCAGATATCAGTCCGCCTCCATCTGTATCAGATATCAGTCCGCCTCCATCTGTATCAGATATCAGTCCGCCTCCATCTGTATCAGATATGCAGTCCGCCTCCATCTGTATCAGATATCAGTCCGCCTCCATCTGTATCAGGATATCAGTCCGCCTCCATCTGTATCAGATATCAGTCCGCCTCCATCTGTATCAGATATCAGTCCGCCTCCATCTGTATCAGATATTCAGTCCGCCTCCATCTGTATCAGTATCAGTCCGCCTCCATCTGTATCAGATATTCAGTCCGCCTCCATCTGTATCAGTAATCAGTCCGCCTCCATCTGTATCAGATCAGTCCGCCATCTGTATCATCGTATCAGTCCGCCTCCATCTGTATCAGATATCAGTCCGCCTCCATCTGTATCAGTATCAGTCCGCCTCCATCTGATCAGTTCAGTCCGCCTCCATCTGTATCAGATATCAGTCCGCCTCCATCTGTATCAGATATCAGTCCGCCTTCCATCCTGTATCAGATATCAGTCCGCCTCCATCTGTATCAGATATCAGTCCGCCTCCATCTGTATCAGATATCAGTCCGCCTCCATCTGTATCAGATATCAGTCCGCCTCCATCTGTATGATATCAGATCGTATCAGTCCGCCTCCTTCTGTATCAGATATCAGATATCAGTCCGCCTCCATCTGTATCAGATATCAGTCCGCCTCCATCTGTATCAGATATCAGTCCGCCTCCATCTGTATCAGATATCAGTCCGCCTCCATCTGTATCACGTATCAGTCCGCCTCCATCTGTATCAGATATCAGTCCGCTCCTTCTGTATCAGATATCAGTCCGCCTCCATCTGTATCAGATATCAGTCCGCCTCATCTGTATCAGTATCAGTCAGTCCGCCTCCATCTGTATCAGATATCAGTCCGCCTCCATCTGTATCAGATATCAGTCCGCCTCCATCTGTATCAGATATCAGTCCGCCTCCATCTGTATCAGATATCAGTCCGCCTCCATCTGTATCAGTATCAGTCATCCATCTGTGTATCAGATATCAGCTCGTATATCAGCCGCCTCCATCTGTATCAGATATCAGTCAGCTCCACCTCCATCTGTATCAGATATCAGTCCGCCTCCATCTGTATCAGATATCAGTCCGCCTCCATCTGTATCAGTATCAGTCCGCCTCCATCTGTATCAGATATCAGTCCGCCATCCATCTGTATCAGATATCAGTTCCGCCTCCATCTGTATCAGATATCAGTCCGCCTCCATCTGTATCAGATATCAGTCCGCTCCATCTGTATCAGATATCAGTCCCGCCTCATCTGTATCAGATATCAGCTATCAGTCATCCTCTGTATCAGATATCAGTCCGCCTCCATCTGTATCAATATCAGTCCCCTCCATCCATCGATACAGATTATCAGTCCGCCTCCATCTGTATCAGATATCAGTCCGCCTCCATCTGTATCAGATATCAGTCCGCCTCCATCTGTATCAGATATCAGTCCCGCCTCCATCTGTATCAGATATCAGTCCGCCCCATCTGTATATCAGATATCAGTCCGCCTCCATCTGTATCAGATATCAGTCCGCCTCCATCTGTATCAGATATCAGTCAGTCCGCCTCCATCTGTATCAGATATCAGTCCGCCTCCATCTGTATCAGATATCAGTCCGCCTCCATCGATGTATCATCAGATATCAGTCCCCCTCCATCTGTATCAGATATCAGTCGCCTCCATCTGTATCAGATATCAGTCCGCTCCTCTGTATCAGATATCAGCTCATATATCAGTCCGCCTCCATTCTGTATCAGATATCAGTCGCTCCTCCATCTGTATCAGATATCAGTCGCCTCCATTCTGTATCAGATATCAGTCCGCCTCCATCTGTATCAGATATCGTTCAGTTCTCGCCTCCTTCTGTATCAGATTATCAGTCCGCTCCATCTGATATCAGCTATCAGTCGCCTCCATCTGTATCAGATATCAGTCCGCCTCCATCTGTATCACGTATCAGTCCGCCTCCTTCTGTATCAGATATCAGTCCGCCTCCATCTGTATCAGATATCAGTCCGCCTCCATCTGTATCAGATATCAGTCCGCCTCCATCTGTATCAGATATCAGTCCGCCTCCATCTGTATCAGATATCAGTCCGCCTCCATCTGTATCAGATATCAGTCCGCCTCCATCTGTATCAGATATCAGTCCGCCTCCATCTGTATCAGATATCAGTCCGCCTCCATCTGTATCAGATATCAGTCCGCCTCCATCTGTATCAGATATCAGTCCGCCTCCTCTGTATCAGATATCAGTCCGCCTCCATCTGTATCAGATATCAGTCCGCCTCCATCTGTATCAGATATCAGTCCGCCTCCATCTGTATCAGATATCAGTCCGCCTCCATCTGTATCAGATATCAGTCCGCCTCCATCTGTATTCAGATATCAGTCCGCCTCCATCTGTGATCAGATATCAGTCCGCCTCCATCTGTATCAGATATCAGTCCGCCTCCATCTGTATCAGATTCAGTCCGCCTCCATCTGTATCAGATATTCAGTCCGCCTCCATCTTGTATCAGATATCAGTCCGCCTCCATCTGTATCAGATCATCAGTCCGCCTCCATCTGTATCAGATATCAGTCCGCCTCCATCTGTATCAGATATCAGTCCGCCCCATCTGTCCATCTGTATCAGATATCAGTCCGCCTCCATCTGTATCAGATATCAGTCCGCCTCCATCTGTATCAGATATCAGTCCGGCCTCCATCTGTAATCAGATATCAGTCCGCCTCCATCTGTATCAGATATCAGTCCGCCTCCATCTGTATCAGATATCAGTCGCCTCCATCTGTATCAGATATCAGTCCGCCTCCATCTGTATCAGATATCAGTCGATCAGTCCGCCTCCATCTGTATCAGATATCAGTCCGCCTCCATCTGTATCAGATATCAGTCCGCCTCCATCTGTATCAGATATCAGTCCGCCTCCATCTGTATCAGGTATCAGTCGTCCATCTGTATCAGATCCCGCCTCCATCTCTGTATCAGATATCAGTCCGCCTCCATCTGTATCAGCTATCAGTCCGCCTCCATCTGTATCAGCTATCAGTCCGCCTCCATCTGTATCAGCTATCAGTCCGCCTCCTTCTGTATCAGATATCAGTCCGCCTCCTTCTGTATCAGATATCAGTCCGCCTCCATGCTGTATCAGATATCAGTCCGCCTCCATCTGTATCAGATATCAGTCCGCTCCATCTGTATCAGATATCAGTCCGCCTCCATCTGTATCAGATATCAGTCCGCCTCCATCTGTATCAGATATCAGTCCGCCTCCCATCTGTATCAGATATCAGTCCCCTCCATTCTGTATCGAGATATCAGTCGGCCTCATCTGTATCAGTATCAGTCGCCTCCATCTGTATCAGTATCAGTCCGCTCCATCTGTACGATATCAGTCGCTCATCTGTATCATATCAGTCGCCTCCTCTGTATCAGATATCAGTCCGCTCCTTCTGTATCAGATATCAGTCCGCCTCCATCTGTATCAGATATCAGTCCGCCTCCATCTGTATCAGATATCAGTCCGCCTCCATCTGTATCAGATATCAGTCGCCTCCATCTGTATCAGATATCAGTCCGCCTCCACCATCTGTATTATCAGATATCAGTCCGCCTCCATCTGTATCAGATATCAGTCCGCCTCCATCTGTATCAGATATCAGTCCGCCTCCATCTGTATCAGATATCAGTCGCCTATCTGTCAGATATCAGTCCGCTCCATCTGTATCAGTATCAGTATCCGCCTCCATCTGTATCAGGTATCAGTCCGCCTCCATCTGTATCAGATATCAGTCCGCCTCCATCTGTATCAGATATCAGTCCGCCTCATCATCTGTATCAGATATCAGTCCGCCTCATCTGTATCAGATATCCAGTCCGCCTCCATCTGTATCAGATATCAGTATCCGCCTCCATCTGTATCAGATATCAGTCCGCCTCCATCTGTATCAGCTATCAGTCCGCCTCCATCTGTATCAGCTATCAGTCCGCCAGTCCATCTGTATCAGCTATCAGTCCGCCTCCATCTGTATCAGCTATCAGTCCCGTATCCATGTCATCTGTATCAGATCAGCTCCATCTGTATCAGTATCGCCTCCTCTGTATCAGTATCAGTCCGCCTCCATCTGTATCAGATATCAGTTCGAGTCATCTGACAGATATCAGTGTGCTCATCTGTATCAGATATCAGTCCGCCTCCATCTGTATCAGATATCAGTCCGCCTCCATCTGTATACAGATATCAGTCCTGCTCCATCTGTATCAGATAATCAGTCCGCCTCCATTCTGTATCAGATATCCAGTCCGCCTCCATCTGTATCAGATATCAGTCCGCCTCCATCTGTATCAGATATCAGTCCGCCTCCATCTGTATCAGATATCAGTCCGCCTCCATCTGTATCAGATATCAGTCGCCTCCATCTGTATCAGATATCAGTCCGCCTCGCATCTGTATCAGATATCAGTCCGCCTCCATCTGTATCAGATATCAGTCGCCTCCATCTGTATCACTATCAGTCCGGCTCCTTCTGTATCACTATCAGTCCGCTCCTTCTGTATCAGATATCAGTCCGCCTCCTTCTGTATCAGCTATCAGTCCGCCTCCTTCTGTATCAGATATTCAGTCCGCCTCCTTCTGATCAGAATATCAGTCCGCCTCCTTCTGTATCAGATATCAGTCCGCCTCCATCTGTATCAGATATCGGTCAGCTCCATCGTGTATCAGATATCAGTCCGCCTCCATCTGTATCAGATATCGGTCAGTCTCCATCTGTATCAGATATCAGTCCGCCTCCATCTGTATCAGATATCAGCTGATATCAGTCCGCCTCCATCTGTATCACGTATCAGTCCGCCTCCTTCTGTATCAGATATCAGTCCGCCTCCATCTGTATCAGATATCAGTCCGCCTCCATCTGTATCAGATATCAGTCCGCCTCCATCTGTATCAGATATCAGTCCGCCTCCATCTGTATCAGATATCAGTCCGCCTCCATCTGTATCAGATATCAGTCCGCCTCCATCTGTATCAGATATCAGTCCGCCTCCATCCTTATCAGTATCAGTCCGCCCCATCTGTCATCATCAGATCAGTCTGCCCTCCATCTGTATCAGATATCAGTCCGCCTCCATCCTGTATCAGATATCAGTCCGCCTCCATCTGTATCAGCATCAGTCCGCCTCCATCTGTATCAGATATCAGTCCGCCCTCCATCTGTATCAGGTATCAGTACATCAGATATCAGTCCCCTCCATCTGTATCAGATATCAGTTCCGCCATCCATCTGTATCAGCTATCAGTCCGCCATCCATCTGTATCAGATATCAGTATCTGTAGATATCAGTCCGCCTCCATCTGTATCAGATATCAGTCCGCCTCCATCTTCATCAGTATCATCATCAGATATCAGTCCGCCTCCGTCAGTCATCTCTGTATCAGATCTCCATCTGTATCAGATATCAGTCCGCCTCCATCTGTATCAGATATCAGTCCGCCTCCATCTGTATCATCATCGTCAGTCCGCTCCATCTCTGTATTCAGATATCAGTCCGCCTCCATCTGTATCAGATATCAGTCCGCCTCCATCTGTATCAGATATCAGTCCGCCTCCATCTGTATCAGATATCAGTCGCCTCCTCTGTATCAGATATCAGTCCGCCGCCTCCATCTGTATCAGATATCAGTCCGCCTCCATCCTGTATCAGAATATCATCAGTTCCGCCTCCATCTGTATCAGATATCAGTCCGCCTATCCATCTGTATCAGATATCAGTCCGCCTCCATCTGTATCAGATATCATCCGTCCATCTTGTATCAGATATCAGTCCCTTCCATCTCAGTATCTGTATCAGATATCAGTCCGCCTCCATCTGTATCAGATATCAGTCCGCCTCCATCTGTATCAGATATCAGTCCGCCTCCATCTGTATCAGATATCAGCCGCCTCCATCTGTATCAGATATCAGTCCCCTCTTCTGTTCAGATATCAGTCCGCCTCCACTGTATCAGATATCATCATCATCAGATATCAGTCCGCCTCCATCTGTATCAGATATCAGTCCCGCCCATCTGCTCATTTCAGTCCCCTCCATTGTATCAGATATCAGTCGCCTCCATCTGTATCAGATATCAGTCCGCCTCCATCTGTATCAGATATCAGTCCGCCTCCATCTGTATCAGATATCAGTCCGCCTCCATCTGTATCAGATATCAGTCCGCCTCCATCTGTATCAGCTATCAGTCCGCCTCCTTCTGTATCAGATATCAGCCCCCCTCCTTCTGTATCAGATATCAGCCCACCTCCTTCTGTATCAGATATCAGTCCGCCTCCTTCTGTATCAGATATCAGTCCGCCTCCTTCTGTATCAGATATCAGTCCGCCTCCATATGTATCAGATATCAGTCTGTATCTATCAGTGTCAGATATCAGTCTGTATCTATCAGTGTCAGATATCAGTCTGTATCTATCCGTGTCAGATATCAGTCTGTATCTATCAGCGTCAGATATCAGTCTGTATCTATCAGCGTCAGATATCAGTCTGTATCTATCAGCGTCAGATATCAGTCTGTATCTATCAGCGTCAGATATCAGTCTGTATCTATCAGCGTCAGATATCATTCTGTATCTATCAGCATCCTATATTACTCTGTATCTGTCAGCATCAGATATCAGTCTGTATCTGTCAGCGTCAGATATCAGTCTTTATCTGTCAGTGTCAGATATCAGTCTGTATCTATCAGCGTCAGATATCTTTCCCTTCTGATTTCTATCAGTTATCAATCAGTATGCCATCTGTAGGCCATATCTCTACCCTCTCTCAATCTGTCTACCCATCTCATGGTTTAAAAAGCATTTTTAGAACATGACCATATTCTCTATGAAGTGACAGATGATGTTTTAAGATAAATTGCCCATTAAAGAGAGATTTTGCCTGGAAGCACATATTATTAGAGCTGCGTTTGCTGCCCTGTGTCACCATCATTATTTAATGTGATGCCCGTATCTAAATTGGATTTCCTTTTGTGATTCGCCTACAGAAATTCTGCAACGTTGCCAAATGCTGTGTACGGCGAGGCCTTGTACATCCCAGTCATGGGGAAAACACGCTGCCCTAAAAATGTATTTATAACACAATATGGTCTGTGCGTTCTCACAATGAAGGGTCTTTAAATATCACCGCCATGGGCAGCTCCAGCCCTCCATTGCCCCAGTTTTCCTTCAACCAAATTAGTCATTGTTTTGTTGATTTCCCTATGGTAAGGCAAGCAGCAAAACAATTTACTTCCTCTTGAGGAAGCAAGTAGCTCATTGAGCTTTGGGGCTCCGGGGCTGAAACTTTCCATGTGGTCAGGTTTATACGAGTCTGAAATGAATTAAAAACTATTACCAGCCATACACTGATGTGTCCCAAAGCCATGTAACCTCTCTCTATCTCAGCGGTCCACCACTTGAGACTCTCCAGCAGCTGGGATACTAAACTCCCAGCATGCTCAGACCATCACAGGTGACGGACCACTGCTCTGCACCATTGACCAGGCAACTGGGATCATAATTGTGCTCAGAGGCATAACTTGAAGCATATGAGTCCTAATAAAAATTCTACAACAGGACACCCATCTAGCATGTGCCAGATATACTGTAATACTGGTCTTGGCACCAGGGCCCTGGTGCGACTGCAACCTCTGCACCCCCTATTCCCCTGATCTTCTTACTACCAGCCTACAGCAATGTACTATATCGATAGAAGAAGAGGAGGATACACTAAAAATCTATATAACGTATACTGTATATATCTTCCTATATTTCAGAAGCGATTTTGCATTCAAAGGTTCGTCTTATGAAGACAAGCCAGGAAATGTCCAGATAAAAGCGAAGGGACCCTGACCTATTCTACAATCTAGCAAGTCTCCAATAGTCAAAGCTAGGGAAGAGATACCTGCTGGGATCTCATTGGCAGAAGATGGAGCAGAGTCGTAGAAGGTGAAGAATCTGATGTCATACATCCTCATGAGGGACACCCAATAAAATCCTACATCTGGATTCCAAATTATGAGATATCTTAAAGGTGTGCTTTCCAGGATCAGGATGTTGATGACTTGCCCTCAGGATAGACTATAAATAACAGATTGGTGGGTGTCCTACTCTCAGCAGCCCCCATTGATCATCTGGTCGCATGGCTGCAGCCTCTTAATGGTTTACACTGGGCCATCTACCTGCAGGCTATCTACCTAATATTGGCGGTGTATGATATTACACCTTCATTCCATTCACTTGAACCATTCACCACCACTATGGTGAAGAAAGTGTGTAGGTAGAAGGCTCCATGTAAACAATGGAGTGGCTGCAGCACTCATACTTGTGTCATTTCACCTTCAAAAAGCTGATTTGGAAGGTTGCCCAGAGTTGGACCTCCACTATTCTGACATAAGCCGTCCTGAGGATAGGCCAAATATCCTGATCCTGAAAAAACTCTTCAAGCACCCTCTGAAAATGCCCAAGACTGCAGATTGTAATGTACATTTGTCTAAATGATTTTCTTTTTTAAGGTCTTGTTTGAGGGAAATTCCAGTAAACTGTTGGCAGGAATGGAGTATTGGAACCTCTTTAAAAATGAGGAATTATCTGGACCGAGTTGCTGAAGTCAACAGTTTGCATTAGGTCATCCCCCTCCATTCATCTATTCCAGTATGACAGCAGCATCTACAAGGACATCACAGCTGGGGATACACCGGAGTCTTAGTCATCCTCCATGGCATCCTCCAGCAGTCTGATGATGACTTTGCAAGTTGCGCGTTATGTTTTCAGATGCAGTTAATTCCTATAAGTCACAAGCCATGAAGAAGATTCTTAGAAGAAATGTCCTGCACCTCAATGGGACCACTGAGGCTCCACTACAGTAAATACATTCAATGAAATAACCATGTGTTCTGTAAGGTAGGTCACTTATGCAGTTAGGTGTACTCAAGGGGTCTAAGGACACCATCTGCTAGACAAGATCATCATTTGCTGATGACAATTTTGGGACCCTTCCAGGGGTATGTTGACCATCCCCATTGCACTGGGTTGTAGGAATCAGGCGTTAAGACCACCGATATCCAGACTCAGACCATGGATACATTACATGGCTACACAGTTTGCAGATAAACCACCAACTATCAGCTACTGGAAGTTAAATATCCAATTACCAAGTACCAACGATGAAATATCCCACAGACCACCAGATAAATAATGGTACAAAGAAGGATGCCACCAACCACCATGATTGTATGTATATATATATATATATATATAATTATATCTAAAAGAATTCTCTCTATTCTACCTCTCTGTATCCATTCATCTCTCTACCGCCTAGCTATGTATACAACCATTTATCTATTCATCCACCAAATCTATCCACATCCTATCTTCATTTCTATATCCTATATATATCCAATACCTATTCGCTACACTTCCTATTGTATCCACCCACACATCTAGCTACCTATCCACCCATCCACACTACCTATCCACCTATTTACCCATCCACACACTCATCTACCTACCTACCCCATCTACTGTACCTATCCACCCATCTACTGTACCTATCCACCCATCTACACTACCTATCCACCCATCTACACTACCTATCCACCCATCTACTGTACCTACCCACCCATCTACACTACCTATCCACCCATCTACACTACCTATCCACCCATCTACACTACCTACCCACCCATCTACACTACCTATCAACCCATCTACACTACCTATCCACCCATCTACACTACCTATCCACCCATCTACTGTACCTACCCACCCATCTACACTACCTATCCACCCATCTACACTACCTATCCACCCATCTACACTACCTATCAACCCATCTACACTACCTATCCACCCATCTACACACTAATCTAACTACCTATACATTCACCCATCTATCTACCTATCCACTCATCTACAGTACCTATCCATCAACCTCTCTACCTACCTATCCATCTACCTACCTACCTACCTTTCCCCTCATCTATCCACCTGCCTAGTCTTCTACCTATCCGTCCATTGCTCTTATATCGATCCAGCCATCCTTCCTCCTCCTACTGTACCTACCCATCCATCCATTAGGGCCCGATCACACGATCGTGTGAACGGGTCCGCACCTATTCTGCAAAATTGCTGAATAGATGCGGGCCCGTTCACTTCTATGGCCGGCTCGCTATCTTGCCGAGTAGCAGCTCCGCGCCGCGGCTCTGCAAGAAAATATAGAACATGTCCTAAACTTGTCTGCAACAGCGGACAAGTATAGGCATTTTCAATGGGGTGCCTGGCCTGCCCGTAGTATTGCGGGTGTGCATTTTTGCGGACCCGCAATACTACGGCCGTCTGAATGCAGCCTTAGTCTTCTATCTAAGTACCCATCTGTCAGGGGCAGACTGGGAACTTAAAGTGGACCTTGAATACAATGTAAAAGTACCCCATTTTGTAGTCAAAATTGACATTCGGTGGGCTAACACAAGTAGATGTGCCAGCAATACCATATTGTGGCACATTATACCACTCAGGCAGATCCAAATAGCACAGTGCATCACAAAATACTGCCCCAGCAGCGCTAAATACCTCCCCAGAAGCTGCCTCTCCGTGGTGGTCAGTGCCACCTTCTGTCCTCCTACTCCAGTTGCCTCAGGATGGCAATACAGTTGAATTCAGGAGGGAAGTGTCAGATCATTATTTGCCATGGCTGGCGGCCATGTGGAGGGTTCAGGCAGTCCCGAGGCATCAGTCTAACTACCTACTTTCTTGCCTATCTACAGAGTTAACTACCTATCCACCCACACACCTATGTACCTACCTGCCTATCCACCTTCCTGTCCAGTCATCTCACATTCATCATCCTTTGTACTTTTCTACAGTATATCTTCCGATCTATTTCAAGTGTTAGCACAGTTGCCCAGTGACGAGGTTTTACTATCTGATCTGCCGCGCTCCATCTCGCCTCCATAAACAAATGCTCCTGCCTGCTTAGTGACAGCTATTTCCATAGCAATGGTGCACACTGGCTGACGTGCAGCTCATTACTCGGGGAGGAAGCTTCTCCTGCACCAGGATTGTTCATTAGAAAACATCTTTTTCCTGACCTGTTGCCTGAATTACATTCTCTCTACTTTCCCCCTTATTGTATCTTAGGGGTATTTTTCCTGCACAAAATAATTGTGTCTTGTTTTGGAGGCATCAGACCTGATTTACCAAGAGCAGGTCTGGCAGGCGAGTCCAATGGGGTGTTAAAGTGTTCACTTAATGCTGGAAAACAGATGCAGCCAGGGGCATGTGAATCAGGCAGCATCAATAATAGATGTCGCCATTATTGCAGCTCCATTCAAAAGGAAGGCAAAGACTAGAGCTCAGGGAGGCTGCAGCGAGGCTTACCACTAGTCAATGGCCAAAAAAGGGTCCACATGGGACACTAATTTATTATCGTCTTATTTTTAAATACAACATTGGTGCTGAATCATTTCTTTATGTATCTTTACAGCAGTCAGAGCTCCATATTACCACTTCAGAGCTTCAGTCCAAATCTCCAAATGCTAAACTTCTGGCTTCCTGTAGCCACCACTAGAGGGAGCTTTTGAGCCTAATGCAGACTCCACGTATGTTCCACGTATACAGAAAGTTACTATGACTCCCCTAGTCTTGGCTGCAGGCATATAGTAAGTTATCATTTAAACGGTTATTCACATCTGGGACATGTATGTTATATCCAGAACTGCAAAAGGAATCTTTAGTGAAAGGTCTCTATTTCATCCATCCAGCATAATGGTACAAGTATGCTTACATGTTTCAGACTCAATGGTATTTAATCATAGCCCGTACCGTTGTGTTTGACACTATAAGGCTTCCTTCGCAAAGTTTTTTGTGTGGCTTTTCTTTTTTTTTAGCACTGTATATACACAAGGAATGTGCTTTAATGCATGTATGCACTTTTAAATTGAAAAATTTGTACCCCCCCCCCTTCCTGACATCATTGCCTCTTTAAAAAAAAATGTATGTAAAACACTATAAAATATCTACTTCTTTTGCATGGAGAAATTCACAAAATTCTGTTAAAAATTCATGGATGTTACCAGGTGAAGGCAAAATTTTATGTGGCGCTTCAAATATAATATCTATTGTTATTATTTTCTCTCTCCTCCTGCTCCTCATTTTGGGTGGGTTAGTTTTTTTTTGTAACACAAATTAAAATAAAACAAAAAACTATAACTTAAAGGACACATAGCTAAATGTGTTTTTTTGTTTTTTTTTAAATCAAGGACCAAAAAAAAAAAAAATGGCAGAAAATGAGGCAAAAAAGGTCACATGCTACGATTTGTTTTAAAGAGAAAAAAAACAAAACAATCAGAAAACATCTGGACACTGTTTTTGCTGAAATATGGGATTTAAAGGGGTATTCCATATCATATATATATATATATATATATATATAAAATCAGGCAGTTGACCCCTATATGCAGTAGAATGGTATAGCCCATGTATCAGTCCTGTGTGTTAAATTGAATACATGTGCAGGGTCAGCACACAAGACACGTCCATGGGACAAGTAAATAGGACTAATATTTTAATAATGATTTTTATTGTGGTTTTACATTAACTACATTACTGTGTGCATTTACATGGCTGCCTGCCTCTAGGTGATGTTGTAAAATGGCTCCCTGTCTCTAGGCGATGTCATCTTGTTAATAAAGTTTCACACAGATCTGCTTCTACACGGACATAGGGGCATGATGAGATGCTGCTGCCACTGAAAGCCAAGCTACATGATACTTGTGAGGGTCCCATGATGGTTCACATGACTGACACCATGTTTAGTCCTATCCAGCTCTCTTATGGAGCGTTTTACAAGACTAAAATGGGCCATACCATTTTTTTCTTTAGGGAGAGGCTACAGTATGGATATAATAAAGGTCTGTAAGCAAAACTTTAAATAGATGTAAATTTGAAAATTGTTCAACATCCTATAATCTAAATAAGTAAATGTATAAATTAAAACCAGAATTTGGATAAAAAAAGTAAATAAAAAAAAATCTAAACTGGATACAAATTCACAGCTGCCCAGTTGTCAACATTATTGCATATCCACCTACCGAGGTGGTCACACATGCTCAGTTCCATCCTTCAGCTACCACCAGCCATATCTACTGTACTATATGGTGTCTAAACTCCTTTGAACCCTGACACTGGTACCAGCCAGCAAAGCCATCCAAAGCCACCCCCCTTGGTTGCTCTTGGAAACAGACGTTTGTTTACCTCCTGTCCGCTGTCAGTCATGTGACCTAACTGTATGTACCTGACATATGAGCTCCCACAATGCACTGCACTCTTTTTTAACAGGAAACTAGCAGAATTGACTCTAGAGATGAATGAAGGAGAAAACACCATGTGGCTCAAATTCAGGACAAGATAAATGAAGAAATGGATTTATAAAGTTACCGATCATCTCATGCAGATTTATACCATTGCATGTTATATATTATTTCTCAGATGTTGGTTATAACTCCCTTCCTCCCCAATACTAATACAGAAATAAAAAATACATGTAATGTTTTATATATTTAGAATATTAGAGAACATGTACCTACTAAACTCTAGAACAGAGGGCTCCTCGAACCTGTTGCAAAACTACAACTCCCAGCATGACCTGACAGTTTGGCAATAGTTGGTGACTAGTGTTGAGCGAAGTGAGCTTTGGAGGCTTCATGTGAAGTCACTTCGTTCAAAACTTTAGAATAATACTGTATGAAAATCCTTCTCCATACAGTATTAGAATGTATAGGCTCTGATGAGCTGAAGTAAGTTATTCGTGAAGTTTTCCACTTTAAAAATCAATTACCGAAGTTATTCAACAAAGTCACGCGCAATTTAGTGAATAACTTACTTTGGCTCATCGGAGCCCATACATTCTAATACTGTACGGAGATGAATCATATTATTCCTATGTTTTGAACAAAGCATCTTCGGATGAAGCATCTGAAGCTCGCTTCGCTCAACACAATTGGTGCCCACCAATAGAGGAATTGCAGGAAAAACAAAGTGGAGTAGTTGCTTATATCGACCAGCTGGAATACTGCTTTACGATGGGCTGTAATCTCCTAATATAAACCTCTTTTTGTCTCCAAATGTAGAGCTACAGTGAAACCTCTTAAAAACAGACCACCTCTTTGTGAAGACCTCCTTATCCAAACCATATTTCCTGTGATGGAATTTTAGTTTCCACTATATAGTATGCATACCTGCCATCATCTCTGAGAAGACCATTCCTCCGGAAGATACATTCCTCAAAGCAGTTTTGGGTGGTTGTCTCAAAGAGGTTTTACAAAAGCCAAATACAAGAAGAAGGTTTTCCACATGTCTACCTGCTCCCTCCACCCAGTCACTCCTGATCCTGAGACTCAACCTCCAGCCGTATAGAGAACATGCAATGCTCGATCAATTGTAAATGTAAATGGTCCCCTCATCACAAAACTCACATATGACTCAACAAACTATTAACCCTGTGACCATCCCACACATGAACTTACCACTGACTGTATCGACCCTGTGCCCAACTGACCATCCTACGCATAAACCCACCACATTTCAGACCCATGCCAAAACATCATACAACCCAACAAAATATGAATCTATCATCTATCAACCCTATGGCACACTGACCATTGGACCACTTACCAACCCTATGAAAAACACACTGACCAACTCATGACTATAAACCAACCACCTATGAAAACACCAACCTTTCCCCAGGTGAGCTCATCACTTGTCAACATGTGTCCAGAACACTAACCATTACAGCACTATGACCTTCTCACATATGGTATAAACCCACTGCTTACCAACCAGCACAAAAAGTAAACCATCACTATGGACCCTAGACCCAACAGACTCAACATGTATATGTCATATGAACCTACCACTGATTACCTCAGTATGAACACACCACATGTGAAGCTTGTCCCAGGAGACTGACCCACATATAAAACCACTACTTATCAACCCTGCGACTAGCAAAAACACTTACCATTCCACAAATAAACCCACCACTCATCAACCCAGCACACGGACTAAGCCCATATATGACCTTACCACCTCTGAAGCACATACCTAAAATACCAACCTCCCAAGTCTCCACACATCAGCCCAATGCCTACACACTAGACACCCCTCTTATAAATCTACCACTTATCAACCCTGATAAGACTGACTATCCCACAGATAAAACCCACCACTTACCAAACCTTTGCCAAGAAGACACCAACTATACCTCACGTGGATCCACCACCTACCAACCCAGTACCTAACACATGGACCTCCCCTCATGACTCCATCACCGCCTATCAATACAATTCCCAAGACACTGATCACCTCTGATGTGAACCTACCACCTAATATACTTGTTCCCAAGAGAATAACCACCTCTGACATAAACCTACCGCCTACCAACCGTTCCCTAATGACTGACAACCTTATACCTAAAAACCCACCATTTAACAAACCTGTACCCAACGAGACACCAACTACCTTTCAAAAAGACCCACCACTATCAACCCAATGCCTAAAACACTGACCACCCTTGATATGAACCAAACAGCAAATTAAACCTGTTCCCCAAAGACTGAATAACTCACAAATAAAACCCACCACTCACCAAACCTTTGCCAACGAGATGCCAGCTACCCCTCACACAAATCCACCAATTACCATGCCTTTGCCTAAAAGACTGACCTTCCACTATGACTCCATCACCTATCAACCCAATGCCACAAAGACTGACCACATCTGTTATGAACCCACCACCTAGCAACCCTGTTCCCAAGAGATAAGACCCACCATTTACCAACCCCTTGCCCAAAATGACATCAACCACCCCACATACAGACCTACCACTTGGCTACGAAATCTAGAACTTCCCAGCCTTGGGCTTGTTTAAGGAACTTATGTGATGAAATTTCTCCAAACTCTGTAGCAATAAATCACTGTGAGAGCGTGGCATCACCACCTCAGAATAAGACGACTGAAGGCAATATAATGAATGTTTATACACGGGCAAGGGTCTGTGGATCCAGCAATTAGCCTCGGGTCTCTGGTCGGCAGAAAGGAGGGTGATGAGTATCATACAGCAATGCTCCCGGAGCCTTCTATCCCTGTAGAGCATCAGATCTCGAGTCAAAATGCAAGGCAAATGCTACAATAAGACGGCTGTACACAGAGATACTTTTACAGGAATTACATATAACATACAGGACATGCCAGCAAGCGGATAGCATAGACAGAAGCAGACCACAGGGCAGTTGTATATGAGGGTCTGAAAGCCTCATCCTAACAGAAGAAACCCCATGGAAGCGACAAGAGCTAATGCAGATGTGCATTCATTGTATATAATGCACAGATCATGTATTACCTAGCCCATTGTACTGAGAGTCTATGTCCTACTGCATAAGCCAATGCAACGAATAAATCTCTTCCCCATTGCAAATAATAATTCTTCGAAATTACAGCTGCAAGGGAACCGCTTAATAGGAAAATAGAGGGTCACTTACCTGATTTTCTCCATCTCTGCAGCAGAGGCCTAGAAGAAATGAAATAGGAGTCTCATATGAATGATAGTCAGAGGCTTCAGTCCTCAGATTTCTGCATAGCCCAAGCCTTATTGATGTTTTTTTTTCTCCTTTTCCCTTTAAGCAAGTGTGTACAGAGCGACAGCGATGGGAATCACATCTGCATTAGCAGAAAATAACATTGAGCGATTAACTCGGGAGCAAAATCCGCACTGTGCAGAAAAACCATGTAAGACCCACGAGCCAAAAGCAGCACAATGACTCAGTAGTAGAGCAAAGACTGAATAAAAAAAAAAAAGCACACACAGAGCGAGAGGGAGAGAGAGAGGGAGAAGAGCGAAGGCAAGTAACAGGTTTGCTGCTTGCTGAATTGCTCAAGGAAAAAAAAAGTTGAAGCGTCTTGTCTATGAAGGAGATAAAACACTGGCAGCAGGGTAATAATCCTGCCCAACGGCATTTATTATACCTTCTGCAAAGCTGTTGCATACATATTGGGTTAAGGAACTGTAATATGAGCAATTTCCTATTCTAATGCCTGAGGTGTCAATGCCAGCAAGCAGCTTACCTGTCGCTTACTTGCATTTGGCACCACAGATTTCAGCAGGAGTCAAAACATGGGGACACCCACTGGGAGAATGTCATTCACAAAATACAGGCGCCTGTGAATGACAACTTGAGCTGTGGGGCATGGATTTCCAGTCCTATTGCAGGAATTGGTGCAAATATTACTATTATAAATTTTCTAAATGTGGTTTCAAAAAAGAGACACTAAAAATTACTCAACTCTCCTGTGTGGTGTAGTATAGAGGATCTGTCGGCTCTCCTGTGTGGTGTAGTATAGAGGATCTGTCGGCTCTCCTGTGTGGTGTAGTATAGAGGATCTGTCAGCTCTCCTGTGTGGTGTAGTATAGAGGATCTGTCAGCTCTCCTGTGTGGTGTAGTATAGAGGATCTGTCAGCTCTCCTGTGTGGTGTAGTACAGAGGATCTGTCAGCTCTCCTGTGTGGTGTAGTATAGAGGATCTGTCAGCTCTCCTGTGTGGTGTAGTATAGAGGATCTGTCGGCTCTCCTGTGTGGTGTAGTATAGAGGATCTGTCGGCTCTCCTGTGTGGTGTAGTATAGAGGATCTGTCAGCTCTCCTGTGCGGTGTAGTACAGAGGATCTGTCAGCTCTCCTGTGTGGTGTAGTATAGAGGATCTGTCAGCTCTCCTGTGTGGTGTAGTACAGAGGATCTGTCAGCTCTCCTGTGTTGGTGTAGTATAGAGGATCTGTCAGCTCTCCTGTGTGGTGTAGTATAGAGGATCTGTCAGCTCTCCTGTGTGGTGTAGTATAGAGGATCTGTCAGCTCTCCTGTGGGGTAGTATAGAGGATCCTGTGGTGTAGTATAGAGGATCTGTCAGCTCTCCTGTGTGGTGTAGTATAGAGGATCTGTCAGCTCTCTGTGCGGTGTAGTATAGAGGATCTGTCAGTTCTCCTGTGTGGTGTAGTATAGAGGATCTGTCAGCTCTCCTGTCTGGTGTAGTATAGATGATCTGTCAGCTCTCCTGTGTGGTGTAGTATAGAGGATCTGTCAGCTCTCCTGTGTGGTGTAGTATAGAGGATCTGTCAGCTCTCCTGTGTGGTTGTAGTATAGAGGATCTGTCAGCTCTCCTGTGTGGTGTAGTATAGAGGATCTGTCGGCTCTCCTGTGTGGTGTAGTATAGAGGATCTGTCGGCTCTCCTGTGTGGTGTAGTATAGAGGATCTGTCGGCTCTCCTGTGTGGTGTAGTATAGAGGATCTGTCAGCTCTCCTGTGTGGTGTAGTATAGAGGATCTGTCAGCTCTCCTGTGTGGTGTATAGTATAGAGGATCTGTCAGCTCTCCTGTGTGGTGTAGTACAGAGGATCTGTCAGCTCTCCTGTGTGGTGTAGTATAGAGGATCTGTCAGCTCTCCTGTGTGGTGTAGTATAGAGGATCTGTCAGCTCTCCTGTGTGGTGTAGTATAGAGGATCTGTCAGCTCTCCTGTGTGGTGTAGTATAGAGGATCTGTCAGCTCTCCTGTGTGGAGTAGTATAGAGGATCTGTCAGCTCTCCTGTGTGGTGTAGTATAGAGGATCTGTCAGCTCTTCTGTGCGGTGTAGTATAGAGGATCTGTCAGCTCTCCTGTGTGGTGTAGTATAGAGGATCTGTCAGCTCTCCTGTCTGGTGTAGTATAGATGATCTGTCAGCTCTCCTGTGTGGTGTAGTATAGAGGATCTGTCGGCTCTCCTGTGTGGTGTAGTATAGAGGATCTGTCAGCTCTCCTGTGCGGTGTAGTATAGAGGATCTGTCAGCTCTCCTGTGCGGTGTAGTATAGAGGATCTGTCAGCTCTCCTGTGTGGTGTAGTATAGAGGATCTGTCGGCTCTCCTGTGTGGTGTAGTATAGAGGATCTGTCAGCTCTCCTGTCTGGTGTAGTATAGAGGATCTGTCAGGTCTCATGTGTGGTTTAGTATAGATCTGTTGACTCTCTTTTCTAGTGCAGGGAAGAGTACTTCTCCTGGCACTGCCTTTGTTTCAGTAAATAATTGCATTTACATGTACCCTGAACTCTGGCATTTTTATGGTGAAAATGGCAACTGGTGCTACCAATTCCCAGCAGGGTGTGTCCCTGCACAGTCTGTCTAATCAGCTTTGAACCCACAGTTAAGGAAAGTTTAGACGGGCCAATGGAGCAGCCGATTGTCGGGAAGGAACGCTTCATCTAAATCCACCTTTATACTAATTTCCAGGATGTCTTTAGTTTAAGCAAGTTGTCTTCAGAATAAAGTAGTACAAGTGCTTTAAGAGACTAGACAATTGCAGTGGAAATATATTGATCTACATGGGTGCTGTGGACACTTATCTGGCCTTAAGGTGGATTTAGATGAAGCAATAATCGTCCATTATCAGGATCGACAGTTCTGGCCGTCTAAAAGGGCCACCCTCACCCGATGAACGAGCAAAAAGCCTCATTCCTGTTGCTCGTGCAGGCACATCAATCATCGTTTCTGGGCAGCAGATTGTGCGGCCTAAACAGGGACCTGCTGCCCAGAAACAATGATTCTGTATGAGGACAAGGGATCACTATAGCTCATACCTCAAACAGTGAAGGAGATCGCCGCATGTAAATGCATGGTCTCCTTCACTGAGGGGGCAGCCAACTGTCGGAAAGGAACGCTTTCTTCCCGAAAATCGACCGCTCCATTGGCCCTTCTAAACCCACTGTTCTAGCTTTGCTGCCTTGTGACTTCTTGTGTATCCTTGAAATATTTAATAATGGGAGTCATGCATTTGTGGAGCGGTGGCAGGCCTCACTAGCCGGGAACATCCATCGACGATGTACCTCCAGGCATCCCGGCAATTCATGACCTTTACTTTGACATCTTGGTCATCAACGTAAATTGAATCTGTACGAGAATGATTGTTTGACTTAAACTACAAGATGGGAAAACTTCCAGATGTGACATTTGCACTAGTTCTCTTCTAGGACAGGACAAATCTTAATACATACAACCTGAAGCACTACAA
Source organism: Rhinella marina (assembly GCA_900303285.1). Taxonomy (NCBI): domain Eukaryota; kingdom Metazoa; phylum Chordata; class Amphibia; order Anura; family Bufonidae; genus Rhinella; species Rhinella marina. The sequence goes on from ONZH01002256.1 coordinate 94,725, forward strand.
GAAATGGATTCACAGTCATCAATGCTGTGTACAGTCATGGCCAAAAGTTTTGAGAATGACACACATATTCTATTTTCACATGATCTGCTGCCCTCTGGTTTTTATGTGTGTTTGTCAGATATTTTTATCACATACAGAAATATAATTGCAATCATATTATGAGTAACAAAAGCTTATATTGACAGTTAGAATGAGTTAATGCAGCAAGTCAATATTTGCAGTGTTGACCCTTCTTCTTCAGGACCTCTGCAATTCTCCCTGGCATGCTCTCAATCAACTTCTGGACCAAATCCTGACTGATAGCAGTCCATTCTTGCACAATCAATGCTTGCATTTTGTCAGAATTTGTAGGTTTTTGCTTGTCCACCCGTCTCTTGATGATTGACCACAAGTTCTCAATGGGATTAAGATCTGGGGAGTTTCCAGGCCATGGACCCAAAATCTCTATGTTTTGTTCCCTGAGCCATTTAGTTATCACCTTTGCTTTATGGCAAGGTGCTCCATCATGCTGGAAAAGGCATTGTTGATCGCCAAACTGCTCTTGGACGGTTGGGAGAAGTTGCTCTCGGAGGACATTCTGGTACCATTCTTTATTCATGGCTGTGTTTTTAGGCAAGACTGTGAGAGAGCCGATTCCCTTGGCTGAGAAGCAACCCCACACATGAATGGTTTCAGGATGCTTTACAGTTGGCATGAGACAAGACTGGTGGTAGCGCTCACCTCGTCTTCTCCGAATAAGCTGTTTTCCAGATGTCCCAAACAATCAAAAAGGGGATTCATCAGAGAAAATGACTTTACCCCAGTCCTCAGCAGTCCACTCCCTGTACCTTTTGCAGAATATCAGTCTGTCCCTGATGTTTTTTCTGGAGAGAAGTGGCTTCTTTGCTGCCCTCCTTGAGACCAGGCCTTGCTCCAAGAGTCTCCGCCTCACAGTGCGTGCAGATGCACTCACACCTGCCTGCTGCCATTCCTGAGCAAGCTCTGCACTGCTGGTAGCCCGATCCCGCAGCTGAAACACTTAAGAGATGGTCCTGGCGCTTGCTGGTCTTTCTTGGGCGCCCTGGATCCTTTTTGGCAACAATGAAACCTCTCTCCTTGAAGTTCTTGATGATGCGATAGATTGTTGACTGAGGTGCAATCTTTCTAGCTGCAATACTCTTCCCTGTTAGGCCATTTTTGTGCAGTGCAATGATGACTGCACGTGTTTCTTTAGAGATAACCATGGTTAACAGAAGAGAAACAATGATGCCAAGCACCAGCCTCCTTTTAAAGTGTCCAGTGGTGTCATTCTTACTTAATCATGACAGATTGATCTCCAGCCCTCTCCTCATCAACACCCACACCTGTGTTAATGGAGCAATCACTGAAACGATGTTAGCTGGTCCTTTTAAGGCAGGGCTGCAATGATGTTGAAATGTGTTTTGGGGGATAAAGTTCATTTTCTAGGCAAATATTGACTTTGCAAGTAATTGCTGTTAAGCTGATCACTCTTTATAACATTCTGGAGTATATGCAAATTGCCATTATAAAAACTGAAGCAGTAGACTTTGTAAAAATTAATATTTGTATCATTCTCAAAACTTTTGGCCATGACTGTACTATAAAAAATATCAAAATGATTCAATTGGCCTTAGAAATGTTATTCTAGAGAACATTTTCGGGCATGCAGATAAAGGGTATGTAAACTTTTGCAATTTTTTAATTTAAATAATAAAAAAGAAGCAGAAAGACTCCTATACTTTTGCATATTGAACTCCTATGCGAACCCATTCATCTCTATGGCAACAGACTACAAGTAAAACCTATGTAGTCTGTTCCTGAAGTCTTAGTCCCCTACATCTACTCCCTTATTTCTTGATAATCTTGCAAGGTTGAAAGACACAGGGCTTGTTCTTAAATCTGTACCCACAGTGACACCAACGAGGTCTGCGTAGGAGCTGTATACACAAAATGGCTGGACAGCTGATGCTTGTTTCCTCCTTTTAATAATTTGCTGTTGGGGTCAGTCTTCAGGTCCCCATGCACATAAGATCACCATGTTATCACACCCAAAGGTTTGGCCTTTTATCTTCTCTGTATGACTCACGTTGATATACTGAATTTATTCCGTCAATGGCCAACTTTACACAGACCACCTCCAGAGCTGCATTCACAATTCTCCTCAAATCTCTCAGCTGCCCTCTGCTGGTTTAGAGTATGTACAGTATCGGCCATGACTGTTTTGCTTTGTGGAATGAGTTTATATCAGATTTTCTACAGAAATCTGATGCGGGGGTTGGATATTTTTGACTGCGGCTTTGGATATAAGTGGAGCATAAGACAGGATTTTAATGGATTTAGGAAAAACACAGTAAACAAGACCTTCCATTTCCGTCTCATAGCCTTACTTCTAACCTGTGGTATTGAAAGGGTTTTCTCACCTCAATCTCTGATGCAAAAGTATATGAAATCAGCCAATTTAAAGGGGATGTCCAAGATTTTGTTTTTCATGAAACACTGCCTCTTGTGTCCATGTGCTGGGTTTGGTATCACAGCTCATTCCTGTTCCCTTGAATTGGTCTGAGCTGCTACAGGAGTGTTTGTAGAAGAAAGCAGAGCCATGTTTTTTTTTCTCTAATCTCATACAACCTTTTAAGTAATTTTTAGATTTATAACCACCGAGCAGGAAATTAATAGAAGCCTCCTGTGACTGCAACCTTCCATAAATCCTGGCATGTGGTAATCATTGTGTGCCATTCTTAGAAAATAAAGCTGCCTCCTGGGCATGAGGGAAATCTACAGAGAGCAGGAAATTAGACGGAGGTGGCAGCGCTTACCCGATACTCCGCTGTGTATTGTATAGCCTACATCTACGTTATATACAGCCATATATAGGGCCAAACCCGACATGGGCCCCAAAACAGGAGGAAAAACTGTTGATGTGCAAATAATTGGGGAAATCTGTCTTCACTTAGTGGCAAATACATGCTGGAGAATCGTTATCAATATGGCTGCCAGGAAGGGACTTACTATAAAGTTTCTCCTTTGTATTATACCACATTGCTTTAAGCAGTCTATTTAAAGGGAACCTGTCACCATGAAAATCCAGTGTAATCTGCAGGCAGCATGTTATAGAGCAGGAGGAGCTGAGCAGATTTATATATAGTTTTATGGGAAAAGATTCAGTATAAATTGTATCACTGATAGGACCGCCTCCTCCAGAAGGAGCAGAAATTTAAATGAATAAAGTTTTACTGAATTTTCTCTTATAAAACTATACATCAATCTGCTAAGCTCCTCCTGCTCTATAACATGGTGCTTGTAGCTTACATTGCATTTTTAAGGGAGTCAGGTCCCTTTTAAAAGGAACCCTTGAGACAAAACCAATTATACCCAGTTCAGAGGCCGAGTGGGAGGAGAACAAGAGGTTGTTATGCCCGGCCCCCTAAGGTGCTAGGGGTTAGGGTAATGGGGGAAATGTATCCATAATTTAGATGGCAAAAAATCTAGATGAGACAGGCCGAAACTGCACCGAATGTATCATAAAGGCGCTGTGTGAAACTTGGAGCTTCTTTCTAGATCGGTTTACACGTTTCCTTGCGCCCCTTTTTGTCTAGATATCAATACTTTGCACCTATCCTGTGTGTGTGTGTGTGTGTGCGCGCATGTGGAAGGGGCATGTATTTATATAGACACCAATTATGCAGAATTCAAAATACAGTGAGACACAACTTCAACCTATTATGTACAGAGAGAACAAGGTGAACTCACCATATCTGGTCCTTCAGTAATAAAAGTATGACTACAGACAGAGAGGTCACCATCGTCATATCCTCCGTCCAGCCTGCAGAGGCTTCCACTCTTTGAACTTAGGCTTCCGTGGAAAAACGTAGGGTCATTGTTCAAAACTTTATGGTTGTAGGACATGGAAAACCCTTGGCAGGGGTAGTCCAGCCTGCTCTCTCCTGTATCTGTCTGGTAGTCTCTACAAGTTGGATCCTCTTTCCACTTTGTACTATTCTTTGTGTTGTGTACATCGTCAAGGCTTTTTGCACTGTACTGAAGAGTTTCTTTAGCTTTTCCACTGGTCTTGCAGGCAGTCTTGTTCTGACCAACTGGATTGAGAACGCTGGCTGTAACCTCGTCAAGAAATTTTGAAAATCGGAGTTTAGGGGAGTTCTCTTTGGTTCCGAAACTTGGTGTATCTTGTTGACTTACGTCTGAAGAAGAAGAGCTCAACCGGAACCTCAACTTACCACTTTTCAAAAACATTTTTGTTTAGTTTGGCTTGAGTAGACGTTTGTCACAAGTAGGACATGAGATGCTCAACGTTCTAAGCAAATATTACCCTTTTTTAAATCAAGATTAGGAAATTTTAGAAAAAAGAAACATCCAGTTGAAGATAAAGATGTGGTTGTGATGGTTTCCAACTGGATTTAGTTAGAAAATGAGATAAACCTGGTAGCAGGTTTGAAGTCCAATCTTGCCATAGTATAAAGACAAATTTCAAGGATGCAAGATTTTCTTAAATCTTCTAAACTTCACAACTGGTATCCAGTCAAGTTCACGACAGAAGTCTTTCCATCATTAATCTCCACAGACAGTGGTCTTCTGAGGTAAGCACCAGCTGTGTAGAATCCCCACAAAAAATAGCTGTTGTTCTTAGTCTCCCTACATGGCAATCCGAATGTCGCCTAATAATAGAGGTCTACAACGTGCCTCTGTATAGATCCACAAAGTCAGACAGTACAGAACGATTGAACTGTAGGCAGATACACGTGCTAGATGAGGATCAACTCTTTGGTGCATCGTGGAACATTGTCACTTGGTTTTTGAAATCAGATATCAGAGAAGGTCATGTTTTAATTAGTCCTCATGACTTGATGCAATTAGACGTCTGCACTGGAGGCAATCAATTTGGTCTGGCATCAGTTCAAATGCCTAAACATGTAGACAAGAACTAGAAAACTAAAAGGAATCAAAATATAATCTGGTCCGACTCTTGTGGGAACTTTTAGGTACGCTTTTAACCAATTTAGGTAAAACACTTTCAAACACAAAATTGCCGTATTAATAAAGAGGAGGCCTGATTCAGAGTAGACAGTGGCTACAAAGAGTGTCTCTTGCTCTGGAGGACTCAGTTCATCTGTTTATTACATGGAGGGCCCATTGCTTTTAATGAGAGCTGTGTAATGCTTCATTTCACCTGTGATGGCGCTGAAGGAAAATTGAACAATAGAAGTTGGGTTCTCCGATGGTGATCTCCATCAAATAGTTTTCCAATAGTCTAACTTGGTTTCTGTCTGGTATAATTCTCACTAACCATTGGATGTTTCCTCTGTATTTGCACTGGTGCTTGAAAGTTTGTGAACCCTTCTGAATTTTCTATAATTCCGCATAAATTTGACCTTAAAACTACATCAGATTTTCACACAAGTCCTACATGTAGATAAAGATAACCAAATCAAATAAATCTGTCAAAAATATTAGACTTGGCCATTTGTTTATTGAGCACAATGATCCAATATCATATGTGGCAAAAACATGTCGTAGTTTTATTCCGGCCACCTCTCGGCATGTTTTATAATGAATGGGGCCGGAGGGGAGTTCAGCTGTTCACCCGCCGGAACAGCCTGCCGGAGAAGGCTGCCATTAGTGTGAAATTAGCCTTACATGAAGAACAATGTGTCACGAAGAAAACACTCAGAATAGCTTGGATAAGTAAAAATACTCCAAAGTTATTACAGCATAAAGTGACACGTCAGATTTGTAAAATTAGGCTGGGTCCAAAACAGGGAGCTATCAATCAAAGTCTGATCTTCACAACACATTTGTGAAAGTGCACCATAACACGAACAAAGATTTCTGAGGACCTCAGAAGGGCAGTTGTTGATGCTCATCAACAGAGATGAACGAAGTTTTGAAAAAAATTCGATTCAAACAATTAGCTGAAGTTCTTAAAAAATACGATTAGTTCCAAATTAATTTGTCACAAATCGCAATAAATCTGGTATACCCAGGCCACTCTGCCTAATCATATGCATCCCACTTGGTGGCCCAGTGTGAAGGCTTGGAACTTAAAATGCAGGGACAGTGCATCGCCGTGTGCAATGCGGTCTAGTACACCAACATTCACAGTTAATCTGTTCTATAGGTATGGTGCCATCAGTATTAAAGGCAGTTATAATTTATTGTCGTCTACATCACTGTGCAGGGCACCAAGTTTCATAGCTAATCCCTTCTGTTAGCTGTGGAATTACTGTGAGTCAGTATTACAGGTCAATAAAAGCATCAGGGTCTAAATTATCACCATGGGTTTAACCATGCAGTGCCTTAAGATTCAAGCAGTGGCCCCGTGGCAGTGGCCCCGAGTGGGGAAGGTGGCAACGGCAGTGTCAATAACCGTGACAAAAGTGGCCCCATGACAGAGTGGGGAGGGGAGATAGCATCACTGGCAGTAAGGCTGTGTTAACATCACTGTTTATGTTTCTATTCTTCTGATCCATCAGAAGAACATACAGCAACCAAAAATTTTGAGCGTCCATAAAGTCTCTTTCAGACTGTCAGTATTTTCTCAGTGTTTTGAATCAGTATTTGATCAGTAATTGTAAGCAAAAAAAACAGGAGTGGGTCCAAAACTGAGATAAAATGTAATGGAATTATTTGCATCTCATCTGTGTTTTGGACCATCTCCTGCTTTTGGCTTACAAATTCTAATCAAATACTGATGCCAAACACTGACCAAACAGTGACTAAAACAATGTATGAGCTACAATGAATTTGGGTCCAGTTGGTGGAGTGATTTATGTGGTTCATTCCGATAACCAACAACACTCCTACAGTATGGCAATAATCCAGCTGCCATGTTTGATCCATCCAGCAGGTTCGGCCTGTTTTAACCCTAATACATGTTGAAAGCAAAATACCATTAAGTTTATAGTATGGAGGGATCACGGACCCTATGGAGAATTTGTTTAAAATTTGTTGTGGCTGTCAGAGTGACGCAGAATATATAATTTTCACTAGGAATGATGAATTAGAGTCCACTTGGTGGAGAGGTTTGTCTGGTAATACAGTCATAGTTCCGACCATAAACAATTACGACGAAGACAAATTTTTTCGTTAAAAGAATGTATTAGCTACAATGAATTTGGGTCGAGTTGGTGGAGTGATTTGTGTGATTTATTCTGAGAACCTACAACACTTCTCCAATATGGCAATAATCCAGCTGCCATGTTTGGCCCATCTGGTTTTAATCCTAATACAAGGAGTTTCTTGACCTCAGATGGTGCGCATCCAACTTACTGGAGGGCCAAGTGGTGATGATCAACTTGTGGCCAACTCTGCTGTGCGAAGAATCAATTAATTTGCGCTACCCACTAAGATTGAATGGCGCAGCAGGTGAACAAGATCCACAGGGCGATTACACTGAGCCTGCACTGTCTCTGCAGTCTCCCTATGCTCTCCCTAAAGTGTCTAAAAACTCTCTCTACACTGTCCCTATGCTATATTCTACAATTAAAAGCTTTCTAACACACTGTCCCTAGCTCTTGTCACCGCACGGGATGAGGCTTTTATAGGGCTGTGACATCACAGGGGATAGCTATCTGCTGCCTGGCTAGCTGCACAGCATTATTGGTCATATTGCATTCCCAGGCTTCTTATTTTCACTTTGTAACATGTGTAGCCTCCATTTTAGGAAAAAAACTGATTTGCTACCACGAAACGCAAGGAAATTCAGATTTGTGGCAAATTAAATTTTTCATGAAATTCGTATTGAAGTCAATTTGTTTTACTTTGATTCACTCAACACTACTCATCAGGTTGGAAAAGGTTACAAAACCATCTCTAAAGAGTTTGGACTCCACCTATCCAGATGCACTGTGTACAAATGGAGGAAATTCAAAATCATTATCCCTGCTGAGGAGTGGATGACCAACAAAGAACACATCAACAGCAAGAAAGGAGGAGGCCTGGTATGTTACTTGGTCATAAATCACCAAGTTTGGTCAAACTAGGATCAATAATGGATGTACAGAAGGTATTAAACAATGTACACTGTGTGTAGGTTAAAATAGCCTAAACAATTTTTATTCAGTTATCGATTTTTTTGGCTGCTTATCTCCACAGACCTCATGAATTGGGCCAATAAAGGTTGGAAATATTGATTGAGCAATTGTGTAATGGGATTTAATCATTCCCAAGTGCCGGGGGCAGCATCAGCTCTACCGAGAGGCCCAGATTCATTCACTGGCTTGATTGACACATCCTATTAATTCTCATGTTTCTAAACAGGATGCCATGTTTTCCTCTAAAAACAATTTGTCATAATGAAATCACCCTGATTGGTTTTGGAGGTTAGCTTCTCCTTTTACTCTAGCCAACAGTGAACTGCATTTAGACGGGTAGAAGCTATATGGTTGGACCTTTAGAAAATGGATTTTTTGGTTTTTATGACGCACTAAAGTGGTGGCGTGCGTCATTAAAGCGAATGGTGCTCCTGAAGACACATTGGCCTATACAAGCTGCGATGTATCAGTTACTTCAACAAAAAAAAAAAAAAAAAGAAAAAAAAAAAAAAAAAAAAAATAAAAAACTGTCACTGTACTTCATTAAGGGCCCCGTCACAGCATTCTTTACATGTAAAGTGTAGTTATTTACCGTAATCTCAAGCAGTGGCTGCTGTGTTAATCTACGGTAATCGTCTGTAGTAGTACTCACAAAGCAGCGGGGAGGCCGGCCGCAGCGTAACGTCACTCCTCGGTCAGTCACCCACTTGGTGGGAGGAGCGTAACTAAGTAAATGACGTTATGCTGCCGGCCTCCCTGCTGCTTTGTGAGTATACTACAGACGATTACCGTAGTTTAACACAGCAGAGCCACTGCTTGAGGATTAAATAAGTACACTTTACATGTAAAGAATGCTGTGAGCAGGGCCCGGTATAATGGGGTCACTATTTACACAGGGCCATGAGGGGACACACATAGGGCCATGAGGGGATCAGCACAACATGCTGTGTGTTGTATAATCAACAGATCCCCATTAAAAAGTGTCATCCACAAAATCCCCCATTGCAGTGTATCATCCACAGATCCCCCCATCAGCAGTGTATCATCCACAGATCCCCCCATAGCAGTGTATCTCCACAGATCCCCCCTATAGCAAGTGTATCATCCACAGATCCCCCCATAGCAGTGTATCATCCACAGATCCCCCATAACAATGCGCCATCCACAGATCTCCCCATATCAGTATGTGATCCACAGATTTCCCATAACAGTGACATCCACAGATCCCCCACAACAATGCATCAGCCACAGATCCCCCCCATAACAGTGTCATCCACAGGCCACCATTAGTCCAAACCCATACAAAGCCCACCTTTTGGATCAAAATATTTTTTTCTTATTTTCCACCTCAAAAACCTAGGTGCGTCTTATCATCAGGTGCGTCTTATAAAGCGAAAAATACGGTATATGGTTTTTATGCCTCCGCTCTATACAACTGGACCCACCCATAGTGATCTATTCAATAACTTTACATGGTAGCAGAGGTACTCAATTAGAAGGAAACATTTCCTAGTAGGAAACATAGTCAGTTTCGTTAGCTGAAGGTCCCACACACTGACCACACCAAGATCAAGCTTTCCATCCATCTCCATGCCCAAGAAAGTCTAATCCTTGTCTAATCACCAAGAATCAGCCCCATCATTCCCCGAGAATGGAGGTATAGGCAGGATCGGGCCTAGTGCAGAACCTACTCCTTGAATGTCAATATCATATTTGGGTTTACTAATTACTCAACATGGACAAATGCTTCAAAACATAAAAATCTATATATATATATAGCCAGGCTGAAAGGGGACATCTGCTGATTTCTTAAAGTGGTTCTCCACTTTGGACAATTCCCACTAGTTAGAAGTGTTCCTTAAGAAGATGTTGATTACAAATTGTCTCTTTGCTGGGACCTCCAGCAATCGGCTGTAATTGGTGGGGAATCATGGCAGCTAGTGTCCAGTTTCCCTGCAGCGCCACCACAGGGAAAATGAAGCATTACACTGTGCCCATTCAAATCAATGGGCTGATTTTGTAACAGGACGGATCCTCCAGAGTGAGAGAAGTTCCTTGTAGCTACTTTTCACTCTGGCCAAGAGTTGAAGATCCTGACAAGAGGGCCTTCCTCTATTGAACCCATAATTCACTAATAGACTATAAGAAAATGTTTTCTGACACAAAGAACCCCTTTAAAGCAGTTGTCAGGAAAATAATATTGATGTATAGGTCATCAGTATCACATCGGCAGGGGGTCTGAGTACTGGCACCCCCGCCACCCACTGGAGCTCATATGAGCGAAGTTTTCTCCTGGGCACTTATCAAGCACAGCACCGTATATTGTGTAGAAGCTATGTTTGGTACTGGAAAGGACTGAGCCGCAACTAGGCCATGTGACCAATGTATGGTGACGTCACATGGCCTAGGAAGAGGCTGTGGCGCTCACAGAGCGATCAGCCTCTTCTAACAAGTGATTGTCTCATCAGTCCTGTTGTGTGACCCCCGCCGATCTGATACTGTTCAATCCACCATCCGAAAATGAAAGGAGTATGGCACAACTGTAAACCTACCAAGACATGGCCGTCCACCTAAACTGACAGTAAGGCAAGGAGAGCACTAATTAGAGAAGAAAAAAATTGGAAAAATTGGATGGCGACATCTGGAATAAATTTTCACTTGAGGACGTGCTGTCTCCATTCAATTTTTTCCACTTTTTGCCAATCATCTGATTTATGTGGGGAAGCTTACCACTTCCCCGGAGACATGCACCCATCGCTCACTAAACTAGGCATGCTGTCCTGCCTTCCTTTTTTTAATTAGAGAAGCAGTCAGGAGGAGCTGCAGAGATCTAAAGCTCAGGTGGGAGAATCTGTCCACAGGACAACTATTAGTCGTGTACTCCACAAATCTGTTTGTTATGGAAGAGTGGCAAGAAGAAAGCCATTTTGAGTACTCTCACCTGTCCAGTGCCTACAGACCAATACAAAAACCAGAAAAGTAATCTATTATAGTAAGGTACTCAAGGCATGAATTGACCACATCATAAAATATTTATTCATACTTGTCAATATGTAAACCAGGAAAAGACAGGCAAAAAAATACATATACTCCCCCCAATCGTCAAAAAAATGCATCAATATACTCTAATAAATGTACAAATAAAATAAAATATTAAGATAAAATAATGACAGTCTCCAGCCAACCATGAACCTAGCTGCGGGCCCAGCAGCTGGTAGGTTATTATAGTAAAGATAAATCCATGTAAAATGCAAACAAGAGTCAGTTCTGTAAAATATACAATATTGCGAGGATTATGTAGATCATATATATCTATATCTCAATCATTCAATACAAATTTTATTTTATTTATTTTAGATATTTGTGTTGTGTCTGTGCATCCCTATAGAGGGGCACAGTATAACGTGTAGATTGTCATATACTATGACCAATTGAAATTAATCCAGTCCACATTTTATTTGTAACTCTACTCCAGTGATGCACCACCAATGAGGCCAGGTGAGGCGATCGCCTCAGGCAGCACCAGGTAGGGGCAAGAGAGGGGCAGCCGAAGGGCCATGGGCAATGAGTCCTTTCATTGTGGTGAAGGGTTCGGTTAAGTTTCAGTTTTTGCTTCAGGCAGCAGAAAGGCTAGGTGCACCCCTAATGCCAGTTGTCCTTTTGCTCCATTTATTTTCATCTAGAGCTTAAATAGTCAATTGAAACAAAGAGAGCCACGCCCTGGATGCACCATTTGGAATACCTGCTGCAATAGCACACAGTAGTACTACAGAGCGCAGCCAACCCAATGATCCCATCTTACTGAGTGTGCCAGTGGGCTAACCATAATGTCATCTGTGTATTTACTCCAGGTCCTCTCACACTGTGCATTAGTTGTTCTGCTATGTAACTGTTATTTGTTGTATTACATGCTATATGCCTGGTTCACCAGCAGGTGGCAGTGTATATGGATCTTTAGATAGAATGGAACTTACCATTTCATTCTGCCCCTTTTGGACAGAAGTAGGACAGTCCCGTTTCCTACCAAGGGAGGGGCTGCACAAAGTTTTCAGTCAGTTTTATTATAGTCTAGAGCTGGAAGGAGATGAGAATCACCCCGACTCCTTACAGACTAACCGATAGAGTGTTACGAGGGGGTCAAAAGCAAAAGGCACCCCACTACAGAGGTACTAGAACAGCCCTAAGGTCTAGCTACCAGACTAAAGCTGAGTTTAGCACAGCAGAGAAGGATAAAGCAGAATATATATATATTGTTATATATTTTAGAAAACAGACTCTTGCTTCCATTTTAGAATGTATCTACAATACAGCTAGGTCCAAGGTTGGCTGGAGACTGTTGTTATTTTATCCTAATATTTTATTATATTTTTATTTGTACATTTATTAATGTATATTGATGCATTTTTGAGCAATGAGGCGGGGAGTATATGCATTTTTTGCCTGTCTTTTCCAGGTTTATATATTGACAAGTATGAATAAATATTTTATGAAGCAGTCAATTTAGGTCTTGAGTACCTTACCAAAGTAGATTACTTTTCTAGATTTGAGCACTAAGTAGTCTCAAGTTCAAGTGACTGCTGATCCACAGAACACCGAGCCATGAGGCAAATCTATTTTCAGGAACAGGCTGAGGTCAGGGCAGGCAGTGTACGTGAGATCAGTTAAACAGTCCTAGGTCAGGGTAGAACGGAGATCAGGAAGAGGTCAGGTAAGGCATTGAAAGGTCAAATCCAGGAAACAGGCAGAAGTCAGTACACAGGCAGACAAATGTAGAAACATCAAACCTTTGCAGGATACTAGCAGAGTGGAGCCTATTGCTCTGGCACCTTCTCCCAGGGGAAGGTGCCTTAAGTAACCCTGGGTGACCAACCATTGGATGGTTGATGCCCAGTGGCCTTTTAAGAGCCAGAGGGAGTGTGCCAACAAGGAGCAGGTCACAGCCTGTGATGGACTTGAACAGCATTGCTCCAGAAGCTGGTCTGCTGGGCACCAAAGGAGGAAGAGTGCCGGGACCCAATAACAGGGGAACTAGAGAGCAAGTGAGCAGATAGCTGGCTGTGTCTGAAAGCAAAGCAGTGGCGGGCACAAAAAAAGTAGAATGCACCGTTAAGGTCAGATTTTCATGCCCATTAAAATGAATAAGTTTAAGATAGAAAGGGACAGCACCAGTCTGGTTCAGTCCATTTAAAAAAAAATCATCCATTTTTTATGGCTGGTGCAGGGAGGAGTTTTAGATTGCTCATCTAAAATAGCTATAAATGGGGCCGTACCATGGTTCCCTGCAAAGTTGGGTGGCCAGGAGCGCAGTGAAAATTAGTGAATGGGATGCAGAGTTATTCGAGCATTGGTGTGGGGGTACCAGAGGCCGGACTCCCACTGACCATAAATAACTGGCATATCCTAGCGATATATACCATCACTTTATAAGATGGGAGAACCCCTTTAACAATGGTGGCCAATGGGTCTACAAATCCAAGGTTCCAACTCTGCCCTTTTAGCTTTAGGAACAATGCAATGCCTTTCGATACTTTGTGACCCTATGTGGGAAGTCACAGACGTTTTGGAAGCGTTCGTGCCAAGCACAATGATAGGGATTGTAGCTATTGTCAAATTGTTTTTTTTCCATTCTCTGAACAACAGATGTCAGTGTTCGCAGCTCCACGACGAGGCTGCGGCTCCTGAGCCTCGCTGCTGGCCGTGGTGACTCACACTGCTCAGTAGGGAATCTCCCTTAATTGTACTCTGCGTCTAGTCTTAATGATGATTACCTAACATTACCATTCATAGTGCTTGGGAAATAATATTTAAGTTTTATTAACTCCTCGATAGCGTGCTGTCACATATCACCGTCATCAGTGCTCCATGATTACATGGGCTGAATGTGCACAGTAATTGATTCCACCAAAAATGCTGAACGGGAGGTTGTCACCGCTCCACCCCTGTTAACAACACTGCACGGTGGTAAGATCTTGTTTCTCATCATTCCTTCAGAAAAATTATGGAATAAAATAACTCCACAAAATAGTTTTCCAATTTTTTTTTTGAAGTTAGATGTCCGGGTTTTTGTTTACGTCACTTATTGTCTTGTTATTTTTTGCATTTGCTTTCTATGTGCGTTTGTCGTTAGGATGCAGTGCCCCTATGGGATGTTCTCCTTATGGTCTAGGCTAGGGGTGCGTGGCCTTTAGGTTCCTTCTCTCCCCTGTAACCCATAGCACTGGACAAAAGGCATATATTTACTTGGCCGAAGTATATGTTGGCAAAACCTGGCATGCAATTGCCATGGAATCCACTGCCGATTTCTAAGTTTGACCATTGGATTTCTGTTGTTGACTTGCAGTTTGTCATGTCACGGATGAGAGCGTTGATTCACCCGATGAAATGTAGCTGTCCTGGCTGCAGTCGCCACATGGACTTTACACAGAACTGCTTGACATGGTTTTCATATCTGCTAGGGAAAAAACGTGCATCACAGAAAGTTCTGAATCTTCACCTTTTATCAGCATGTTATGGTCCAAACATCTGCTTTGATTAATTTCCTATTCTTCAGTTCAGTCAGAGCTCAGTTTGTTGGATACAGAGCTCCAAGTCCCCTGCGTAGACCTCCAAGTCCCCTGCACATTTATTAAGACAGCTGGCGGTGGATCCTCTGGAGTTATGTAGAGGCACCGCCATACCTCCAATTCTAAATGTCTAAAGACTTACTTTCTTACCTGCCGACCAGTCCCCTTTCCCGCCGATGCCGCATCCCCTTTTTTAGTCCAGGCGTGAGCAGGGAAGTAGTTGCAGATTCTGTCACAAAATGGCATGTGACAGAATCTGAGCAAGATATACGCCACAAAAGTGGTGTATATCTGTTCGTAAATGACCCCCATAGTGTCTACCCGTGGCCACGACTAGAGGGAGCACCACAGCTTACAGCATACAGTTTTATCATTGAGTTCAATGCATTTCCAGTATGCAGTAAGCTCCAAGGCTCCCCCTAGTGGTGGCTGCAGCTAGACAGCATGCTATATTTTTAGTAAAGGCCTATGCATGCGATTTGGAACTCTGTATCCAGGGGCAGACTGTTAACTTATAGTAGCCCTGGAAAAAATACTAAGAGTGGCCCCGTTTTGTAGTTGATGGAAGGTAGGGCCAGTAATACCATATTGTGGGACATTATACCGCCCCCAACAGAGCCAAATACCACAATCCATCAAAAAATACTGTCAGCATCACAAAATACATCCCCAAAAACTTCCACTGACCGGCTGTGAGGAGGATCCAGGCAGCCCCCAGGGCATCGGCCCACTGGGAAATTCCCTGTAAGGTCTATGGCCAATCCGTCCCTGTCTGTATCAGAAAAATTTGATCGTTGACAGACAGGAAGATTTGTTAAAAAGTTAAATAAGCACTAATTTTAAATTATTTAGATTAAAAAGTGCTATTTAGAGATCAGCGAAGCAATTCGTCGATTCGTATCGAATCTTGGAAATTTTCAGCTGCGAAGCGAATCCGAATCCGCGGCCTCTCAACTCGTGCGTGCGTGCCTGTGTATTACGTAATCGCTACACAATAGTACGCTGAGGGTTCGGACGCAATTTGTACATGCGTACGTGTTCAAAGAGGTTGGGTACCTTTTTTACCTGAACGTTCGTTATTAGTGCACGAATGTTCGCTAAAACCCATATAATGACGTATATTTTGTACGCAAATTCAACGAATCTATTCGTCGAAAATACGAATCTTAGGAAAAGTTCGAAGAATGTTCAGCGAATAAAATTTTGCATGATTCGCTCATCTCTAGTGGTATTCCAAGACAACATTGTCAACAGAGGCACAAAAAACAGGCAATGGTAGTAGAAAGGGCTTCACGTACATTCTAATTAATTCAGTATTTGTCATAATCTCAGTAATGACCCTTCACCTGTATCAATGCCTATAATTTGTAGCCGTGCAATTTTTTAATTGCTGCTGCTGTATCACAAATGTGACAACTCATTTACGGTGTAGTCAACGTGCTTTCAAATTACGCTGCCGTCATAAAAGCTTATCTATAATAAGTGTGCTAATGGTTTGGCATAGAAATCGGAACCCGAGGGAAGGAGACTATTTTTATTTGTGTGCGCCACAATTATGAAACATCTAAAATGAATCTATTTAATACGGTGATGTGTTTGATTTTGCTTCACAGAATTTCTGAAGGGTCTTTAGAGCGGTCGGCACAAAGAAGTAAGGCTTTATAAGCTGCTGATTACTGCCTGCTGTGCCTACCGTAGAAGCTTAAGTATTAGAAATGCAGTCTTTTCTATGCCCTAATGACACCAATAGAAGCAGGATTATTCCAGCATCAAATCAGAGACCGCAATGCCTGGTGAAAATAGGGGAAAAAAATCCAGCATTGAGCAAACATATTGTATGGAGACAATACAATGTAACAGCCGTGATCTTTGCTATATTAAAGTATTATTTCATTTGCAGCGTTCGGTAATACCCAGGCCCGAGCGGTACAAATACGTTCTACAGTCCTCATGAATTCCTGATTTGTGCTGTGTACACAAGGAGACGAATACTGTGCATTCATTAATTAGGATCTCTGAAATGTTCAAAAACCTGGGTCACAGAAAACAAAAATACATCCAGTGCGAAGTATGAATAGAAAACAGGCAGGAGGCGAGAGGAGGGGGATGCAGCTGCAGTTTGTCTTAGTTTTTGAGTTAGAGCATCTGCAGGGAGTAGATTGGCTCTGACATCACCCTAGGAGGGAAAATCACATAAAATAATGAACTAACACAATAGATGCAAACATTATATATGGACTAAAGGCCCTTTTAGACGGGCCGATGTGTCTCCCTGCCCGAGCGCCGATCAGCGATATCGGCGCTCGGGCAGGGAGCCTTTACACGGCCCGATGAATCGAGCGCCGGGCCGCACGAGTGATCGCTGTATCACTCGTGCGGCCGGGAAGCTCCATACTGTCAGGCGCACATCGCCTGTTTACACAGGCCGATGTGCGCCCGACAGATTGGATCTTTTGTAGAAACCAAAAGATCCAATCAGCTGACGAACGAGCGTTTTGCTCGTTCGTCTGCTGATTAGGGCCACTTTTACACGGGCCGATTATCGGCACTAGCGTTCCTAGGAACGATTTTTCGGCCGATAATGGGCCCGTGTAAAAGGACCTTTAGCCCTCATTCTGATATCATAAAATCAGCCTACCAACGCCAAGGTGGTCTCAGTCAGGCAGGACCTACTCTACACCTGCATTCCCGAGAGTACACCCTGCTCTTCCTCTCATTGGTTGCTTGATGTACACAGAGGTAACTAGGAGCAGCACACACTATATGTGCAGGGTCTGCTCTCCTGAATGTAAATGCCCAACGGCATAGGTAGGTTTAGAGTAGGTCGTGTCTGACTGAGGCCACCTTGGCATGGGTAGGCGGGCACAGATGTGCTATGATCAAAATATATTGGCTGAGAGCCTCAGATCTTATCATATCAGAATCAGGGCTTAGTCCATATATAATGTTTGCATCTATTGCAGTATTTTATGTGATTTGATCTTTTATAAATGTAGCCATAGACATCCACATATTAATTTATTACATCATTCAGGATTGTTTTTTTTATCAGCCCAGGAAGGGCCTGCATCTGAGGGGAGACAATCGATTGGCTCAGAGCATACAGCAGAGCTCTGACATCACACCAGGAGGAGCCCGTGTCTGAGGGGAGACAATAGATTGGCTCAGAGCATACAACAGAGCTCTGACATCACACCAGGAGGAGCCCGTGTCTGACGGGAGACAATAGATTGGCTCAGAGCATACAGCAGAGCTCTGACAGTACACCAGGAGGAGCCCGTGTCTGAGGGGAGACAATCGATTGGCTCAGAGCATACAGCAGAGCTCTGACATCACACCAGGAGGAGCCCGTGTCTGAGGGGAGACAATCGATTGGCTCAGAGCATACAGCAGAGCTCTGACATCACACCAGGAGGAGCCCGTGTCTGAGGGAGACAATCGATTGGCTCAGAGCATACAGGAGCTCTGAGCACCAGGAGGAGCCCGTGTCTGAGGGGAGACATATTGGCAGAGCATACAGCAGAGCTGAGGAGGAGCCCGTGTCTGAGGGGAGACACATTGGCTCAGATACAGCAGAGCTCTGACATCACACCAGAGGAGCCGTGTCTGAGGGAGACAATCGATTGGCTCAGAGCACAGCAGAGCTCTGACATCACACAGGAGAGCCCGTGTCTGAGGGGAGACAATCGATTGGCTCAGAGCATACAGCAGAGCTCTGACATCACACCAGGAGGAGCCCGTGTCTGAGGGAGACAATCGATTGGCTCAGAGCATACAGCAGAGCTCTGACATCACACCAGGAGGAGCCGTGTCTGAGGGGAGACAATAGATTGGCTCAGAGCATACAGCAGAGCTCTGACATCACACCAGGAGGAGCCCGTGTCTGAGGGAGACAATCTGATTGGCTCAGAGCATACAGCAGAGCTCTGACATCACACCAGGAGGAGCCCGTGTCTGAGGGGAGACAATAGATTGGCTCAGAGCATACAGCAGAGCTCTGACATCACACCAGGAGGAGCCCGTGTCTGACGGGAGACAATAGATTGGCTCAGAGCATACAGCAGAGCTCTGACATCACACCAGGAAGATCCCACCAACTGATCAGACTTGATAATTGTATCTACAACAGAGGAAAGGAAACAGACCAAGAATCTGCAGGTTACATCCAACATTTGAACCTGCGCCACATCTAATATGCAAGAACAGTTGCCTAATGATGGAATTTATTATGGTTTTCTATTTAACCAGTTAGAATGGATTTTACTGGGAAGCCTGCAGTACTGTCAACCTACTGTAAGATGTAGCTAAGCACTTGGAGGTGTCCTTTAGCAACTACTGTACTATGGTTGCAATATTCTTGATAAAGGTTAACAGAGTTTGGGCAGGAGTTTTTGCTGCAGGCTCTATACTTGGACTTCCTGTGGACCCCACCTGATCAGGAGTCTTCAGACAGTATAGGTGTAGTTAGCTTGCTTCAGTATAGTCCAGAAGACTGTGGCCACAACTTATCTCACCCCTATTTTCACAACTACATTGGCATAAAAAGACCTTGTCAGTAGATGGTGCTAGTGGAAGGTTGGTCTTGCCCGAACTCTAGTGCTATCCCAAGACCCTACACATCTGTCTGCAAGAGAATGGAGTAGGAAAATGAAGACTCACATGGAAGGGACCTTTGCATAGGCATTTCTTTACAATTCCTGGGTCCCAATGCAACATCTGTAACAGGACCCCCATTTGAAATTTATAATATTGGCTCTGGGGGTAGGTGGGAGTCCTATGGGCACTAAGGCCTCATGCACTAGTCATAAACTATGTCTATAGGCCTCTGATATTACCCCTTGTGTCTACCTAGTAGACGAGAGTGGAGCAGGTAACCGTACTTTGGTATTACTTGTAGCAGTATTTGTGGCATGGATGTAGTTATGTCCCTGTGTCACATAGGGTAGGGAACAGTGCAGCCCTGTACTCCACCGGCATCACTGTCCATACCTACTTGCACGATCCGCCCTAAATGGTGGTCCACAACTTGCCGACGGTCCCTGATTTAACTAAGCACAGGGGCCTAAACCTAGTGGGGTAAAAGAGTAGTCAGACAGAAAGAGGTCAAAACCACACAGACAAAACCAGGACCGGATCAAAATCCAAAAGGTAAGTCAAAATCGGTCAAAACCAAGGCAAGATACAAGCAAAGAGTCAAGTAACAGACAGGGTCAGTGCCAGGAAATAACATTAGAGGAATTATCGGTAGTCAGGAGCAAGGTCAGGGACAATCCAAAAGTCAGAATACCAGGAATCCAAACAACAGTAAAATACACGCTAGCGAGGCAAAGAAGACCAATCACAGGCACCTGATTGGCCCGGAGTCCCTGATAGCCCAACCAACCTGTCAGTGGGGATGGGTGCCACAGTAATGGAGCGACTCTGGCTGTATCACAACAGAGAGGTCAAGTTCACCGCCAGAGCATGGACAGGTACTGTAAGTACATGACACCCAGGTGACTGAATAGTTTAAAGCTCTAGATATGTAAATTAGTCCATGTCAGCCAAACTATAGACAACTTGAACTCATTTGCATACTTTTCCTATGAAGCACTGCCTGAAAATAAGTCTCAGTTCACCCACTGGGTCCGTTCAAAGAGAACCTGTAACCTCTACTGTG
The DNA here is from genome assembly GCA_900303285.1 of Rhinella marina. Lineage (NCBI taxonomy): Eukaryota > Metazoa > Chordata > Amphibia > Anura > Bufonidae > Rhinella > Rhinella marina. Next base: position 114,995 of record ONZH01002256.1, read on the forward strand.
GTTGGTATGTTATATTCAGCGAGCGTGCTGGGATCAAAAAGAAGCTGACGCCAGTGCTGGCTTAAGTATACTTCTAGCTACGACTCTGCGCTACCCAAACAACGGCCATCATTATAGGGCACATTTCATTTACTGCCACGTAGTAACCAGTCTGTCCATCAGTGTGGTGCTAATGAACACCCTGCATTGTGGCCAAGTCAGCAGCTCACTCCCAAAACTTACTTACCCTTCAAGCTAAACCTGCAATCAACCGTTATCGAAATCCACCCCTTGATAGCGTGAGTAATTATGCAAATACTGCGCCGCTCGCTTTCTTCCATGGCCTGATTACACTTTAGGAACGGGATCCGTAGGTGATTTAGTGCTTGTTCCGTCTATAGTCAACCTACAATTTACGATTTAAGGCGGAAATCCGAGAGCTTTATTTTCCAAATCACAGACGATTCAAACGATCGGGAAGGTAATTATTTTATTTTCCCCTCCGTGTACGGGAAAATTGTGTTCTTACAAAGTGTGCGCGAGTTCTATCATTAAAGGGCAGATGTAAATGAGTCACTTCGGGCTGTGGCAAATAGGTGGTTGTTTCTTTTTCTCCGTTTCAGAATATCCTTGATTTCATATAGAGTGGTGCTGAATACAGACGTGTGCCAATAGGTTTTCCTGAAAGTAACCGACGGCTTTCTTGTAAATGAGAGTTTGATTGAATTGCTGACTTAGAATTCTGAAGCGAGAATTTAACATCAGGTCCAAGTAAAGGAACACGAATAATTCACTGGAAAGTGGAAATAAAGGCGAAACTGCTCAGATGTATGAATTACTTCACGTCACACTTATGGTTCACCCACTGGGAGGGGGAAGGATAAAGCTTCCAAAAGGAAAGTATCTACGATAAGAACACTGTTACCTCAGACTAGGAATCAATGACATGTGTGACCGGGGCGGTATTACTCACCATCGCTCCTGTGACTAAAGTCATTAAAATCATATCAGCATCACAGGAATCCTTGCATATTTTTACGAAACAATTTCAGGGATGTCATGTCGCCACCCAGTGACCCCGTAAACAGCGCCGCCACTCAGTGACCCCACCCAGTAACCCCACAAACGGCGCCAGGCAATGCAGGGTGGGGAGGGAGAGGGAGGGGGAGCCAAGCCATTCCTAATTCATTTCATCAAAGCTATGAGATGGTTGTAGCCGTATCCAGCTATATAATACAGGGTTAACATTTAATTGTAATCCAGCCTGTTATGATAATGACATGACTGCTTAACTTACCCCCAACGCACACAGCAAAAACTGAAAAACTGTGGTCACTTGTGGTGCGCTCTCTTTTACTTCAGCGGTCCCATTATGGGGATAAGAGGGGGTCCTAGAGGTGAGACCTGTACCTATCTGGCCCTGAAGACATACTGTATCCTTGTGATATGCAAGAGATAGGAGTACCCCTTTAAATCTTGACAACTCTTAACACATTAAGGCTCAGTTGAGTGTGAAGTCAGTAGTCACAGCCAGAAAAACTAAGAAAGTCTTTGTTTGCTCTGGAGTAGGGAGTAACGCATTGAGCTTTGGATCCAAGCTCCAAAGTCAATTCATTCCAAAACTTTGTTCACCCCTACTGATGTAACAGCCAATTTTATTCAGACTTTTTGGGACAATTTATTTTTTATGAAACTTTTTGAGGGAACAAAAGTGTCAACCCATTCCAATATAGTGAATAGTCATCTAGACTAAAACATGTTTTCTGGTGTCCATGGTCAACTTTTTGAGACCAAAAATAGATCCTGAACTCCTCTACTGTTGCAAACTGCGGCCTTCCCTCACTATTCTAGATGTGCGTTTTCTTCTGTTACTATACCGTACGCCTCAATACATGTAATATTGGCGACATGAGATGTAGGCATACCAGAGGATGACATTTGGAAGAGAAGACACCGTTTCTGATCTTGGCCTTGGGACCCGGTCTTGGGGGAAGAATAATTCATACTGTATTTTCAGTGTGTCCTTTTCTTGTGCGACTCCTGGTATAATCCATCATTAACAAGCATGTCATGTATCCCACACCGCAAACATTATGCTCGTTTCTAATTCAGTCCGATTCGGCAAACAGAAGCCCCTGGCCTGACCTTTCCCTGTGTCTATCATTCTCAGAACAGGATGAAGAATGTTCCCCAGAGACAGGAGAAGAACGTTATCTCAGCAGAGACATTTCAAATATGATTAACACGTCCATAGAGGCGATATCGCAACTCACAGAAAGTCTGTCCTACATAATGTTTTTGGATATATTTGAGTCCACAAGGAGATCAAATTCTCTTCTGCTCCGGAATTTGTTCTCTTAAATAATGCATTCTGCAGTCGAGATCATTTCCATTCTTGTTCATTTTTGAGTTTTATTAATTTGTCGACCTGCAAACCTCAGTCTGTTACTTTCTAGTTATATTTCACCTTTATTTGGGGGAAGGCCACAATTGGAATTGACCTAGCTAGAAGAGGCAGCACTTCACTTTGAATGGTGAATTTTATGCAAACTGAGCCTTAAAAGGGGGTTGTCCAGATTTGAAAAAAATAAATAAATAAAAATCCCCCGACCCCTTCCAGGGCAGCAGTATCTGTATAGACACCTATATGTAATTGCTCCTCTCTTCACTGCACTTCCTCTCTATCTAGGAAGATGACAGACTGGGACCAGGTCAGTGGCTTACATAGAGAAGTAAGGGCCCCATAGCAAGAATCAACCCAGGCCCCCACACAGGACAGAAGGGTTTCTACCTAAACCCCTTTCTATGACCCTTGGTCCATTTCTCCACTGCCTCATTTGCTAAACGTTGTTCCTTTAGGGGGTAGAGTCCTGACCAAGTTTTCACCTCCAGTAGAAGAGGAGATGATCCCAACTAAGACTAGGCCCCCTCTTGCCCAGTCTTTCTAGTTTCTCTGGACGAGGTCATGTGTGCTACTGCAGCCAAAGACTGACCTCAGTGGTCAAGGCGCATATCACTGATCGGTCATGTGCCATCTGGGACATGTCACTGTTGAGGCCAGTCATTGGCTACGGTGGCACATGTGACCCTGTCCATGCAGATGGAACCAGAAGTCCAGTGAAGACCATCCAGGAGTTGTAGTAGAGCAAGCAAGTATGGATTTCTTCACAGGTAGTGGTGGGGGGTACCTGGACAACCTCTTTAAAGACCTGCATCCAGGGCCAGATAAGGTTGCAGAACCCAGAAACCCATCTGACCCCTTATTCTAGATACATATAGGAGAGGTGGTGGCGCATGTGGATTTTACCTTATGCATTGCAAACAGTGAAATCCAAACCGCACCAAAACTCGCACATAATAGTGGTTTTTGGTGCAGATTTGATGCGGTTTTGCTGTAGATCTTACCCTTCATTTGAATAGGGTGAAACCCGCAACTAAAACCACAAACATAATTGACATGCTGCGGATTTTGAAACAAGCAGAAATACTCTGCAAAATGTACACGAGATTTTTTACTCTCTGCACTTTACTGCAGGGCTGTGGAGTCGGTAAGCCAAAGCCCCGACTCCGACTACTCAATTTCCCCTCACCCCGACTCCGACTCCGACTCCCTCATACATGGAGCATGTTTAAGTGATAACTTTAAACAAATTTGCATAAAATCAATAGTACAGATAAGTCATGACAAAAACAGTTTGTAATCTATCAGGCTTCTCTGGGTACAGCTCACTTAGGGCCTAATCAGAGGCATAGCTAGAGGTTCAGCACATGGGGGGGCGAAACATACTTGAGTGGGCCCCCCACTTATTGGCTTCCCAAACGCACGTTTCCAACGTCACAGGCACATACTACTAGTTGTGGTTATAATACTGTATTAGCAAGATGACTATATAAACTGCTAGATCATCTATGCTGTTAAGTACAGTACAATAGACTTTCTACATACCCTAGTGTAAATACTCTACCACATAATGCAGTAAATATAGGATTAATAGGAGTAAAAAAGGGGACTCCTATGTTAAAGGAAATCTGTCCCCAGCTTTTACATCACTAAACTAACAGTCCCTTGCCCCCATCAGACCTCAGATCAGCCCTACTGTGCCCCATCAGACCTCAGATCAGCAGAATGTGCCCCATCAGACCTCAGATCAGCAGAATGTGCCCCATCAGACCTCAGATCAGCAGAATGTGCCCCCATCAGACCTCATATCGGCTTAATGTGCCCCCATCAGACCTCAGATCGGCTTAATGTGCCCCTATCAGACCTCAGATCAGCAGAATGTTCCCCCATCAGACCTCAGATCAGCAGAATGTGCCCCCATCAGACCTCAGATCGGCTTAATGTGCCCCCATCAGACTCCATAACGGAAGCGCTCACTTGTATTCGCCTGTTTGTACTAAGGCCATCCCTGCTGGGCGCCCCCCAGAGGTATTGGGCCGGAGCATCGCCTCCCCTGCCCCCCCTCCTCCCCCAGTAGCTATGCCTCTGGGCCTGATGTATGAAAACTGTCTAGGTCTAAGACTTTTTTTGTTGCCCATAGCAACCAATCAGAGCTCCCCTTTCATTTCTCCAGAGCACTATATGAAATGAAAGGGGAGCTCTGATTGGTTGCTATGGGCAACAAAGAAACTTCTACACCTAGACTGTTTTCATACATAAGGCTCTAGGTGTTTTACATCAGCAGATAGAAGCCATGAGAGCAGCTAACCTCTCCAAACACGAGCTCAGAGGAAACATAAAGCAGAGAGAACATGCACTGGACATAAAGGGCAGCACTCAGTCATCTCAACTAAAAGCCGAAATCCTTAGATCAGGAATAGAACAGACATTTATAGGACATTTCTTCATTTTCACAAATTCTTATAAAAATATATTCAGCACTGAACTAAATGTACTAATTCATTATATATTTTAGGAGTCGGTCCATTTTATACCGACTCCGACTCCACCAAAATGGTGACCGACTCCGACTCCATAGCCCTGCTTTACTGCACCACGCTGCAGTTTTTCCACATCACAGCTCCATTTCCGCTGCCACTTTTTTTCTGCAGCGTGTAGATGAGATCTTGTGAAATCTCATCCACGTTGCTGGCACTGTAAACTAATATGGGTTTTCTGCCTGCAATTCCATAGTGAAAAATCTACAGCGCATCTGTGTTGTGTGAACATACCCTTAGACTTCAAAAAGAGATTCACACAAATCTTCATCCTTTGAGTCTTGAATGTGATTACCAAACTCCTCATTTAAAGATTGGTGGAGGTTCATACACTGTTCATATACACAATGACTGCCATAAGCCTAACCAGTTTCCGGTTGAAATTCCTGGTGCCCACCAGAGGGTATGATCCTGGGGCCCACCCTTATAGACTGCAAATGGCCCCTTTTCCTACTAGGCTCCCGTGCAGCTGCACAGACTGCACATATGGCATGTCCACCCTTGATTTTACTCCAATGGGTATTAAGGGTTCTTTATGGTGTCAGAGCTTGGGCCCACTGGTACGCTGGAGGGCCACTCCAAACCTGAGCATAACTAGAAAATTCCAGGCTTCAAAACAAACTTATGAGAGGGCCCTATTTAAATTTTACTATGGCTCCTGGTGTGTAGGTTCCTAGGCGGTGAATACCTACTTAACAGGGGTTGTCCGGGTTCTGAGGTCAACATGGACATACCCCTATCTTCACCTCTATGGCCCCCCTGATATGAGCATGGGAGCATTTCCCTGAGGCTCTCCTTTGCATTTTTAGGAGATCCGGTGAAAAACCGGGCTCACCATGGGAAAAGCTAGGCGGAGGTTTCCGCCTGGCAGTGAGCCTGGTGACGTCACTGGCACTAATGGGCGGGCTTTAGTGATGCCATACCCTGTTAAACGGCTAGGGCACCGCTAAAGCCTGACCATCAGTGCTGGTGACATCACCAGGCTCACTGCTGGGCGGAAGCCTCCTCCTAGCAGTGTGCCATTGTAAATATAAAAGCCCTTGCTCTGTGCGATACAGCGCAGGAAAAGGGAGAGAATCGGAGCATGAAATGGGGGCTGAAGGGATGAAGATAGGGATATATCCGGGTTCACAGCTTTAAAGGGCAATTAAATGTAAAAGATATGAACGAGATAGATAGATAGATAGATAGATAGATAGATCTTTGCCTGGGCAGGGAGGATGGGTGAGAGAGGACCCAAGGCATGTGCTCCTTGTGTTCTCCTCTAATCCAACCTCTCTTACATCCAGTTACACAATGGGATGACTAGTCCTTGGCACCTGGACACAGTGACTTCTCTTAAAGGGTTTTTTTGGGAGTTAACTACTGATGACCTACCCTCAGTATCTGATCGGTGGGGGTCCGACACCCGGGACCCCCGCCGATCAGCTGTTTGAGAATGTACCGTCTCTCCTGTGAACGCTGCTACCTTCTCATAGATCACCAAGCACTGAATTGTACATTATATAGTGACTGTGCTTGGTATCGTGCTCGGCCCAATTCACTTGAATGGGGCTGAGCTGCTCCTAGGCCACGTGACCGATAAACGTGACGTCACTAGCCTAGGAAAAGCTAATCGTCGGGGGACTCAGGTGTCGGACCCCCACCGATCAGATACTGATGACCTATCCTCCCCCTTTAATGTATGTGGGCTGCTCAACCTGAAATGCCATCAGTGCATCTGAAAATAATCCATTGCCAGCGTGTGGGTGTAGGAGGTCCTGTAGGTCCCCTCAAATGCCCTGTCCTTAGGCACTGCACGACCGTCTGACCGCCCCGTCTAACGGCAAAAATATTTGTCGCAATGAAAAGACTGCAGCAGAAAGAATCTAAATCAGACTACATATCGTGTCTGACATTCAAGGACTCGCTGCCCAGCACATTCCATATGGGCAACGTGGACTTGTCTAGACAGATGCCAAAAGCACTTACATGCAAAAACAAAAGCGAATGTATTATACAGGAGAGAGATGCGGGGGAAATAACACAAAGAAATATTTTGTAAAAGTTGCAGGACGGCGTATACGAATCAATAGGCTAAAGTTATCTGTAGATAGAAGAACACGCTGCGTTCCCTGTATCAGCCCGTTCAGAGATGCTCTGGTAATCTGCAGCAACGTCTCGCTGTAATCTTCTTATTCAGAGATGCGTTATGTATTCCTTTATACATGGGGGATAATAACACGACAGTTGGCATAGCGACTCGCCAGCCGCAGCTCGGAAGCAGCAGCACGGGAGAGATAACAGCGACTGTTCAGTGGCGGAGTTACAGGATCAGAGCGCACAGACGCTTGGCGCGCACCCATGGCACAAACGCCGCTTCCGTGTTTATCATACTTGTTTAACTGAGAATTAGATGAGGGTTGTGCTCGCCTCTCCAGATAAACATGGCCGGATGGTTCTGAGTCTGGCTCCCATGGGTTAAACATGTGCCGGATTATCAAGTACTGTACTCCAGATTGTCAGAGAAGAAAAAAAAAAGCAAAAAAAAATTACCTTTGAAGAACCATCTGCGAAACATGTGGCTAGAGATGGCGGAACGTATTCACAAGGGTCGGGAGCTGCCTCCTGGGAAATCAATGGAGAAGAACATTTTGTTTTATTCATTTACACATCTCTGAATGAAGACAAGCGATAGAAAACATGTCCGAGCCAAAATAAAATCAGGACTATATAAACGGATCTGGGGCGAGAAAGTCTCTGTATATGTCTGTATATCAGAGAGTATACAGAAGGTTTAAAGAGACAGGCACCCTGGCAGTGCCGATTCCATTGTCCAACTACATGACCAGTGCACCCTGAAAGGAGCCAGTCTATGCTGATTTAAAGGGCACTTCTCTCATAATGATCCTCTTTCAGTAGAAGATCCTTCCCCCTCCCTCCTCACATTGAGCTGCCTTGGGTTTGAGGACCACTTTAAGTGTGAGGCATCACCCTGCTGAATATGACACCACAAGCAAATCCAGTCCATGTACAGACTGGTTTAACCTATAGGTGTACACACTGAATCGTTCTGATAAAGGTGTTATTTCAATTGTTGCCACAAGGGGCAGTAGATTTTAGAAAAACCCAATGCTGATGGAGGTATATGCTCCATACTGTGGGAAAATACCTGATGCATTGAGCTAAAAACATATGAAATTCGCTCTCAAAATCTGCACAGTAGATGATTTTTAAGGGTTAGGATTAACTCTGAACACACAGAAAAAAATACAGGTCAAGTAACTATTACTTCTGCTACATTGCCAACTGAAGGATGAGGCCTTTGTCTTCAAGCCTTCCACCCAGACAGCGCACCATAAATATGGTAGCGCAGCTCAGTCTCATCCTGGTCACCCACCGTATAGTCCCTCCATGTGCAATGGTGACTGTGGTTGGCCATCGCTGCCTTCAACGGGGACCTCTCTATGGACTGAGTATTTGGTCACTGCGCCATGACTTAGTCTTTGTTCTATTATCTGGTCACTACATGACTTTTAGCAAATATTGCACCTATTCATGATGGTGGAGCGATACATAGGCCTGTTTCCTCCAGGGCAAAGATTCAGCTCACTGCCATAGTCCTGTATAAAGCATACTTAGCAACATTTTCGATTGGGCATTTAAAGGGGTTGTCCAACCTTTACAAGATTCATAGTGATGTGCAGTTCCGGCACAGACTTCCAGTGTTGGGGCTACACCTGAGTGTGGCGTGTCGGGCCCCCGCCGGTCAGCTAGCGATGGCCTATCCTGAGGATACGCCACCAATGTTAGGTCCTACCTCTGGGACCTACGCCTTTCTCTAGAACAGTGAATGGGACCACGCTGAGAAATGAATGGAGAGCTCACCGTGCAAGTGTGGCCACTGCTCCACTCACCTCTATGGACTGGTGGAAATTGCCAGCTCTTGGCTATTTTCAAAACTCCCATAGAAATGAATGGAGGTCGGCAGCACATGCATGGTTGTTCTCTCCGCTCACTTCTGGGGGCCCATTATGGTGATAGGAGTGGATCCCAGAGGTTGGGAATGAGGCTAAGGGCTCATGCACACAAATGTGTGTGGTCAGTGTCCATGCTGTGGACCGTATTTTGCGGTCCACAATGCATGGGCACTGACAGTGGGGCCACTGGATTGGGATTGCGGACCCATTCATTTGAATGGGGTCCACAACGCAAAAAAGTAGTGCATGTGCGACTTTTTTGCGTGCAGAGGCACGGCCAGAAACACCACGGAAGCACACTGTAGTGCTTCCGTGGGGTTCCGATCCGTGCCTCCGCTCCGCATCTCGTAGATTGCGGACCTATTGAAGTGAATGGGTCCGCGATCCATGATGCGGGCTGCACACGGCCAGTGCCTCTGTATTTCGGACCTGGCGTATGCGGGCTGCAATACGGGCACGGGCCGGCACTGGTCGTGTGCATGAGCCCTAAGGGAAACACACATCTATGCCCCTCATTGTAGGGGGATTTAAATTATATTATCAAAAATACATTAAAAAAAACACTCAATTCATGTGATATTTCTGTTGATAATGGCAGGATTTCAAGGGTATTTCTTAGGGCCTACAAACTGTGCAGAACAATGTGTAATAATGGATCTCGGGTACATTCAGTTTGTTAGACAGAAACAAGGAGGAAACAAGACAGATGCAGCAGCACAAGAATAATCAGCGGGGACTCTCAGGCAGCAAAGCATGAAAGGAATACGGTTAGAGAGGCATGCCAGGATTCAGGCTTACAGGGATCCGTGTCACTGGCTGAAATTAACCCCAGCCATAGGACCGAGAGGCTTATAGAAGATGCAATACGGCTCTGCTGACTTTATCCTCTCACCCTCCCCTATTCCCCAAAGCAACATATAACGTACATGCAACATTTTTGTAGCGTACATATTGCCTGGAGCAACCAATCTGATTCCAGCACATACACGGTGCAATCTTTTTAATCCGGCATCAATGACAGGTGTCAGATTATCAGATATTCTGGGTTATTGGTCATAGACATGTATGTGAAATGTAATTCACATTTACTAAAATTACTCTCCTTTTTCATTGTAGAGCTTTTCCGGTAGTATATGTCCTAACTGTACCTTTTTTGAGGGTTTGGCCAGCAAAATGTACCTCTAAGGGGGTGGGGTTTGTGTGTGAGCGCGCGTTCCCGGACAGAATAGGGCGAGGCTTCATTATATCCTGTAAATAGAGATTCAAATGTTGGGAGGTATACCATTTATATCCTCAGAAAACTGAACATTAAAGTTTGTTGTTTTTTTTGGGGGGGGGGAGGGGGTGGAGGAGTACAATACTGATGACCTACCCTCAAGATAAGTCATCAATATCAGATCAGTGGGGGCCCAGCTCCAACCACTACTGAAGACAGGCAGCACTTCTGGCACGTCTGCCTTTTCACAGCATACAGAGCACAGTGCCGTACATTGCATAGTGACCATGCTTGGTATTGCAGTCCGGTCTCATTCACTTGACTCAGCTGCAATGAGGCCATGTGACTGATGAAAGTGACATCACTGGATTAGGAAGAGGCGCTAAAGTGCTGTGACCTCTTTAACCCCTTATGTAATCAGCCTGTTTTGGGAGTTAGAGACCAAGCAATTCATTTTACGGCATAAATAACTTTATTCTCTCGGGCAGTTGCAGTTATTTTACTTCTCTTGCGCAATAAAAACCCTTTTTTAAAAGAAAAACAAAAAAAATGTTTTTGCTTTGCTGCATCGCTGCAAAAAACAGCATTTCTGGCGTTCAACCACTCTAGATAAATAGAATGGGTAATTTTGGATTTTATTTTTGCAATTTTTTCCATTGGAAAAGTTTATTTTTTAACTTATTTAATAAAATTTTTTAAACATTTTAACCATTTACTAGTTCCACAAGGGGACTTGACCAATCAATCCTTTGGTTGCTGCTATAATACTCTGTGCTGCTTATGCAGTACAATGAATTATACTGTCAGTGCTATACTGATAGATGGCATCAGAGAAGTGCAGCCTGCTGGGTATATACTGCAGGCAGGCCTGAGGCCTTCATCAGTTCCCAGGCTGCCATGCAAAGACATCGGTTTAGTAGAAGAGACTCTGCCAGACTGGATGAGTGACCAGAAGAAGACGCTGAGATGGGGATATTATGCCACAGACTCTGGGTCACCACCAGCTCTTTGATGAGAGAGCCAGCTGAAAGACTGGGCCACAGACCCTGGACACCAGCCCCTTGGCCAGGGTACTAACCTTCCGAGGGAGAGATAGAGACTGGGACAGCTAGCTCAGGCATTTCCCCAGCACAGAACCTTCTTCTGCCAGGGAGGAGACTGGAGAAGCCAGCTCGGTGCATTGCTTGTATTGTTTTGCACTTAAGTTCCTCCAGGAAAAAGGGCACATTGCTTTGCTGCAGATTCTGACTCTCTGGACTTATTGGGGTTCACCACACCTTACCATACCCTGCAGAGAGCAGCAACACATGGTGACATCTAGAGGGTGTCCAGGGAACCCAGAGTAGTGTTGGGGCCACCCCAAACTTGGGCACTGCAGTAGATATTACCCAAATTTTTCTAGGAGACTGTGAATTTTAAAACGTTTTGGAAACCCTGGTTTATGGGAACTCACATGTGTGATAAGAAGGGGTTAAGTGAACAGAATGATGTAGTCAGGATGGTGATCACAGCGGCAGAATTGAGGACTTCACACAAGTCCATCAGCTCACTTCAGAGAGTGGTTATTTGATGTCAGCGCTGATCACATTGATCCATCGGGAGATCAATGCACGCCGGCCGACCGCCCGTCAGCTGCACATGTCAATTCTCATTTCCTATAATTGCTCGCACTGCGTCTCCAGCAACATCTTAAACTGGGAATAATGGATTTATCTCCCTCCAAGGAGAACAAAGATGTCACAATTAGCATTTGAAAGGGCGTATTCACATGATTGTACGTAACTTAGGTCTTCCTAGGATGGTTCAGCAGAACCACGTGGGGTCCATATTTCGCAGCTGTAATGCAGACATTAAAATACGGAAACCAGCCTAATATAAAAGGGATGTGCGATGCCCCCAATCAGATTACTAGAGGCAGGTTAAGTTTGCCACCTTCATGGTACGGAGCTGCAGGTACTATATTAAGATAAGGCTCCATGGTGGCACATGGCACGTGACAGGGTGCACTCGATATCCTAGCAATGACTGAAGGGCTTTCATCACTGTAAGGTTATGGCCACATGTAGCAGACACTGGGTGGCCGAGAACCATCCAAGATTCATCCGAAAGCTGTGACAACGCTAGTTTTACGACAAATAGAGAAAGTTTTCAAACTGATTATTAACGGCTGTAAACTTTTGGAAGAAAACAGTAGTTTTAGGGTATATTCCCACATGACTGAAATGGTGCAGATTTTCGGCAGTAGAAAAAAGCCTTCCAAATGGTGCGTCTTCGTTGCAGAAATGCTGCCAATTTTTGACTGTTTTGCATTGCAAACGGTGAAAATTGTGAGAAAAATCTGCAGCATAAGGCCCCATGCATACAATGTGGAAAAACCACAGCGTAGTACAGTACCAGCAAAGTCTACGAGAATGGACAGTTCTCATGTACACTTGGCGGATTTGTTCTGTGCAGAAATTGACCTGCCGCGCGGATTGAAAAATCTGTGGTTTTACAGACCGGAGTAGGACCTGTTCTGTGTGCACAGCCCCATAGAAGTGAATGGGTCAGTGGACTATTTGCAAAAATACAGACGGCAAAAGGATGAAAAATACAGTCATGTGCATGAGGCCTTCATTGACGCCATGTAGATTTAGGCTAGGGCTACACAGCAACGTTTGTCATGCGATTTCTTGACACTGAAACGTCATCATAGTCAATGGTGTCGCACTGCTATTGCTTCAAGATGGATTTTTGTGAGACTGTTGCGTTGCAGTTGCAGTGTGATACCATTGTCATTACAAAAAATTATGTTTCAGTGCAATTGTTCCATTTTTGTAGTGCGACACATGTCACCATGTAGCCCTAACCTTAGGCCCCTTTCACACGAGCAAGTTTTCCGCGCGGGTACGATGCGTGAAGTGAACGCCCAGCACCCGCATTGAATCCTGACTCATTCATTTCAATGGGTCTGTGTACATCAGCATTTTTTTTTTCTGCGTTGCGTGAAAAAAGCAGCATGTTCTATATTCTGTGTTTTTCACGCAGCCCTGACCCCATAGAAGTGAATGGGGCTTCAGTGAAAAACGCATTGTATCCTGAAGTAAGTGCGGATACAATGCGTTTTTCACTGATGGTCGCTAAGGGATGTTGTTTGTAAACCTTCAGTTTTTTTATCACGAGCGTGAAAAACGCATCAAAACACATCGTACCGGCACGGAAAAAAACTGAACACAATCACAGACAAAACTGACTGAACCTGCTTGCAAAATGGTGCTAGTTACGCTGAACGCTTCTGGAGCCAATCCGCCACGCTCGTGTGAAAGAGGTCTTAGGCTGGAGCTACATGGCCATCTTGGGCACGACAGCGGTCATGTGATCTAGAATTGCAGTGTAACAGAAGTGAGTGGGGTTGCAGCGTGACTCGCAAGTTTGCCGTGATCTAAGAATCATACAAAAATCGAGCAGGGGTGGTCATGGCAACCTTCAAGTCGTGCCGCGACCCCATTTAATTTCCATGGCCGATCTGCTACACTGCAATCCTTGGTTATGTGACAGCTCTCATGCCCAAGATTATTGTGTAGCCCCTGCGCTAAAATCTGTACCACAGATCTGCGATGTATGGATGGGAACCGCTAAACACTCTATGCTGCTGCTGCTGATATTCTTCATGAAATTCCATGACAGAAAATCTGCGCTATGTGTGAACATACCCTTAGAAATGAAACCGCACAGTCAGTAACACTCAGCTGGAATAGACACTACTTTGCAGTCAGAGTATATTCACATGTGCATTTTCTTTCAGGGCTTTTAATGCAGTTTTCAAAGGCAAAATCAGGAGTGGACTGAATAGATGGAAGAGAAGTATCTGTCTTTTATACTTTCTATCATGATCCACTACTGATTTTGGCCACCAAAACCTGCACGTGAGAATATACCCCCCACAGTACATGCCGCTGCAGTGTCAGGCAGACAAAGTGAATGGCACCTAAACTTTAGTTTAGAGCAAAACTTCACCAGTGTGAACGACACGTGATATCACACACTTTGACATTCTCTGAGACATGCTACTCTAGAATCAATACTTCCTAATAGGTTTTTAACTTAGATTGTGAGCCCCATTGGGGAGAGTTGGATGCTAATGTCTGTAAAGCGCTGCGGAATATAGTAGTGCTATACAAGTGCATAAAATAAGTAAAAACATAATTCACATGTTGCAATCATTTATCATTTATATGCAAAATTGCTGCAAAATACTATAGTTATAGCACAAACCCCAGAGTGACCCCAGCATGTGAACACTCCATGGCCCTTAATGAAATATTGATGCAAGAGAAATAATTGTGCAGAGACTGCGTCCCTGAGGAAACAAAGCTGCTCCTGCAGCACCATGGGGGCGCTAACAGTTATGCAAACACTGAACATGAAACATTATTGCCATTGCATGTATTTCATGACAGAGACTCACCTGGGCCTGCAGAGTCCTCTCAGGGTCAGCACTAGACAGCTCTGCTCTGCACTCATCACACACAGCTGTGGAGGGAGGAGCAACCTGAAGCAGTCACCCCCAGCAGAGCAATGCAGGTACTGGGTGGCAAGTTGTTTTTCGTTTTTTTTTGTGATTATTCCAAAATCATGTTTTGCAAAAAAAAAAAAACCCTCCACACTCTTTTTACTCACTGGGGGTCATTTACTAACAGCCTTATGCCAATTTTTGGCATAAAAAAGTCACAATACCCTATTTTGCGACTCCTTAAATGACTTCTTAAAAAATGAGTTTTTGCGCCATGCTTGCCACTTGGGAGTATGAAGGGAGTGATGGGCGCTTGGTGGGGGCTGGGCCCGACTGGGACATCAGGCCCAACGTACAGTATTTACCATCTTTTAGGCTAGGGCTACACGGCGACATGTGTCGCACAAGTACACAACGACAGTTGTTGCACCAAAGTCGCGCGACAATTTTTATAATGGAAGTCTATGGTGTCGCACTGCGACATGCGACGACTCCAAGATGGATTTTTTGCGACTGTCGTGTCGCAGCATGTCGCAGTGCGACACCATAGACTTCCATTATAAAAATTGTCGTGCGACAACTGTCACCGTGTAGCCCTAGCCTTACGCTTGGAAACAAGCCTAAGGCCCCTTTCACACAAACAATACAGATTGGCTCAGGGTGCAATCAGTGAAACTCGCACCATTTTGCAAGCAAATGGTTTGTCTGCATTTGGACTCAGTTTTTTCCAAGCAGGTGCAATGCGTTTTGATACGTTTTTCACACGCGTGAAAAAAAAAAACGGAAGGTTTACAAACATCTAATAGCAACCATCAGTGAATAAGGCATTGCGTCCGCACTGCATCTACGTAGGTCACATCCGGGTGCAATGCGGTTTTCACTGAAACCCCATTCACTTCTGCGTGAAAAACTGCAGAACTGATGCGTGAAAAAAAAATGCTCATATACACAGACCCAATGAAATGAATGGGTCAGGATTCAGTGCGGATCCTATGCCTTTATGTCACGCATTGCACCCGAGCGGAAAACTCGCTCAAGTGAAAGGGGCCTAAAAGTGGAGTGATAACTACTCCGGTCAGGGGCTGGAGTATTTTTTTAATTCCAGGCATACTGACCGCCAGCGGTGTGCCTAATTTAGGATGAGGCCTGAGCCAACCCTGCTGGATTTTTTGTGATTTGCGTGCCATGGTTGCGGCAAACATGAGAGTCCCACTGCGACCCCATTCATTCCTATGGCAGCTCCGCTACACTGCGATCTTTGTTTGTACGACGGCTATTGTGGCCAAAATTGCTGTTGGCGCTATTTCTGACGGACAGCAGCCATGTTTTTCTAGCACTGCACAGCCCTTTGAGAAATTTTTAAATCATTCTAATAGCAAGAAATATTTCAAAGTAATAAAATAAGCTGTACTTACCTTTTTAAATGTCCCGCGGCTCCAGCGCAGCCAACGCAGTCCCTGCTGGTTCCGATTCCTGCCGTCCTGAAATGAAGACATCCCGTTTCTCTTCACATGACCACTGCAGCCAATTACTGGCCTCAGTAGTCATGTGTCATTCATGCGCATGTGACCGCCTGGCCTCAGCAGTCATGCGCCGCTAAGGCTACTTTCACACCTGCGTCAGCAGGATCCGTTTGTGAGATCCGTCCCAGGGTCTCACAAACGGTCCTGAACGGAAGCGTTTGCCCCTAATGCATTCTGAATGGATAAGGATCCGTTCAGAATGCATCAGTTTGCCTCCGTTCCGTCTCCACTCCAATGCAAGTCAATGGGAGCGGATCCGTTTGCTAATGCACAATAGCAAACGGATCCGTTCCCTATGTAACTTTCAATGGAGATCAGAATGGATCCGTTTTGCCTATGTAAAAGATAGGCAATGCGGATCTGTTCTGAACTAATGCATTTGCGTACGGATCCGTCCAAACGCAAGTGTGAAAGTAGCCTAATGTAAAGCCAATGAGTGGCTGCAGCGGTCACATGGAGATGAATAGGACATTTGAAACCCAATGCGGTTTTGATGCAGTTTTTGATGCAGAAGCGGGATTTACAGGTGAAACATGTTAATCTTGTAAAAAAAAACACGACTGCATCGAAACTGTATCAAAACTACAGCACTTTTTTTCCCAATGCGGTTGTAATGTCATTTTAAGTACCCCTCTACCGCTATGTGTGAATATACCCTAAGGGTCTGTATGAAATACTAGCATTACATTGGTATCACATACCCAGTCATTGCTAACAGCAGCCAATCCAAATCCTGCTACGGCCAGCAAGGTCAGTTTCAGATGATTGTAATGTGGCGCATTTACTACATTTTTACTTACAAGAGCGTCATGTCTCCTGTGGCCCATTAGCTTTCGGTAGGTTGGGCATAGTTTACTGTAAGCTCACTGTAAATGGAGGTGCACCTCAGGCATCCACTCATCCGCCATGCATGAACCCAGGCCCACTCGTCCCATGTGGACTGTCACTAGCTGATCCTCGCAGAAGTGTTGAGACCAATTGACACTTTCCTTTCTGGCTTTCATATCATTGAAAAGCAGCTTGTGATGGATTTGGCCGCATGCTGAGACCTATTACAATATAAAATGCCTAGCAGCAGGACACTGACATCGGCATTTATCTTGAGGAGGTCACCGCAGCGCTGAGGTGTAAAAATATTATATAGAAAACGGATGCCGTAACGATAATTCACATTGTACTATATTCTTGTTATGCACTGTCTGGTTTTACAGGGATGAAAAACCCAAAAAGCAACCTAGAAACCTTTACTATTACAAGACGGCGTCTGGTGGTATCATATGGGCTTTTTAAAGCAGTATGGTTTGGATAGTGCATCTTATTTGGTCGCTATATGGTAGTATTTTATAGGCTGGATATGGAAGTATTGACACTATTTGGCGGTTGTATCTGGGCTGTATATAGCAGTAATATCTTAGCACTATACTGCATATGGCAGTAATACCACTTGGAACAGAACCCGGTAAAAGGTTTATAACAGTAGAAATTAATTTCTGAAGTTATTACCCGAAGTCTCATAAGACTTTGTGAAGTAATAACTTCGGCTCATCTGAGCCAATACATTCTAACACTGTACAGAGTGCTTGCTCAGTACAGTATTCTAACGAAGTTTTATGCGAATCGACTTCAGATGTTTCGGCCTATGTTGAGGGTTACGGCCGATAATGAAATTTATAAAAACATTTAACATAGCCTATCTGGAGTGTGCGGTGTCCGACTGCCGCCAATCAGCAGTTCTGCAGTAGCTCCAGTGTGTGCAGCGCATGTTGCTGGTGTGACACCCATGTTACGAGCTCATCACCCGCCTGCTTTGGGGAAGGCTTGTTCTCCTGTGCGGGTGGATCGCCAAAAACACTTTATATAGTAAGTGATAAGTTATTCCTGTCAGCAGATGAAGTGGAGACTCTTCTGATTTGTTCTTCTCAAGTGTTATTACATTAATCACGTCTATTTTTACCTTGTGATACTTTCTCCATCTGCAAATATACTCTATGTTGCATATTTGAAAGACAGAATGTTTTAGCTGATGGTCTTTTAGAAAGGACGCATGAGCCACGGATTTGTAGAATTTGCACTTATTTTCAGAATCTATGTTTGTGGAGATTCGCCTCTATGCAAGGTAATCAACTCCCTATTTTATTGCACTTTGAAGGGTTAAAGGGGTTTTCCAGGTGTTAATATTGATCAACTATCATGAGGATAGGTCATCAATATCTGATCGGTGGGGATCCAACACCAGGCCCCCCCCCTATCAGCTGCGAGACGAGGAAGTGGCAGTTCATGGAAGCGCCGATTCCTGGTCTTCACTCTCCGGCGCCTCGTCTCCTGTGGAGTGGTGGTGTAGTGAAGTGCAGTGTCATGTAGAAGCGGTGCTCGCGTGGCGCTCCGCCTCCTTTTCAAACAGCTGATCAGATATTGATAACCTATAGTGTTGATCGAGCACCTGTGTGCTCGTATGCTCTGGTGCTCTGGCTGAGCACCTGAGCATAATGTAAGTAAACCAGGCAGAAGAGCGGGGGGTGCCTGGTTTACACAAGTCCCCCGGGAAGGCGTCACCATATATAGCACCCAATGACGCATTCCCGGCCAGCCAATCAGTGTAATGCCAGTAGCTAAGATGGCTACTGGCATTACACTGAATGCCATCCCTCCCCGCACGCTAATTAATTAGCGTGCAGGGAGGGGACTCAAGCATGGCGCTCAAGTACACCTGGTGTTCGGCCGAACACTGAGTGTACCCGAGCGCCGGCATGCTCGGCCGAGCGTGCTCGCTCATCACTAATAACCTATTCTGACAAAAGGTCATCAATATTAACACCTGGAAAACCCCTTTAACTTGCTTGGTGATTTATGTTATTGTGGGCATTTATACTGGCTTATATTGTTGAACTGCATTTTATGTTTATTGTTATGTATCCTGTTTATTTGCACTGCTATTGCACAATATCTGCAATGTGTTGTGGAAAGAGTTAATACACAGTGAACCAATACTGAGAGACTTTAAGACTCTCTATCTATGCACTAGTTAGAAATCTTTCCTTACTATAATGGACTATGTAAAGTAGTTTTTTTTTTTTTTTTTTTTTTTTTTGGGGGGGGGGGGTTAGACACACTGACCTTTTGACTGTTTAGGTCTGGAAAAACTGCTTAGTCATTCCTATACAATTAGTATGAAGCTCTGTACAAATCTATGACAGACTAAAATTGCAACATTGTTTCTGTTTAGGTAGTGCTTCTCCACTCCTGCCACTAGAAGGTTCTACTTTACTTAGAGACTGTATATAAAGAGAGCATGTACAGCTCCTAGTTGTCGATTATGCCAGACAGTACGAGAGATCCGAAGAAGACACTGAGATGGGGACACAGACCCTAGTACACCAGCCCTTTGACCAAGGTACCAGCCTTCTGAGAGAGAGAGGGGGGGGAGGGACAGCCAGCTCAGGCCTTTCCTCAGTGCAAAACCTTCTTCTGTCAGGGAGGAGACTGGAGAAGCCAGCTCAGTGCCCTGCCTGTACTGTTTTGCACTTGAGTTCCTCCAGTAAAGAAGCACACTGGTTTACTGTAAACCCTGACTCTCTGGACTTATTTCCCATTGGGGTTCACCATGCTTTACCATCCCCTCCAGAGAGCAACACATGGTGACACCTTGCCAGTATCTGGGGGACCCAGTGTAGCATTGGGACCACCCCACACCCGGCGACTACACATACTTTTGCAATTATTTATTTTATTGATGAAATGCATTTGAAATACAGCACAAAGCAACTTTGCAAGTTATCTTTGGTTAAAAAGGATGTCTACCGTTTGGTGTATTCAGCTACTATGCACACCTTGCTACTGACTACAAACAAACACTGTGTTGTCTCACTCCATACCCCTACGTCTTTTCTTGCTTTAGCTGTAGACAGCAGAAGCAGTCTGGGTAATTACTGCTATTCTCTCAAGAAGTTGCTTGCTGATTAATGTAATTGGGGTGAATCAATCATTCGCCTCCTCATATCCTTTATCATTAGAGTCACCTTGGAGACAATTCCTCAAACCAAACACCAGTTCCAGAATGTGAAAAGCATCACTGGTCACCTTTCTAACATCTGCTGCGATAATTGCTGTTTAAAGGGAGTCTGTCACGTCATTTTCACCAATATAATAAACAACAGCATTGTACCTCACAAGATTGCAAACACATTCCACCCATACCTGTGTGCACTTTATTTCTGTATTCCATGTCTAGAAAAAGCGATTTTATTCTGCTGAATTTAACATAGGAGGCAGTATTATAGTAGCTATATTCCTGTACATAGGAGCAGTATTATAGTAGTTATGTTGTTGTACATAGGAGCAGTATTATAGTAGTTATATTCTTGTACATAGGAAGCAGTATTATAGTAGTTATATTCTTGCACATAGGAACAGTATTATAGTAGTTATATTCTTGTACATAGGGGCAGTATTATAGTAGTTATATTCTTGTACATAGGAGGCAGTATTATAGTAGTTATATTCTTGCACATAGGAGCAGTATTATAGTAGTTATATTCTTGTACATAGGAGCAGTATTATAGTAGTATATTCTTGTACATAGGAGGCAGTATTATAGTCTAGGTTATATTTCTTGTACATTAGGAGCAGTATTATAGTAGTTATATTCTTGTACATAGGAGCAGTATTATAGTAGTTATATTCTTGTACATAGGAGCAGTATTATAGTAGTTTATATTCTTGTACATAGGAGCAAGTATTATAGTAGTTATATTCTTGTACATAGGAGCAGTATTATAGTAGTTATATTCTGTACATAGGAGCAGTATTATAGTAGTTATATTCTTGGACATAGGAGGCAGTATTATAGTAGTTTATATTCTTGTACATAGGAGCAGTATTATAGTAGTTATATCTTGTACATAGGAGCAGTATTATAGTAGTTATATTCTTGTACATAGGAGCAGTATTATAGTAGTTATGTTCTTGTACATAGGAGCAGTTAATATTAGTAGTTATAATCTTGTACATAGGAGCAGTAATAATAGTAAGTTATAGTTTCTTGTACATAGGAGCAGTATTATAGTAGTTATGTTCTTGTACATAGGAGCAGTATTATAGTAGTTTATGTTCTTGTACATAGGAGCAGTAATATAGTAGTTATATTCTTGTACATAGGAGCAGTATTATAGTAGTTATATTCTTGTACATAGGAGGCAGTATTATAGTAGTTATATTCTTGTACATAGGAGCAGTATTATAGTAGTTATATTCTTGTACATAGGAAGCAGTATTATAGTAGTTATATTCTTGTACATAGGAGCAGTATTATAGTAGTTATATTCTTGTACATAGGAGCAGTATTATAGTAGTTATATTCTTGTACATAGGAGCAGTATTATAGTAGTTATATTCTTGTACATAGGAGCAGTATTATAGTAGTTATATTCTTGTACATAGGAGCAGTATTATAGTAGTTATATTCTTGTACATAGGAGCAGTATTATAGTAGTTATATTCTTGTACATAGGAGCAGTATTATAGTAGTTATATTCTTGTACATAGGAGCAGTATTATAGTAGTTATATTCTTGTACATAGGAGCAGTATTATAGTAGTTATATTCTTGTACATAGGAGCAGTATTATAGTAGTTATATTCTTGTACATAGGAGCAGTATTATAGTAGTTATATTCTTGTACATAGGAGCAGTATTAGTAGTTTTTAAGGAATTTAGTAGTTATATCTGTACATAGGAGCAGTATTATAGTAGTTATATTCTCTATACATAGGACGCAAGTATTATAGTAGTTATTATTCTTGTACATAGGAGCAGTATTATAGTAGTTATATTCTTATACATAGGAAGCAGTATTATAGTAGTTATATTCTTATACATAGGACACAGTATTATAGTAGTTATATTCTTATACATAGGACGCAGTATTATAGTAGTTATATCTTGTACATAGGAGCAGTATTATAGTAGTTATATTCTTGTACATAGGAGCAGTATTATAGTAGTTATATTCTTGTACATAGGAGCAGTATTATAATAGTTATATTTCTGTACACAGGAGGCAGTATTATAGTAGTTATATTCATGTACATAGCAATATTATAGTAGTTATATTCTTGTACATAGGAACAGTATTATAGTAGTTATATTCTTGTACACAGGAGGCAGTATTATAGTAGTTATATTCTTGTACATAGGAGCAGTATTATAGTAGTTATATTCTTGTACATAGGAGGCAGTATTATAGTAGTTATATTCTTGTACATAGGAGCAGTTATTTTAGTAGTTATATTCTTGTACTGTACATAAGGGGCAGTGTTATAGTAGATATCAGAACAAAATAAATCCAAAGCATGGCACTCACCATAAAAATCTTCTTTTATTTAATCCAGAGTGCACATACAGCAAGGACCGGTAATCCAGCAGAGAGATCAGTGCATTTGTCATTTAAAAGGAGAGACTAGAAGGCAGTGCTATCTGTGACTACATCATTTACATGGCGAAATATGGTGGCAGTACTGTGTGTGTGCCCCCCTCGTTTACATGGACATATGAGGAGGTAGGACAATCTGTCTCTGCAATATTTACATGGAGAGACAGGGAGCAGTGCTATCTGTACCTACATCATTTACATGGAGAGACAGGGAGGCAGTGCTATCTGTACCTACATCATTTACATGGAGAGACAGGGAGGCAGTACTATCTGTACCTACATCTTTTACATGGAGAGACAGGGAGGCAGTACTATCTGTACCTACATCTTTTACATGGAGAGACAGGGAGGCAGTACTATCTGTACCTACATCTTTTACATGGAGAGACAGGGAGGCAGTACTATCTGTGCCTACATAATTCCAAAACCCAGTTCCGAAAAAGTTGGGATATAAGTAGGAAACATAATGCAATGATTTTCAAATATCATAGACCCATATTTTATTCACAGTAGAACATAGAACACATATCAAATATTGAAAGTGAGACATTTTAACATTTCATGATCAACAATTTACATTTAGAACTTGATGGCAGCAACGCATCTGAAAAAAGTTGTGATAGGGCCATGTCTACCATTATGCAGCACCCTTTTCTTTTAACAACTGTCTCTAAACGCCTGGGAAGTGGGCAGATCAATTGCTGGAGTTATGGGAGAGGAATGCTGTCCCATTCTTTTGTGATAAAATGGTAAAATGTTTCACTTTCAACATTTGATATGTGTCCTATGATCTATTATCAATAAAATATGGAAGCATCGCCCAAATAATGTTGTAAGTGTAACTGTCCCCCAATCACGATGATTATGTGAGCCCAGTAAATTTGTGTGCCTGTTCATGATAGCGTAGAAATACAATATTGATCTGTCATATGTATAATAGGATGAGAAGGAAGCAGAATTAACGTTATCAGAGAACCTTGTTAGCTGCTGTCGCCGTCTTTGTGACTCCGTACGGTGCACGCTCTCCACATCACTTTGCAGCTTGCTGCTTGGATTGGACTGTTTTAATTGGAAAATATAAAGCGGTAGTAGAGATGTTGAGAGCAATGAATCAATAGGAGTTTATTTGTATGCCACTTCAGCTCCCAATCACTAATCTGCCCTCTGCAGCCTTCTCTTTCCACTGAAATGTAATTAATTAATTGTGATAATGTGCAATCTAATTTGCAAAAAAAGATTTAATCAAAATAATGGTATGAGAGAAGCAGAAGGTTGTAAGTGAAAGCAGAGTGTCCTCCGCGGGGCGTCTGTACAGAGAAATATGTCAATAACAGTTGTGTAATGTAATGATTTTCAAACCTTAAGAATTGAAATAGCTTATAAAATGGAAGGATAGAGTACGTAATGTCAAACCTACTCATCTGATCAAAAATGAGCAAGTATTCACAGGATTGTCCCATTGGTCAGTCCAAGCTGAATGGACCTTTGGACACTTCTACAGACAAATGCTAGAGACATGAAGACAGTATGTCTATGCCTACCTCATTTACAGAAAGGCAGTACTATCTGTACCTACATCATATACATGGAGAGACAGGGAGGCAGTACTATCAGTACCTACATCATATACATGGAGAGACAGGGAGGCAGTACTATCAGTACCTACATCATATACATGGAGAGACAGGGAGGCAGTACTATCAGTACCTACATCATATACATGGAGAGACAGGGAGGCAGTACTGTCTGTACCTACATCATATACATGGAGAGACAGGGAGGCAGTACTATCTGTACCTACATCATATACATGGAGAGACAGGGAGGCAGTACTATCTGTACCTACATCATATACATGGAGAGACAGGGAGGCAGTACTGTCACTACATCATATACATGGAGAGACAGGGAGGCAGTACTATCTGTACCTACATCATATACATGGAGAGACAGGGAGGCAGTACTATCAGTACCTACATCATATACATGGAGAGACAGGGAGGCAGTACTATCTGTACCTACATCATATACAGGAGAGACAGGGAGGCAGTACTATCTGTACCTACATCATATACATGGAGAGACAGGGAGGCAGTACTATCTGTACCTACATCATATACAGGGAGAGACAGGGAGGCAGTACTATCTGTACCTACATCATATACATGGAGAGATAGGGAGGCAGTACTATCTGTACCTACATCATATACATGGAGAGACAGGGAGGCAGTAGTATCTGTACCTACATCATATACAGGGAGAGACAGGGAGGGCAGTACTATCTGTACCTACATCATATACATGGAGAGACAGGGAGGCAGTAGTATCTGTACCTACATCATATACATGGAGAGACAGGGAGGCAGTACTATCTGTACCTACATCATATACAGGGAGAGACGGGAGGCAGTACTATCTGTACCTACATCATTTACAGGGAGAGACAGGGAGGCAGTACTATCTGTACCTACATCATATACATGGAAGAGACAGGAGCAGACTTACCCGAGACAGTACTATCTGTACCTACATCATATACATGGAGAGACAGGGAGGCAGTACTATCTGTACCTACATCATATACATGGAGATGCAGGGAGACAGTACTATCTGTACCTACATCATATACATGGAGAGACAGGGAGGCAGTACTATCTGTACCTACATCATATACATGGAGAGACAGGGAGGCAGTACTATCTGTACCTACATCATTTACATGGAGAGACAGGGAGGCAGTACTATCTGTACTTACATCATTTACATGGGAGAGACAGGGAGGCAGTACTATCTGTACTTACATCATATACATGTAGAGACAGGGAGGCAGTACTATCTGTACCTAAATCATATACATGGAGAGACAGGGAGGCAGTACTATCTGTACTTACATCATTTACAGGGAGAGACAGGGAGGCAGTACTATCTGTACTTACATCATATACATGGAGAGACAGGGAGGCAGTACTATCTGTACCTACATCATTTACATGGAGAGACAGGGAGGCAGTACTATCTGTACCTACATCATATACATGGAGAGACAGGGAGGCAGTACTATCTGTACCTACATCATATACATGGAGAGACAGGGAGGCAGTACTATCAGTACCTACATCATATACATGGGGATGCAGGGAGACAGTACTATCTGTACCTACATCATATACATGGAGAGACAGGGAGGCAGTTACTATCTGTACCTACATCATATACATGGAGAGACAGGGAGGCAGTACTATCTGTACTTACATCATTTACAGGGAGAGACAGAGAGGCAGTACTATCTGTACTTACATCATATACATGGAGAGACAGGGAGGCAGTACTATCTGTACCTACATCATATACATGGAGAGACAGGGAGGCAGTACTATCTGTACTTACATCATTTACAGGGAGAGACAGGGAGGCAGTGCTATCTGTACCTCCATCATATACATGGAGACACAAGGAGGCAGTACTATCTGTACCTACATCATTTACAGAGAGGGAGACAGGGAGGCAGTACTATCTGTACCTACATAACATACATGGAGAGACAGGGAGGCAGTACTATCTGTACCTACATCATATACAGGTAGAGACAGGGAGGCAGTACTATCTGTACCTACATCATATACATGGAGAGACAGGGAGGCAGTACTATCTGTACCTACATCATATACATGGAGAGACAGGGAGGCAGTACTATCACATGACAAGAATCTGCATAACTAATCATATGCTAAATAATTGCAAGTCTAATTTATGTAGGAGATAGCCAAGATGATTGTCTATAAAATGATTTAATTGTCTATAAAGTGATCTGATGGTCTGATGTGGATGTGAACTGTGTTCATGTAAGACTGTGATGCCTGCAGTGGATTTTCTATGTGTGAAAGATACAATGGGATGCCCAACTTCCCCCTGAAGGGTCACATCTAAAAAAATTATTTTGGTAGGGTGATAGTGATCTGTAAACTGTAGGTTGAAGGGGTTGTCATTCAAATATTGTGCAAACACTGGTATGGCATACATCTCCCTGCCAAATAATGAGCAAGTCATCGATGTATCTGCCACACCAATGAACGCACTCAACAAATGGGTTACCTACATTATAAATGTATTTTGCTTCTTACCAGATCATGACTACAGTAGGTTTTACCCCTGGGCCAAAAATTTCCCTTTAGGGTCTATGGCCAGTCCACCTATGCATATGGCCTTCAGAGAAACTGTGGGAGTCAAAGTAGTCAGTCCCCCGTTGGTCAGCATTGATGGTATATCCTAGAATGGATTGTGATGATACAAACCTTTTATAAAGTTATGAAGACGGTTCTAAAAATTCTGTATTAAGGGAATTCTACAGAGTGTTGCTTACAGTAACCCAAATGCTGAGCAGAGCCAGGCTGAGCTGAGTGTGCTGCAGCTTATCTCTAACTACAGACAATGCAAACATTTATGCAAGGTATTAAATAATGGGCGACTCTATATGATTTCTGTTTTTTTCAAATAAAATAGTGGAATGCGAGGAGAGTATTGTCAACTTTATCTCCTGGCTGGTGTGATAAAGCTGCAATCCGTGTATTTGTGGATACAGAAGAGAAATCTAGAAATAGGGGATGTCCTATTATAGTCGACATTCTGTAACCAAATTCATATCTCTCAGTGAGACAAATGTGAGATAACGCAGAGCCGGAGCTTCACACAGTAACATGTAGCTGAAGAAAAGATGGCAAATATTAAAAGGGACAGACACAAATAAAATCTATAACTTCTATATAAGATGAGGGACAGTGTTTAGTGGCCTACCTCTGATGTGTCCCCTGGTGTCTTGTGGATTATTGTCCCATTTACTACTGTTTAGTGGTTTATGTCTCTAGTCCCTGGTTTCTTGTGGCTTGGTGCCCCATTCACTAGTGTTTAGTGGCTTATCTCTCTATTCCTGGGTGTCCTATGGCTTATCACCCCATTTACTAGCGCTCAGTGGTTTATCTCTCTTGTCCCTGGTGTCCAGCAGTTCAGTCATCCATTTGCTAGTGTTTAGTGACATCTCTCTAGTTCCCGGTGTCCTGTGGTTAATTGCTCCATTCACAAGTGTTTAGTGGCTTCTCTCTCATCTATTCCTCTCTATTCCTGTGGCTCAGTCTTCTATATGCTATCGTCTTGTGACTTATGTCTCTAGTCCCTGGTGCCTTGTTGCCCCATTCACTATGGTTTAGTGGCTTATCGTTTTTCTGTCCTTTAGCTCAGTGCCCAATATGTTAGTATCTTGTTACGTATGTCTCCTGGTGCCTTGTTGCCCCATTCACCGGGGCAGCACGGTGGCTCAGTGGTCAGCAGTAGTGCCTTGCAGCGCTGGGGTCCTAGGTTTGAATCAGACCAAGGACAACATCTGCATGGAGATTGTATGTTCTCTCCGTGTTTGTGTGGGTTTACTTTGAGTTCTCCGGTTTCCTCTCCGATTCCAAAGACATACTGATAGGGACCTTACTTGGGAGCCCTATTGGGCACAGCGTGATGCTAATGTCTGTCCCATGGCCCAGTGCCTCAATTGCTAGTCTTTAGTGACTTATCGCTCTACACTCACCGGCCACTTTATTAGGTACACCTGTCCAACTGCTCGTTAACACTTAATTTCTAATCAGCCAATCACATGGCGGCAACTCCGTGCATTTAGGCATGTAGACATGGTCAAGACAATCTCCTGCAGTTCAAACCGAGCATCAGTATGGGGGAGAAAGGTGATTTGAGTGCCTTTGAACGTGGCATGGTTGTTGGTGCCAGAAGGGCTGGTCTGAGTATTTCAGAAACTGCTGATCTACTGGGATTTTCACGCACAACCATCTCTAGGGTTTACAGAGAATGGTCCGAAAAAGAAAAAACATCCAGTGAGCGGCAGTTCTGTGGGCGGAAATGCCTTGTTGATGCCAGAGGTCAGAGGAGAATGGGCAGACTGGTTCGAGCTGATAGAAAGGCAACAGTGACTCAAATTGCCACCCGTTACAACCAAGGTAGGCAGAAGAGCATCTCTGAACGCACAGTACGTCGAACTTTGAGGCAGATGGGCTACAGCAGCAAAAGACCACACCGGGTGCCACTCCTTTCAGCTAAGAACAGGAAACTGAGGCTACAATTTGCACAAGCTCATCGAAATTGGACAGTAGAAGATTGGAAAAACGTTGCCTGGTCTGATGAGTCTCGATTTCTGCTGCGACATTCGGATGGTAGGGTCAGAATTTGGCGTCAACAACATGAAAGCATGGATCCATCCTGCCTTGTATCAACGGTTCAAGCTGGTGGTGGTGGTGTCATGGTGTGGGGAATATTTTCTTGGCACTCTTTGGGCCCCTTGGTACCAATTGAGCATCGTTGCAACGCCACAGCCTACCTGAGTATTGTTGCTGACCATGTCCATCCCTTTATGACCACAATGTACCCAACATCTGATGGCTACTTTCAGCAGGATAATGCGCCATGTCATAAAGCTGGAATCATCTCAGACTGGTTTCTTGAACATGACAATGAGTTCACTGTACTCAAATGGCCTCCACAGTCACCAGATCTCAATCCAATAGAGCATCTTTGGGATGTGGTGGAATGGGAGATTCGCATCATGGATGTGCAGCCGACAAATCTGCGGCAACTGTGTGATGCCATCATGTCAATATGGACCAAAATCTCTGAGGAATGCTTCCAGCACCTTGTTGAATCTATGCCACGAAGAATTGAGGCAGTTCTGAAGGCAAAAGGGGGTCCAACCCGTTACTAGCATGGTGTACCTAATAAAGTGGCCGGTGAGTGTAGTTGTGGTGCTCTGTAGCTCAGAACCTCATTTGCCAGTGTTTAGTGATGTTATTTCTATAGTCCCTGGTGGCCTGTGGCTCAGGACCTCAGTTGCTTCTGTTTAGTGGTTTAACTCTGTGCTAATGTCTAGTAGTTTATGCTCCTAGTCCCTGGTGTCCTGTGCCTCAGTGCCCCATTTGCCAGTATCTAGTGGCCGCTGTGCCTTATCTCCCTGGTTGTCCTGTGCTTCAGTATCTTCAGTATCTCATTTAGGCCGCATTCACACGACTGTGTTTTAATATTGCGGAATAGATGTGGCCCCATTCATCTCTATGGGAGCGGGGAGCCGCCGCACAGAGCTAGCTCCGAGCCGCGGCTCCGCTGAAAAATATGACGCATGTCCTATACTTGTCTGCACACACGGACATGTATAGGCATTTTGAATGGGGCCAACCGGTGTGTGTTCCGAGCGGTGCGGAACACACGCTGGGCGGCCCCCGTATTATTGCGAGTCCGCAATGGGGCTTTACTGTTGTCTAGTATTTTGGTTTTCTAGTTTCAAAGATATATGGGTGAGATCTATCCTCCTATTCTCATGTATCCAGTTAATTTGGTTCTTCAGTTCCAAGGGCGGATTGGCCATAGACCCTACAGGGAAATTTCCTGGTAGGCCGTTGCCCAGAGGGCCACTCAAGCCCTCAAGCCAGGTATATAATGAACTGATGCTCAACAGCCACAGGTGCCCTTCTGAAATCATCTGTATTACCGTCCTTATGATGGTGATACAGTTGAATACTGAGGTTGGAGTGGCAGTATTTTGTGCTGCACTGTGGTATTTGGTTCTGCTGGGGCAGTATATTGTGCTGCACTGTGGTATCTGGTTCTGCTGGGGCGGTATATTGTGCTGCACTGTGGTATTTGGTTCTGCTGGGGCGGTATATTGTGCTGCACTGTGGTATTTGGTTCTGCTGGGGCGGTATATTGTGCTGCACTGTGGTATTTGGTTCTGCTGGGGCAGTATATTGTGCTGCACTGTGGTATTTGGTTCTGCTGGGGCAGTATATTGTGCTGCACTGTGGTATTTGGTTCTGCTGGGGCAGTATATTGTGCTGCACTGTGGTATTTGGTTCTGCTGGTGTGATATATAGTGCTGCACTGTGGTATCTGGTTCTGCTGGGGCAGTATATTCTGCTGCACTGTGGTATCTGGTTCTGCTGGGGCAGTATATTGTGCTGCACTGTGGTATCTGGTTCTGCTGGGGCAGTATATTGTGCTGCACTGTGGTATCTGGTTCTGCTGGGGCAGTATATTGTGCTGCACTGTGGTATCTGGTTCTGCTGGGGCGGTATATTGTGCTGCACTGTGGTATCTGGTTCTGCTGGGGCAGTATTCTGTGCTGCACTACTTTTTTACAGGTCCCTTCTACTTCTGTTGGCCTTGCCTACTTGTTTTGGCCCATCTTCTGTCAATTTGCCCCCCCCCCCCTACAAAAAGGGGGGCCACTTTTAGTTTTTTTTCCAGGGCCACTTTAAAGGGACCCTGTCATCTCTGAAACACCCCCTGAACTAGTGGTGTATAGTGTAAGTGATGCTGAATCCGAATATGTAAGTTTTATCTTCATACTCACTTCCATTCTGACGCTGTGCTCCCACAAACCTACAGTAAAATGCATTGAGAGGACTCCTGTGCTCACTCATATAATGGAGAGGACTCAAAGAAGAGTCCTGTCAATGTATTCTACTGCTGGTTTGTGGGAGCACAGCGTCAGAATGGAAGTGAGTATGAAGATAAAACTTACATATTCGGATTCAGCATCACTTACACTATACAACTCTTACTCTAGTTCAGGGGGTGTTTCGGAGATGACAGGTTCCCTTTAAGTTCCCAATCCGCCCCTGCTCAGTTCATTAGCCAGGTCCGTAGATTATATTTGTATCCTTGTACAAATCCTGTATACAAGTCTGAATAAACATGCAAATACAATACATGCAGAACGCACTGAATATCATTACAGAATAAATTGTCTCTGAATTGTTACAAATAAGCAAATCAGTGTATAGAGAAATGTATTTCAGTGTATTGGTTAATTGAGAGCTGTTTGCATCGATTCCCTGGCATGCCGGGATAAATGTTCTTTTGAATATATTACTATAAGCACTGGGACGCCAGAGGCTCAGCTCTGGTAGCGCTCTACACCCCCCCATTCATTAGCAGTGCGGAGGTGGATGTATAGGAGTTATTTTTAACGTCTTTCATCTCTTATTGAATTTTTTTTTGCAATAGGAATTGAACACGATGATAAGCGCTGGACTTTTTTAAATGTACAAATAGCTTCAAATCACAAAAACGCAGTCCTGTCATTGTGAAAAATGACAATAACTTGCATTTTGTCAGATAATGTCGCTTTTTTTTTTAAGCGTGAAGTGGGGTTAGTCACAAGGTGAACAGTTACATAATAGGAAATGACATAAACGTTGTATAATAACTGAGCCACAGACCCTGTAAGTCATTGCTCTGCAAATCTACAGATGGAGTACAGGCTGCTGTTATCTATAACAATGGAGGTCATCCTATCGCTTAAAGGGGTCCTCTGCTAATTATTTCCATCTAGAGGCAGAACGCCACATTCAATGTCTCATGTCCCATGTTTGTTACAGAGAGGTGACCATACAGTATGTGCACACAATGCCAAAATGCACATTGGAAAAATCAGTTTACATGTAGCACATTCACCCACGGATTTAACCCCATTCAGTGTTTATGGGTGCACGCTGCCAGGGTTTGTTATATAGTGTAGTATTGCAGCCCTGAAATAGCGGATGAGGCTTAATGCCATGATTCAGGGGCTGTTAAAGGGTCTGACATATGGAGTGGAGTAGCCATCCAATAGGTGGCACTAAAGAGCCAGCTACTGTCCTCCTGGGTGAGAGCTTATTTGCATTCCCCTTTTCCCAGGGAGCACTGCCTGGCCTATAAGTGTCCCTATGCCAACTGAAAGACTGTCCCCTCTTGACAGAGTTTTTATAACATTCAAAATGGGAATTAACTTGCTAATAATGTGCAAACAACACACCAAAATTGTTATAATTATTGGGGTACTCTCTAGCGCAGGGTTCTGCAACCTTTAGTACTCCTGCTGTTGTGAAACTACAACTCACAGCATGCACACTTGCTCTGCTGTTTTATGAACTTCCACAGAGGAGAATAGAGCATACTGGGAGTTGTAGTTTCACAACTGCTGGACTCAGTGGCGTAACTACCGGGGAAGCAGGGGAAGCGGCTGCTTCGGGGCCCGCGCTGACAAGGGGCCCGTCCACCTGAGAGCAGTGTAAGAAAACAGCAGGATTATCTCAGGCCCTTCACACACAGTGCAGTGACATCATCAGTCCCTGACCGCTGACAAGCCCCTCCCCCCTCTTGATTCTTCTTACTGCCTGTCTCTGCCAGCATAGCACGCGATGCCATCCACTAGCGCGCTATGCTCATTAAGCCCGCCCACTAAGTTCTTGTCCTGACTGGAGAGTGTGGCAGGAGAGAGAGGAAGCGCGGCAGCCAAGAGGAGCAGCACCGAATCGGCACAGCAGTGAGCGCACATCACTCACTCCTTGGCTTTTAAGGTATGTGCGCATTGCCTGTGCCCCCCTGGCCCTTTCAGTGTGGCCCCTGTCTGCACCTCCCTGGCCCTTGTCTGCGCCCCCTCTGGCCCTTATCTGCACCCCTTGGACATGGCTTGCACCCCCTGGCCCTTATCTGCACCCTCTGGCACCTGTCTATACCCCCTGGCCCTGGCCTGTGTCCTCCTGACCCTGGCCTGTGCCCCCTCCTGGCCCCTGTCTGCACCTCTCTGGCCCTTATCTGAGCCCCCCTGGCCCTGACCTGTGCCCCCCTGGCCCCTGTCTGTGCCCCCTGACCCTGGACTGTGACCCCCCTGCCCCTGTCTGCACCTCCCTGGCTCTTGTATGTGCCCCCCTGTCTGTGCCCCCTTGACCCTGGCCTGTGCCCCCCAGCCCCTGTCTGTGCCCCCTGGCCCCGTCTGCGCCCTCCCTGGCCCTTATCTGCACCCCTCTGGCCCCTGTCTGCACCTCCCTGGGCCTTGTCTGTGCCCCCCTGGCCCTGGCCTGTGCCCTCCCTGGACCCTCTCTGCACCTCCCTGGCCCTTATCTGCACCCCCTGGCCCATGTCTTCACCTCCCTGGGCCTTTTCTGTGCCCCCTGGCCCTGGCCTGTGCCCTCCCTGGACCCTCTCTGCACCTCCCTGGCCCTTATCTGCACCCCCTGGCCCCTGTCTGCACCTCCCTGGCCCTTGTATGTGCCCCCTCTGGCCCTTGTTTGTGCCCTTCACCCTTGTCTGCACCCCCCTGGCCTTTGTCTGCGCCCCTTGGCCCTGGCTTGTACCCCCCCCCCCCCTGTCTGCGATCTTGACTAGCCATAGGAGTGGGGTTTACATGGGAGAATGGAGTTTCAAAGTGTGGCGGGGTTGGGGTGGGGGGGCCCCGTACAAAAATTTGCTGTGGGGCCTGGTCACTTCTAGCTACGCCCCTGGCTGGACTGCCAGAGACTGCTGACCCCTGCTCTAGCTGGCACTTTTTGTGGAGGCACCCATGGTCAGTACCGTCTCTGGGTGGCACTGTGTGGTAGGCACTTTTAATAAGGACACACTCTGGCTTCATGGGGAGACTACGGACACAAATGGCACTCTATTTAAAGGGGTGCTTTAGCAGTTCTCTTAGGGTTATAAGCTTTATAAGGCTTAAGTCACAGTGTGGTTGGCATGTCACATCTAAACAATCCCTAATAGTAACCACCTATGATAAATAGGATGTATATTTGTGAATGTCAGTAATGAACCCCTTTAAAGAGGACCTCTCCCCGCTCCTGACATGTCTGTGTTAATAGCTTCATGCATTCCCCATGTAATAACAATTCTGGATCATCTATTCTTATGTCTCTATGTTGTGTCATTCCTTTATTATTTCTACTAGAAGTTATGAATGAATTGCTAGCAGTCTGCAGTAAGGGTACAGAGGGGAGGGAACCAGTTGGGGGTGTGTCCCTGCACAGTTTTAAAATTGCAGCACTGATTGGACAGAGTGAGTCTGTGCAGGGACACACCCCCAACTGGTTACCTCCCCTCTGTACCCTTACTGCAGACTGCTAGCAATTCATTCATAACTTCTAGTAGAAATAATAAAGGAACGGTACAACATAGAGACATAAGAATAGATGTAACCCTAACCCTAACTCTAGAATTGTTATTACATGGGGAATGCATTAAGCTATTAACACAGACATGTCAGGAGAGGAGACAGGTCCTCTTTAAGGGTCCACTCACACGGCCATATTCATTTCAATGGGGATGCAAAAGATGCGAACAGCCCACTGTGTGCCTTCTGCATCCGTCGTTCCGTTCCCCAGCCCCGCAAATATATAGAGCATATCCTATTCCTATTCTTGTCTGCAATCGTGGGCAAGAATAAGAATTTTCTACCATGTCGGCCATGAACGGTCGTGTGAATGTAGCCTAAATGGGTTTTCTGGCCACCTGTTGTCATGCCCCTATTATGGCATCCCTCAGAATCTTCATCAAATGGCTACAAAGAGTGTCTCTCAGTCTTTTGGACCAGACATGTCCATGCATGACTTGGACAGCCCATTGATTTGATGGACACAGTGAAGTTCTTCAGTTCCCCTGCGGAGGTGCTGTAAAAGAATTGAATACTCTCTACCAGGTTTTCTTGCAAATTACAGTAGATCGCCAGAGGCTCCAGCAGCAGGACATCCTTAGATACGGGAATTGTGAAATGTGGGTTTTTAAAATGTAGCCAAAGCGCTGGACCCATTTTCGTGTATTTCTGGGAATTGCATTATGAGCACACAAAGGAAAGAAATGCAAACAGATCT
Source organism: Rhinella marina (assembly GCA_900303285.1). NCBI lineage: Eukaryota > Metazoa > Chordata > Amphibia > Anura > Bufonidae > Rhinella > Rhinella marina. Next base: position 150,194 of record ONZH01002256.1, read on the forward strand.
CGAGGATGAATTCCAAACAAGTGAATCAACCTCGGCCTCTGCAGCCTTCATAACATTTGTTTGCACGCCACGCGGGGGAGACGTCCCGCAGTGTGTCAGGCAGACTTTCCTGTTTTATGATTTTTTCCTTTATAGTCGCTTTACTGCAGGAATTCAGATAAGAATTTGCTCAGAAGATGGCGAAATACACAGTATCAATAGTCTGGGATCAGCATAAAGAAGGAGGATTTAATGGGATTCTGTCAGAAAGCTCAAGTCTTTAAAAGGGAATTTTTCATCAAAAACATTTCGGATTATACGATGAAACTTGTATGAAAATCTTACTGATGTATCAAAATTTCATCTTCATCACTGCAACCAGTCAGAACTCAGATTATGTTTTATTACCTGCAATGGAGAAATACTGTAAAAGCTGAACCCCGACTGGTTGGCTGTAGGGCAGCTGCCAGACATAAGGTCTGTTTTTAGTAGAAAATAAGTTATGCATCAAATACAAACAGTCAGCAATTAAGGTCCAGATGGACATTACCAGTTGGGGGGGTGTCCCTGCACAGTCTTACACTATCCAATCACTGCTGCTATTGTCAGACTGTGCAGGGACACCCTCCCAACTGGTACCATCCAGCTGGACCTTAATTGCAAAGTAGTACTTCATTCATAACTTCTAGCAAGAATAATAAAGGAATGGTATGGCAACAAGCCCGCATGGGGATGGCTGGGAGTGGTAGTGGTTCACAGTAACTGTGCTACTCCAATGCTCCCTGGGGTCATGCAGTGAATGAAGGGCACACACACATTCTTCCTTTGGGGCACACACTGTAATTTCTGGTGGCTCCTGCTTGGTGGTGATTGGGGTGCCCTTAATGTTAGGTAGATGGGTGCAAGGAAGGAGGACAGGTGAAGGTTGGGGCTGGCGGATGATGGTTGAGTCAATGGCCAGGCCCGTTTGGTTGCATAAAGAGTATCTCTTTACTGAATAGATGATGGGAGAAGTAGTACATATAGGAGCAACAGGCACAGTTCTGAGGTATATCGCACAGTGTACTGTGTATAAGCAGTGACAATGATGGTAGTAATCTCACTCTAAGAACACTGCAGTCTCCCAAACTATATACAATATACATGTCCCATAGCTCTGATTGCCTTTATTCAGTCAAAAAAACGATTTTATATATATGCAAATGAGGATTATAAGGAGCCCAAGGGGCGGTTACCAACGTTTCGCCCACTCTGAAGGAGCACAGCACCGCCCCACACCCTCCTTGCTCCCCCGACGTCACACAGTTAGAGCGCCGTAATCTCACGTGTGCCAGCTTGCGCATATGAATTTCGTTCCCTGATGCTGATGCCAGCACACGGAAGGAACACTATGCCGGCATGAACGATATTATGGTGCTCTGACTGTGTGACGTCGAGGAGCAAGGAGGACATTCGGAAGATACGGGGCGGCGCTGGGCTTCTTCAGAGTGGGCGTGGCTGTGCTCCAGAAACATTGGTAACCGCCCCTTGGGCTCCTTATAATCGTCATTTGCATATATATATATATATATAAAATCGTATTTTTTTTTGGACTGAATAAAGGCACTCAGAGCTATGGGACATGTATATTGTGGACAGGCTAGTGGCCATCTTAGCAGCCCAGGTCCTCAGCTCTATAGGCTAAACCTAACTGCTGACAGAATCCCTTTAAGATATGGAGCAGGGGGCGAGATCAGGCTACAGCAATTGAATTCAGGAGGGCATGTGCGGTTGCTGGCTGGGTACATGAGTACCTGATTCTCACAGCATTAATTACCACGTATAGCTCATTATGTACTCAGCCTGCAGTAGAGATGAGGGCTTGGGTGGCCCCTGAGCATCAGCCCACCGGGAAATTTTCCTGTAAGGTATATGGCCAATTACAATAGTGCATATACTTTATTAGGTGATATAATAAAAACCGTTAAAAAGTGGGTTTGCAAAAAATACGACTTCATTCGAGGAAGATGGACACAGACAGGACTAGCGATATTATCTGTATGCATATGTATAAACGAGATTTGATAAAGGGCTAATCATAAAGTACAAAGAAAATGATAAACCTAATACAATAATCTGCAAGCAGTTATGCAAAATCGAATATAGTTCAAAAGAGAGCCGTTACCCATACTGCATCCCACACTCCAAGATGGCGCCTAACCGACGCACATTTTGACTTTGTCCTGGGGTGGCCATGTTGCTTGTAACTCTGCTGAGCTAAGACTCCCCACTTAACCAGGGGTGGCACCAGTCCATCACCCTGGAAACTAATCCAATATTGCCAATGTTAACCACTTGTTGCCAGGTATTCATCACCACATTCTTTCTTGACATCTTCACCAATGCACCCCTACAGCTGGGGGTCTGACTAGGATAGTCCACTCCTACACTAGTTGGTTCAAGGTAACAAACCAGAGTGTTTCTTTAACTCCACGCTCTGGTTAGCACCAAACCAGTTTTGTCATTAGAGCCTCCTCCATCTTAGTGAGCTCTGTCACAAAATGGCTACGTTTCTTGAATAAAGAGGACCTGTCCCCGCTCCTGACACGCCTGTTTTAATAGCTTCATGCATTCCCCATGTAATAACAATTCTGAAGCCTCTATTCTTATGTCTCTATGTTGTACCATTCCTTTATTATTCCAACTAGAAGTTATGAATGAATTACTAGCAGTCTGCAGTAAGGGCACAGAGGGGAGGTAACCAGTTGGGGGTGTGTCCCTGCACAGTCTGACAATGGCAGCACTGATTGGATAGAGTCAGACTGTGCAGGGACACACCCCCCAACTTGTTACCACCTCTCTGTACCCTTACTGCAGACTGCTAGCAATTCATTCAGAACTTCTAGTAGAAATAATAAAGGAACAGCACAACATACAGACATAAGAATAGAGGCTCCAGAATTGTTATTACATGGGGAATGCATGGAGCTATTAAACCAGACATGTCAGGAGGGGGGAATGGTCATCTTTAAAATCGACACTAAATGTCGAGTAACTTTGCTAGTACTTTGCTGATGTTGAGGTACATGGTGACTTATTGTTCTCCAGTGAAGGTGACCCTGCTGGGATCCACAGCAGGTACTTTCCCTGGGTAATATTGCAACCTCTTCACCCTTATTTCCGCACCACCAGAAGTATAAAAATGGAAGCTTTACACAGTGTATATCTGTATAATTATCAACCAGTGTTAGAAGGGTTCATTTGTTCCTCTAAAATCTTTCAAAGTTTCTATAGATGATGTGCTTTGCATAAAAAGAACATACAAATTACGGCTCCGCATGGCTGACAGGTATCAATTTATTCTCATTTGTTAAGTGAAAAGCAATATCTTGTATGCCACAGTTTGCAGCTTTTCTGTGTCTGTCACAGATTTCTCTGTGGGGATTTCAAACACTGCGCCTTTTCAGTTGACAGCTGTTCCACATTGCACGCTCTCCGAGGAGAGTCAGCCTCCGGAATTAAACGGCTCTTCTAAGCCCCGGCACCGTTGTGAGGCGCAGAAAGGCTTGTCATTCTTGTCTCATGTCAACCATCAGCACCGAAGCCAATAAGACGTATGAGAATCGACTTCAATGGACACGACAGCCTCAAATCTCTTTGTAACAGACACTTGGGTCCCCACTCGGCAACCATTACATGAGTCGTCTGTTCTAGAATAGCTTTCACAAGTCATCCCAAAATATCCCCGAAGGTTTCACCCTCAGCCTTTATAATCTGCTTTATGCTTGGGAGCACAGCACAATTCTGCAAATGGCTTTAGGAAAGTACAATCTTGAGTTGCCTTATGGCTGAATGACTGGTAGATTAAATTAGATGAGTTATTTTGGGTTACTATTCGGTGGTGTATGCTAAATCCATCTAAACTCAATATTTCCATCAGGAACTGGTTGCACTGGGGATCTAGAACGCCAACACTACAGAGAGCATGAGGCACAGGCCTAAGCAGTTGTTAGCTACTACTGCATTTGTCAGACTCAGGTTTTCAGTCTAGAGTAGATTACCATATTTTTCAGACTAGAAGAGGCACCTATAATTTGGAGGAGGAAATTAAGAAAAAAAAAGTATTCTTCATCAGACCACAAATTAGATTCCCAATCCTCACCAGACCCCCAATTTTCATCAGAACTCAGATCAGACCCCAAATTCAAACCCCCAAGCTCCATCAGCTTCAGATCAGCCCCCCATTAGCCTCAGACCAGACCCCCATTAGCCTCAGATCAGACCCCCTTCCCCATAAGACTCAGATCAGACCCCCATAAGACTCAGATCAGACCCCATCAGCTCAGATCAGACCCATCAGCCTCACAGCAGACCCGCCATAAGACTCAGATTCAGACCCCCAGCCCCCATAACCTCAGATCAGCCATACCAGAACCCCATCAGCCTCAGATAAGATCCAAATCAGCCTTGGAGCAGACCCCCATTAGCCTTTAAATCAGACCCCCCATAAGACTCAGATCAGACCCCCCATAAGACTCAGATAAGACCCCCATCAGCCTCAGTTCAGACCTCCATCAGCCTCAGTTCAGACCCCCATCAGCCTCAGATTAAACCCCCATCAGACCCAGATTAGACGTTAAATACAAAAATAAACTTACCACGCCTGCCCGGGTGGTGATGCCACTCACTCACCACTCCCTGGTCTTCTTCTGGCCCGCGCTGCACTGTGACCTGATGTTGCACAGTGTCAGGTCATAGTGTGTGCCTACATGCACTATGTCATGACGATGTATGCAGAGCAGAGCCCAGAAGAAGACAAGGTAGGGTGAGTAGAGGCAGCTCAGTGCTTCCCTCACTGATTCCTGTGCCTCCTGCATTCTGATGACTGCTTACATAATGCAAGTGGTCAGTAGCATTTGGACTATAAGATGCACTGCCACTTTTCCCTCAGTTTTAGGGGAAACAACTGTGTCTTACAGTCTGAATAATATGGTAATACTTGCACGTCCCCGTCTTCACTATATTTGCTTGTGGGTCACATTCTCAGGCCCACTAAAGCACCTCTCTATCACAGCCAATGGCATACCTACTCAGGCCCAGACCTTCTCCCAGTCTCCCAACACATGTCCTCATTGCACATACACTCACCAGGCTCCTATCTTGTCTTGTTTGAGCTTGCACCATGGCGCCTACAGTCTTCTATCCCAAGCTATGCAGACTCCCCAGGCACTACATGGGTTCTCGGCCACACACTGACTCACTTCCAGCCTGTAGCTCTTTTAAGAGTCTAAGATGCTACAGTGACATCTAGTGGCAACAACTGGCATTGTAAGCATGCGTTCAATGATTTGAATTGCAAAAAGTGTACAGCAAAATGCAACATAGTATAATTAAGTATACATGGCATTGATATAATTTTTTGTACTTGGGGGAGAGATTGTGAGAGATGGTTTCCCTTACTTACAAGAGCTCTATGGGATATCAACCAAGTCAGTAATCTTAAAGAGACTCTGTCACTCTGTCATCCATGTAAAGCATTCAGGATCGCTGCTACTGGCTCCAATATCCTATAACAATGTCACAGCATTACTAAATGAATATCACAACATTACTAAACCTTGGCACCAGGTTAAGAACCATACCACAATTAATAGTATCAAAAAATGAATACTATTTGAATTTATTTTTTACAAAGGTTTTGAAAAAAATTGGGACTTTTGAGTTTAAAATGCTCCCCTTCAAAAAGACTGCCATACAAGGTCAAAATCCAGATTTCCATGTAGTCAGTGTTATTGGCTGGTGTTTGGTATCTTAGAAGAAATCATCGTTAATTGCAGTTTTTGCACAATTAATTTGTGCAGTGACCCGCTGGTTCACTGCTAAAGGGTTAATGATATGTTTCAGAGTTAAAGTTGTTCGAATCTTTACTGAAAGGGTTAACTATGCACCGTCTGTGATACCAGTGGTTAATGTATCTTTGCAATGGACTATTAATTCCAAAAGGCTGAGTATGGGCATGAAATAGTAAATTAGCAGTTCTTAGTTACAGTTGCCGGGCAGTAGATCTGTCTTGTTTGTTCTGCTGCAAAGTAGGCTAAGAGAGAATTCTTCTCCAGGAAAACACACCATTCCTGATTGAAAGCTGCCAGAAAAGAAACTTTACTAAGAAACAACCTCTGAGGGAAAGAAGAATTATTGCAGAAGGTTGAGGACCAATTTAAGGGCCGTGCTTTGACTACTTTTGAGTCAGTTGGTAACACACGCATATGGCTTCAGACTTTATTGCAAGTGGTTTCTGTTTGCATCTTGAACCCTCCACACTACTGAGATGGACTGGCCACCTGATCTACTGTAGATCTGAACCCTGAAGTCGGGCATTGCAGAGAATTATTGAGAGTGATTGCACACCTTTGGTCATTTGGGAAGATTGCGCAGATTTATAGAGAGAGAGACTCAGGGAGGACTGTCATAGTTGAGAACTGTGCCTACTGCTTGTGTTTGTACAATCATGGGCAGCCCTAACAGTCCAGAGTGTGCTCCGAGGGGAAGAAATGTTGCGCCTCTATGTTCACTGTATGTGCAGCACAGGGAGCGCTGGAACAGGTAATAGTCACCAAAATGACTATAGCCACCCTCACTGCCTCTGTTAACTACTCCTACTCTCTCCAACCACCACCTTGCATCTTAAAGGAGCTTTGATGGTCTATACTCTCCCCTAGGACTCTTGATCAGCGCTAGTCCTGAGGGTTGAAGCCCCACCAGTCAAAAACTGAATGCTTATCCTTAGTAGTATTAATACAATAAAGCAGAACTACCAGAGTAGCAGATGTAGCAGCTTCTATATGGTCTGCAGCAGCAGGGGGGGCCTGTCAGGGAATCATGTCAGTATGCACACAGTACACACCATGTGAGGCCTGGCCTGTAATGGATAACAGACACAGCAGCAGGACGCGGGCCTAAAATTTGTAATTCCCCGGCCTGCTGTGCTCTCCTGCTGAGCTCAGCAGGTGCAATAACATCACTGCTTTGCTTCTGCTGCTGCACAGAACATACATCGTTCATCGGAGGAACAGGGTAGGTGAGTATTACTGTTTTTATTTTATTAACCTACAGGGGTTTTACTATTGTAAGGGGACACTAAGGGGCCAGCACTACTGTAAGGGGGCACTAAATAGGCATAATTACTGTCTGGGGAAACTAAGGGGGCATCAATACTGTGTGGGGGCACAAAGGGACATCACTACTGTGAAGGGGACACTAAAAAAGAATCACTACTGTGAAGAGGACACTAAGGGGGAATCACTACTGTAAAGAGGGGCACTAAGGGAGCATAATTTGTGTGGCTGCTCTAAAGGGGCATTACTACTGTGAAAGGGGCAGTATGGGGGCATTACTACTGTGAAGGGGACACCAAGGTGGAATAACTACCGTTTGTGGCATACAGGATCCAGGCGGCATACTGTAAAGTAATCTTTTGTAAACTCTTCTCCCATCTAGTGCTAGTAAGCATTTTATTTTCATATTGCTTATATGACTGAATGAGTGACTGGGTTGTATGGCGAGTGTTGGTGGTCCTGACTTGCTGTGATCGAGGCCTTTGTGGGGAAGTTGCCCTTTAGGTGGTGGGTGTTGAGGCCCTTTAATAAATTTGCCATGGGTCCCAGCTTTTTCTTCTTATGTCCCTGCAATAAAGTTTACTTCCAATAAAATAGTTTTTGTTAATGTAACTATGGCTGAAAAGTCTAAATATGGATCAAAAGAATGTGTTATTATTGCATCCATCTAGGCCTATTTTCGAACGTATTAAGCACATACACACCAGCTGGCACAGAGCAATACACTTCGCTCATTGTCTTCTGATTATAAAATCCACCAGTAAGATGAATTATGCAATAAAAGGCATAACGTAGCAGGCAAATGTAAGAAGTGCCGCGCACATCAGATTCCCTTGATTTGTGCATTGCAGAGGCTCCATTAGCCAGATGAGCTGCCATGTTTGAAGGCTAACAGGTCTTTCAACAAGCTGACTGGTTATGAAGAGTTTTATGAAGAACATTATGATGACAATTCGGAAACCAGATTTTAAGTCTTCACATTTGACACTCTGTACTTGAGTGAACAGAAGACCTCCGTCTGTTGGCTTAGAAATGCTGCTGTACCCATAGCAACCGGATAGTAAAAATGAAAGAATACATTTCGTGTGGTACACATGTTAGTTTGCCTCTAATTATATTAGTGATGGTGGAGGTACTGAGGCCGGGGTATTAAAATGCATAACAAGCACACAAAACCATATCTCCCAACCGTCCTGGATCTGGTAGGACAGTCCCAGATTTCGGTGGCTGTCCCACGGTCATGAAACAGCTACGGTAAGTCTTGCTCTCAACGGTCTCTGCCTCTATAAGATTGAGAGACAGTTACCTGTATTCAGCTCAGCTGCTGACGCCCCCCAGCAGACATCCCACTATTCCGCTGCTGGGCTGTGTAGGAGGAGTGGTGCAGCCCGAGAATCAGCCTCTGCCCCTCCTACTACACAGCCCAGCAGCGCCATGTTTAACAGTATCCCGCCTGCTGCTGCTGGGGAGGGCAGGGAGAGCTGTGATCATCATCAGAGGAACTACGTCAGTATTTACTTCCTGTGAAGGTGGCACGGATCTGGGCATAACTACTATGAATGGGGCACATATCTGGACATAACTACTGTAAAGGGGGCACATATCTGGGCAAAACTACTTTGAAGGGGGCACATATCTGGCCATAACTACTGTGAAGGGGGCACATATCTGGCCATAACTACTGTAAAGGGGGCACATATCTGGCCATAACTACTGTAAAGAGGGCACATATCTGGGCAAAACTACTGTGAAGGGGGCACATATCTGGCCATAACTACTGTAAATGGGGCACATATCTGGCCATAACTACTGTGAAGGGGGCACATACCTGGGCACAACTACTGTGAAGGGGGCACATACCTGGGCACAACTACTGTGAAGGGGGCACATACCGGGGCAAAACTACTGTGAAGGGGGCACATACCTGGGCATAACTACTGTAAAGGGGGCACATATCTGGCCATAACTACCGTGAAGGGGGCACATACCTGGGCATAACTGCTGTGCAGGAGGCACATACCTGGGCAAAACTACTGTGAAGGGGGCACATACCAGGGCAAAACTACTGTGAAGGGGGCACATACCTGGGCATAACTGCTGTGAAGGAGGCACAATGTGCTGGCAAATGTGGGGCACAATGTGGACATAGCAACTATGTGCTGGCAAAAAGGGGGCATAATTACTATGTGGGGCCATTAAAAGGAATGGGTAGGATTGGGTGTGTGTATAGTTATTTTTTGGGCGGAGCTAGAGGTGTGGCTTAGTATGAAAAAATTTTAACAACTCAAATATTGTCCCTCTTCCTGCTTTTCAAAAGTTGTGAGGTATGAACCAAACACAGGGCACTGTAAATACTAGGCATCCTTGGAAATGGGCATGGTGGCACAAATGTAGATACATCAGTATTCTTAAACATGACTACAAATTGGGTTATAGCTTCAAATAGGTCCATGTTGTCTCCACAGGGACCTCAGAAGAGTTTTGTCTTCACAAGAAGGTCAGTATTGCACCTGGCCACCTTCCCGAGAGCCCTTCCTCAAATGACCTGTCCTACCATTCCCATTTGATCCACTACACCATGGGACCCCACAGGCCTCAGGACAGCCAACCTCCTTCTACACGTTGGTCGCCCGTCCCTCATTCAACACAGCTCTTCCTATACCCAGCTGCAGCCTAATCAAAAGGATTTTGGATAGATTTTGGGGAATATTACAGAGCGATCCCAAATATGGCAGTTTGTTCAGAAATAATTATGGTTGCACATAGAAAAGGAAAAACAATTATCTAGTGAGAGCAGATATGTGTGATAATAGTAAGAAAATAGATAAACTAGATTAGCAAAGAAGGGGGCATTTCCCTGTTTGAGTTGCCAGCATTTTCATTCAGTTATAAAAGGAGATATTGTGTATCATCCGAGAAATATGTACAGTTTAGACATTTTTGCACATGTGATGCAAAGGAACAAAGAAATAAAATAAATAAAATGGCCTTGTGGCATGAGATATGTTGGGCAGACATCTAGACTAACGAAATTGCGGTTAACCCCTTCTACCCCGGAGGTTTTTTCGGTTATGAATTTTCGTTTTGCGCTCCCTGCCTTCAAACAGCCATAACTGTTTTATTTTTCTGTTCACATAGCTGTATGAGGGCTAGTTGTACTTTCCAACGCCACCATTTAATATTGCATATGGTGTAGTGGGAAGCGGGAAAAAAATTCCAAATCGGGTGAAATTGCAAAAAAAAAGCTATTCCACTACAGTTCTACGGGTTTCTTATTTACAGCGTTCGATGTTCATTAAAACTGACCCGTTACTTTCATTCTACTGGCGATACCTAATATGTATAGTTTTTCCTGCATTTAGATGGTGATAAAATAATTATAAAGTTGGCCTTTTTTTTTTTTTTTTTTTTCCTTGTCATATCTTGACCCCTATAACTTTTTGGTATTTATGTGTACGGAGCTGAATGGGGGCTCATTTTTTGCGGGGCGATCTGAAGTTTTTATTGATACCATTCTGGGGTGTGTATGACTTTTTGATCACTTTTTATTTAATTTTTTTTTAGAAAAAAAAGAGACAAAAAGCAGCGAATCGCCATTTGAACGCTTTTTTCCGCCATACAATTCGCTGTATTGGAATTTTTTTTTATATTTTAAAAGTACGGGCATTTTCGGTCATGGTGATACCCATTATGTCTATATTTATTGTTATTTAGGTATTTATTTTTTAATTATACGGAAAGGGGGGTGATTTGAACTTTTATATATTTTTTATTTTTTAAATATTTTTTAACATTTGTGCTGTGATAGGGAGAGCTGAGACACGCCTCCTGAGCTGTGATAGGGAGAGCTGACACGCCTCCTGAGCTGTGATAGGGAGAGCTGAGACACGCCCCCTTAGCTGCTGCAGAAAGGACACTCCCCTTGAGCTGTCAGCTTGATATAAATCTAGCAGAGGAATGAATGTGGAGATCTCTGGATCCATGTGAGGTACAGGGCTGGTTCTAGCTTTGTTAGAAAGAGATTGTCATGTACTATATGATGTCTGAATTTCATTTTTTACATCAGTCATGGGATGACCCCTTTAATGAATAAAAAGTGAAGTTAATATTTATTTGAGTTGGTCCTGAATATACACAGAGAATTATCCATTATGAAGCTTCTCTATAGGTTCTTTGTTACTTGCGCCATTCTTCAGCCCACCACCTCTCTTGTGAAGAACAAGTCACTCAAGCCACATCACCACCAGCAATCCCACAAGTAACAAGCTGCTATACTCAACCAACCAGTTTGACTTTCAGCTAAACCTAAAGTCGTTATCCCTTTAACCCCTATACAGGGATCTGCTGAAGGAGAGCCACCATGTCATTATCTCCTGGAATAGCCTCATCATGGTTGCCTGCTGAGCCATGTCGGTGAGAGACACCGATGAGAAGCCTCTAGGGACCAGGCTGGGGCAGGCAGAGTTCATGTGAATCCAAGAAACAGTCTAAAGGTCTGGGCAGGCAGCACAGGGTCAGTCTGGTCAGGAAGCAGACAAGCAGATTATAGCACCAGCGCAGTAACCAGCAGCCTAGTAAACCTATTGCTCAGGCACAGCATATATAGCCAAGCTAAATAACACATTAGAAGCAGCTGCACATAGAACCCAAGGAGGGTTAACCCTTGCAACACTGCAGAATGAGGTGAAGTTCAATGAAGAATATATCCAATAAACACACAGGTGCGCAGACCAGCTGCTGGAACTGCGATAAACACAGGGTGAAGGAGTGCCGTCCTTGCCCACCCAAAGTAGTGGGGTTGCAGTAGGCATGGCCCGCCGACCTAACAGCGAGTCTTCCAGGCACCATGCACAGAGCATCCCTACTCAGCCCCTTGGCACCAAACTACTCCCTGTTATCAGCTCCTCTCTGTCCATGCTCTTAGGATTGTGGTGCAGCGTTCCAGCATCACAAGGCACACAGCTATGTCAGTGCCAAATTCCTCTTTCTGTTAGCTGACAGCTGAGAAACCAGCTATTCACACTGCCAGCTGCCATGACCGAGCTTGGCGTTGGTGCAAAATATCACAGCCGCCCGGTTCCAACAAGAATCCAAAGGTGCAGTCAGTGCGGGCACCATAAAGCACAATAACCCTCTACATAACATGCATACATATGTTTTACTTACATTTAAAGAAGAGCAAAGTTCTCAAAAATTCTATTTGGCTGCTTCGCCAAATTTTACAAAAATTACTTAGTCACAAAGTGCATTTCTTTGTAAATAGCGGGTGCTCAGATGCCGCGTTCATTGCTGATCATGGCATCTGAGATCCATATTAAAGCATTTTACTGTTTGCAAATAAAACAAAAATTAAATTGTACTTAACTCATCCATTTGATCGAGAAGAGGCCGCGGCGGCCATCTTGCTTGGAGATTCAGCACGAAATTCTCTGCATGCGATGATGTCATCACGTTGGCTGGCGCGGTGATGTCATATGTCACTGTGCATGTGATTTTGCGCTGAGTTGACAAGCAAGATGGCTGCGGCAGCCTCTTCACACTCAAATGGATGAGGTAAGTATGTTATTTTTTTAAATCACCGTTTCAGGGAAAATCGACTCGTTACCATGAAGCACAAGGTAATTCGGCTTTGCAGCGAATCAAATTTTTCCTGAAATTCGGATCGAAGTCAACTTCTTTACCTTTGATTCGCTCAACATTACTTACATTATATGTAAAAGGCATTAACAAGAAAACAATAGGAGTGAGATAGAAGCAAAGATAAAGATAAGGCACCTGTGATGATGTCATTGGGCTTTGCAGGTTCCCCCTTCAATTAGATAGGGATCGGAGCAAATAGCAATGGGGAGAAGACAAGAAGCACTTGAGGTAACATTACTGATGGCATTTAGTGAGTGCAGATATTCCACATACTATATCAGTCTGGTGACTGACTCCATTGACGTGGCAGTGCTACATACAGCAGGTTAGCCATTGTATGCTATTGCTTGTGTAGATAGTATATGTAGCATACTGCATATTCACCACGGAGGCCACATGTTCTCTCTTGTTTTTTCTCTGGCAAGTTCACTCAGGATCCCCGGGATAAATTCATTCATCCATGGAGCAATAATGGCTTGAACAGAAATCATTTTAGGACTCATTAGACATCATCATAAAGAAAGCCCGGATATGAAAAGCTCAAAATGAACTTTTAATTTAGTCCATAGTTGACAGAAGTGATGTTTAAAAGATGAAAGTCACTTATGAGGGAGACGCTTTTTCTGTTCCAGTCCCAGCCTAATGGATTTGCTTCTGCTCCGAGCTCTTAGTGAGGCTTGGCTCGTAAAATGTATGCAGTCTTCATGCGGCCAGGAACAACCTGATCCATTCATTTTCTTTCATGAATGCTTTTCGCCCCCCTGTAGAGTGTAATTTTTCTCCAGCAGATCTGTAAATGCTCAAAATCAGACTCCTTAAAGTGGTCATCTGTTAGTTCCTCTATAAAAGCTGCAGGAATTGGTGCCATTGCATTGGCCAGTGACTCCAAACCAGTGACTCCCCAGCTCTCACACGCTAACAGGAGAGCCACATAGTGTAGTTGTTAACAGGGAACCCATTAGGCCATCTTAAATATTAAATCAATAGAAGCTTCTTCTGCTTCTCACAAGCTTAAAGGGGTTGTCTCATGATGGACAATGGGGGCATATTCCTAGAATATGCCCCCATTGTCATATATATCCAGAAAGGAGCCCGTCAAGGTGGTGGCTGGAGGACTCCGGTCCGGTCACCACCAAGCCGGCTCCCCATAGAAATGAATGGGAGCGCTCCGCTCATGCAGGGCCACTGCTCCCATTCATTTCCATGGAGCCGACAGAAATAGCAGAGCTCGGCTATTTTCTCCGGCCCCATAGAAAATGAATGGAGCGCGGCTGCCCAGTGGTGGGAGCCGCACCTATAAGACAATGGGGGCATATCCTAGCGATATGCCCCCATTTCCGTCATGAGACAAACCATTTAATGAATGGGAATGTTATGGCAGTGTGTTTGGAACCACTATGTCAACCAACAGTTTTGACTTTGGGCTATTCCTAAGAGTATTATCATGGCAGTCCATTGGCTTTTACCCATCCAGGAAATGGACACAGTCAGTACACGGCAGACAACAGAAACAGCACACATTCACAGGATACTAGCAAGCCAGCAAACCTGTTGCTCATTCATTTTCCCACAGGAGAAGATGCCTTAAAGGGGTTGGTCCCACGAAAAATATTCTACAGTTTTCAAACCAGCACCTGGATCTGAATACTTTTGTAATTGCATGTAATTAAAAATTGTGTATAGCCACTGAGATACTCAATAAAATGTATCTGTATAGGACCACTTAATTTCTTATTTCTTTGACCTACTCACTGAGAAGGCCGCACATGCTCAGTTTCAACTTTTAACTGCCTCCTGAGCTGTGATAGGGAGAGCCGAGACACGCCTCCTGAGCTGTGATAGGGAGAGCTGAGACACGCCTCCTGAGCTGTGATAGGTAGAGCTGAGACACGCCCCCTGAGCTCCAGCAGAAAAGACTTTCCCCTTTAGCTGTCAGCTTGATATAAATCTAACAGAGCAATGAATGTGGAGATCACTGGATCCATGTGAGGTACAGGGCTGGTTCTAGCTTTGTTAGAAAGAGGCTCCCATCTACTACGATGTCTGATTTTCATTGTTTACATTATTCGTGGGATAACCCCTTTAAGTACCCAAGAAAAGCAAAGTTCAGCAGATTAGGCTGCCAATGTACTTCTCCTTTAATAGCTGGAGGGAATGCATGGGCCACATGGGCAGAGGAAGAGAGGCCTTGCTGGAAAGAAGGCAGCGTGGAGGGACAGAGAAACCCTGGCAGCCAGCCTCACCGGGAAGAGGAGAGCAGGAGGTGGGTCCACATTGGGATACAGAAACCTAGGACAAGTATGTAGAGTAACGCAGCTATGAGCTACCACTGTAATTGGAAAAAATACAAGTGAATCTCCCTGTATTAACTCCTGCGCTGAAGAAATATGAACATGAACAGACAGCTATGTAATGTATAGTCATACTGAGTTCTAAAAATCCTAATTCTGACAGTTGTAATAAACAACTACCTCCTATTTTATCTAGAAGAGATGTTCTACAAAGATGAGCCTCTGAACTACACAGAGCTGAATGAGATTATGAAAATGATGCAATAATTAGATCTGAGTTATAGTGGCATCATGTGATGAGCATTCAGACACACTTTTCTTTCTTATAAGCTCAGTTTCTGCTCATGGACAGCAATTAGAGATCTTGGGGAAAAAAACTTTAAAATACAAGTTGATATTATAGCTGTTTTATTGAGGAGTACTAAAATTAGCAGAATACCCAAATTCCTACATCTCATAGTCCTCATTACTTTATGTTCGGTGGTCATGTATGTTCATTGTACAGTATGTTCTTGAAGATGCTGCACTCCTTATTGTGCCACTGTCACAGCTGCATCTCACACATACAAGGCTGAGACTGACTTTAGATTTTTAACTTGTTTCCATGATCTAAATGGCAATTTTATTTGACACCTCCACAATAGGAATGAATCACTCATTCCTGACACAATTAGCTGTAAAGGTCTGATATTAAATCACTAGGGATGACTTCACACTATGCATTCCCAAGACTGAAACTGGAGAGGAAATCAGAAGATGTATTGGGGAGTCATTTTGTCCATTATGTAAAGAAATACAAATACAAAATCGCTAATCTTTGCAAAACTAAATATCAACCTGCTCAGCTTCTCCTGCTCTATAACATGCCGCCTACAGATTGCATTTGTGTCAGGTCCTCTTCAAGTGGTTTTGAAAATGTTGCTCTCCAAGGTGCTGAAAAGCGAAGCATGATATGTGAATGTAGCAGAGTGAAAATAGGCGCTCACTGTAATATCATAATAGATTCAAAAGTATCAGATAAATTAATTATTGATCAAATGTGCATTACAGACTGAACAGTATCAAACAGCATCTGATCATAGGCTATCTATTATTTCTCTCCTGTTTTATCTATCTCATATCTATCTATCTTTCTGGCTATGTATCTATGTATCTATCTATCTCATATCTATGTATCTATCTCATATCTATCTCATATCTTTCTATCTACATCATTATCTATCTATCTATCTATATCATTATCTATCTATCTATCTGTCTATCTATCTATCTCATATCTATCTATCTATCTATCTCATATCTATCTATCTATCTATATCATTATCTATCTATCTATCTATCTATCTATATCATTATCTATCTATCTATCTCATATCTATCTATCTATCTATCTCATATCTATCTATCTCATATCTATCTATCTATCTCATATCTATCTATCTAATTATCTATCTCATATCTATTATCATCTATCTATCAATCTATCTATCTCATATCTATCTATCTTTTTAGCTATATTCTATCTATGTATCTAATCTATCTCATAATGTCATCTACTTTGAGGATGGAAACCTCTTGTTTTAAATGATTACCCAAGATATGTCCAGATATTAAAGCATGTCTGCAGAATTGAACTGTCTTTCCTGAATTTCCGTTGTACACCATATCACATACAGAAATGCGGCTTAGCAATTTTGTATTTGTATTTCTTTACATAATGGACAAAATGACTCCCCAATACATCTTCTGATTTCCTCTCCAGTTTCAGTCTTGGAAATGCATAGTGTGACGTCATCCCTAGTGATTTAATAATATCAGACCTTTACAGCTAATTGTGTCAGGAATGAGTGATTCATTCCTATTGTGGAGGTGTCAAATAAAATTGACAATTAGATCATGGAAACAAGTTAAAAATCTAAAGTCAGTCTCAGCCTTGTATGTGTGAGATGCAGCTATGACAGTAATACAATTAGGAGTGAAGCATCTTCAAAAACATACTGTACAATGAATATACATGACCACCGAACATAAAGTAATGAGGACTATGAGATGTAGGAATTTGGGTATTCTGCCAATTTTAGTACTCCTCAATAAAACAGCTATAATATCAACTTGTATTTTAAAGTTTTTTTCCCCAAAAAATCTCTACTTGCTGGCCATACGCAGAAACTCACCTTATAAGACAGAAAAGTGTGTCTGACTGCTCTTCACATGATGCCACTATAACTCAGTTCTAATTATTGCTTCATTTACATGATCTCATTCAGCTCTGTGTAGCTCAGTGGTTTTTATGCGCCCAGGGCTTTCTGTGGGCAAGATTACCAATGTAAAGGGCTACAGTTCCCATGATTCCTCTCCCTGCTCATGGACATTACCTCTATGAACTGCTGCTGCATGCCACTGTAAGGTAGTGATTTCATTACTCTCTTTCTTGACACACAGCTCTGCTAGTGAGACACTGTTCTGCTGCCCAGAATGTGGGCAGGATCCCTCCATAGACAGGGAGGTTGGGGGAAGCCCAGGGAGCCCTGGAAATAGCAATTAGGGAAGAGAGATATGATATATGACCTCCTGTACTACAGATGGGAGAGGATTAGATAACCTTGTGTTCAGAGTATAGATCATCTTAAGCAGGAGGAACCAGGAGCAACGTTGTAGGGGTGCTGGTCAAAATAAGAATTGCAGCTTCAATACCCTGAGTCTCTTCAGAGAGACCCAGCGTATTGAATTCAATTACTAGCATCCTGATTGGCCGCAGAGGATGATGGTAAGAAGCCCAGAAGCACAAGCTTCCGGGTTTTCGCGCTTTAGATGCCGCAATCTTACTTGATCACAACATCTAAAGGCTTTAATGACCATGATCGGCAATATTGCTGATTGTGGTCATTAGCCGTGGGTCTCTGCTGTTGGAAACAGAGGAGACCCGCCGGCCATGATGCCCACTGCATGGGCTGGTAGCAAACGGGTTGAAGGAAGTTGTTGACCCGGGGCAAATACTTTTCTTATTCCTGATTAAGGCATTTAGATATCATAGAGATATTATATAGAGTTACCACCCACAATTGGAACCATATGGCGTTACCTTTAAAATCTATATAATTTATCTTATATATCAATTTAATCTAATCTATCTAAAAATACCTTCATTGAACACCACAAAAAAGCTGATGGCAGCATAACTTAAAGTAATATAGCCAAGGGAAGAATTAATTCACATGATTAGATGAGGTGTTTAGTTTGGAAAAGGCCACATAAGAGGTGACCTGATTACTACGTATAAATGCCGTATATCTGAGGATAGAGATTTGTCTAAGGAGATTGTAATTCCCAGAACAGTGCAGTTGACAAGGGAACATTTCCAGTGTTTCAAACACAGATGGTTC
Source organism: Rhinella marina (assembly GCA_900303285.1). Taxonomy (NCBI): domain Eukaryota; kingdom Metazoa; phylum Chordata; class Amphibia; order Anura; family Bufonidae; genus Rhinella; species Rhinella marina. Next base: position 168,581 of record ONZH01002256.1, read on the forward strand.
CTCGTACATTTTTGTGTTTTTGCTTTGTTTTTTTAATTATAATAATAGGAATGAAAAGCTGTAAAATAGGAAGATAAAATATAAGGAGGGGACAGAACAAATGAAACAAGAAGGTGAATTAATAGAAGGAAAAGGTGCTACAGAAGAGAAAGAGTAAGAAGATATGCAAGGTACGTTGTACAAAAAAAGACAAGGAGAGGACAACAGAAATAAAGAGGTAGAAATATGTAAACGATAAAGGGTATAACATAAAGAAGGAAAAAATAGATAAAAGGAAAACTAAAAATATAAAGAAAAGAGAGGGGTAGGGAAGGAAGTGGAACAAGAAAATAAAACACGTAAATGAAGTGGCAGGTAAGAATATCTAGAAAAAGAAGAGACAGAAGAACAATAAGTGAAAGAGAGAGAAGAAACAAGTCAGATGTTGAAAGTGTAAAGACAGAGGAGAAGGAAGAAGAGTAAAATGAGATAGAGAGAAATAAAGAAAAGCAAGTAGAGGAATAAATGAGAATGTGAAGAGATAAAAGGTGAAAAAGGAAAGAAGAAAAGAATAACAAGGGCAAGAAAATCAACATGAAGAAGGGGAAAAGAAGTAATAGGAGGATGAGGCAAAATGAAAAGAAGGGATGAGTGAAAGAAGAAAAGAAAAGAGGTAAAAAAATGAGGAAACAGAAGAAATAAGGAGAAGAAAAAAAGGTAAAAACTGAGAAGAGGTAATACGAAATATTCTAGTATTTTATTACTCACAGAATACACTCTGGTACTGGGTTCTCCAAACTGCCAGGTTTCATCACTGCATTTGATTACCACACCAGAAGCATACCAAATGTGTTTGCCGCTTGATTTATATATTTTGCTTGTACTCTATGAGCATGTGGTGAAGAATTCACTGCTTCACACAATCCTAGGGGATGGCTCAGGCTCATTCAGCAGACCGCTAAGACTGGATCCAACCTCTCTCTCCGAGTTTATTTGTTTGAGAGGTAATGGATATGTACACACTGCTTGACAGTCCCAGATAGCTAAAGTGTCTGCTATAACTGCAGTCAATAAGATGACACAACTGTCAGGAGTAATCTTCCTCTGAGGTGATCGGCCATCAGGGCTCCTAAACTACAGCTCAATTTAATGAAAAAGTCCAGACAGTGACCTGTAAATCCCGTCATAAAGCCACATATTCTCAGTGGCATAGAAGAGATATAAGAGCAGAGAAATTGCACATACAATCTATAATCCTACTCCTATATACAAGAATATAATACTGCTCCTATGTACAAGAATATAACTACCATAATACTGCTCCTATGTACAAGAACATAACTACTATAATACTGCTCCTATATACAAGAATATAACTACTATAATACTGCTCCTATGTACAAGAATATAACTACTATAATACTGCTCCTATATACAAGAATATAACTACATAGTAATACTGGCTCCTCATGTACAAAGAATATAACTTACTAATAATACTGCTCCTATGTACAAGAATGTAACTACTATAATACTGCCTCCTATGTACAAGAATATAACTACTATCATACTGCCTGCCTGGGTACAAGAATATAAACTTACATAAGTACTGCTCCTATATATAGGAATATAACTGCTATAATACTGCCTCCTATGTACAAAGAATATAACTGCTATAATACTGCCCTCCTATGTACAAGAATATAACCTACTGATATCTGCTCCTATATACAGGAATATAACTGCTATTAATACTGCTCCTATGTACAAGAATATAAACTGCTATAATACTGCTCCTATGTACAGAACATAACTACTATAATACTGGTCCTATGTACAAGGAATATAACTGCTATAATACTGCTCCTATATACAGGAATATAACTACTATAATACTGCTCCTATGTACAAGAATATAACTGCTATAATACTGCTCCTATGTAGAAGAATATAACTACTATAATAATGCTCCTATGTACAAGAATATAACTACTATATACTGCTCCTATATACAAGAATATAACTACTATAATACTGCTCCTATGTTACAAGAATATAACTACTATAATACTGATCCTATGTACAAGAACATAACTACTATAATTACTGCTTCCTATGTACAAGAATATAACTGCTATAATTACTGCCTCCTATGTAGAAAGAATAAACTACTATAATAATGCTCCTATGTAGAAGAATATAACTACTATAATACTGCTCCTATATACAAGAATATAACTACTATAATACTGCTCCTATGTACAAGAATATAACTACTATAATACTGATCCTATGTACAAGAATATAACTACTATAATACTGCTCCTATGTACAAGAATATAACTGCTATAATACTGCTCCTATGTAGAAGAATATAACTACTATAATACTGCTCCTATATACAAGAATATAACTACTATAATACTGCTCCTATGTACAAGAATATAACTACTATAATACTGCTCCTATGTACAAGAATATAACTACTATAATACTGCCTCCTATGTACAAGAATATAACTACTATAATACTGCTCCTGTGTACAAGAATATAACTACTATAATACTGCTCCTATATATAGGAATATAACTGCTATAATACTGCCTCCTATGTACAAGAATATAACTACTATAATACTGCCTCCTATGTACAAGAATATAACTACTATAATACTGCTCCTATGTACAAGAATATAACTACTATAATACTGCCCCTATGTAGAAGAAAATAACTACTATAATAATGCTCCTATGAACAAGAATATAACTACTATAATACTGCCCCCTATGTACAAAGAATATAACTACTATAATACTGCCCTATGTACAAGAATATAACTACTATAATACTGCCTCCTATGTACAAGAATATAACTACTATAATACTGCTCCTATGTACAAGAATATAACTACTATAATACTGCCCCTATGTAGAAGAAAATAACTACTATAATAATGCTCCTATGAACAAGAATATAACTACTATAATACTGCCCCCTATGTACAAGAATATAACTACTATAATACTGCCCCTATGTAGAAGAAAATAACTACTATAATAATGCTCCTATGAACAAGAATATAACTACTATAATACTGCCCCCTATGTACAAGACTATAACTACAATATATTAACACTCCAGTCTCATGTAGAGCAGGTCAGGATCCCACTTGTATAATATTGATGAATGTTATTTTTCTTTACAATTCCTCCTTTGGTACATGTGTAATAAGTGATGTCCTCAGCTCCTTATGTCCTCCTTGCTAAGGGGAATTGACAATCCTTAACCTCTCCTGACCTCAGCCCCAGGCACTATGTTTATCTGAAGTATGTGAATCACCAAGGCAGTGATTCATTCATTCTCAATCTTAACTCTATACTCGGAGACCAGGAAGTATTGTGATTAAATTGAAGGCTCCTGTTCAAAAAAAGTTTGCATAGCACATATTCATGTACCGTTAACATGTGAAAAGACTTGGATTGCCTCTGCCAATCGGCGGCAGTATTACACTGCCAAATGATTGCTAATAGCATTGATATGAATTCCTGCTGCATCTGGATCATAACAACTGTGCACATCCTCACACTCGCTGACACCATCCATCAGTGCTCAGGGATTTAGACTGTCTAGGAACACATCCTCTAGACAAGGGAAAAGGAAATGTGGTCACCTTATTGAAACAATTCCAGGAGGAACAACAGAGGAACAGTACAAAATGGAGTTCTAAGACAATAATTGTATAAAATTACAAAAGACTTATCAGGAGAGCAGACTGTATACTACACCACCCAGGAGAGTCGACAGATCCTCTATACTACACCACACAGGAGAGTCGACAGATCCTCTATACTACACCACACAGGAGAGCTGACAGATCCTCTATACTACACCACACAGGAGAGCTGACAGATCCTCTATACTACACCACACAGGAGAGCCGACAGATCCTCTATACTACACCACACAGGAGAGCTGACAGATCCTCTATACTACACCACACAGGAGAGCTGACAGATCCTCTATACTACACCACACAGGAGAGCCGACAGATCCTCTATACTACACCACACAGGACAGCCGACAGATCCTCTATACTACACCACACAGGAGAGCTGACAGATCCTCTATACTACACCACACAGGAGAGCTGACAGATCCTCTATACTACACCACACAGGAGAGCTGACAGATCCTCTATACTACACCATACAGGAGAGCTGACAGATCCTCTATACTACACCACACAGGAGAGCTGACAGATCCTCTATACTACACCGCACAGGAGAGCTGACAGATCCTCTATACTACACCACACAGGAGAGCTGACAGATCCTCTATACTACACCACACCACACCGGAGAGCTGACAGATCCTCTATACTACACCACACAGGAGAGCTGACAGATCCTCTATAATACACCACACAGGAGAGCTGACAGATCCTCTATACTATACCACACAGGAGAGCTGACAGATCCTCTATACTACACCACACAGGAGAGCTGACAGATCCTCTATACTACACCACACAGGAGAGCCGACAGATCCTCTATACTACACCACCACAGGAGAGCTGACAGATCCTCTATACTACAACCATACAGGAGAGCTGACAGATCCTCTATACTACACCACACAGGAGAGCTGACAGATCCTCTATACTACACCACACAGGAGAGCTGACAGATCCTCTATACTACACCACACAGGAGAGCTGACAGATCCTCTATACTACACCACACAGGAGAGCTGACAGATCCTCTATACTACACCGCACAGGAGAGCCGACAGATCCTCTATACTACACCGCACAGGAGAGCTGACAGATCCTCTATACTACACCACACAGTAGAGCTGACAGATCCTCTATACTACACCACACAGGAGAGCTGACAGATCCTCTATACTACCACCACACAGGAGAGCTGACAGATCCTCTATACTACACCACACAGGAGAGCTGACAGATCCTCTATACTACAACACACAGGAGAGCCGACAGATCCTCTATACTACACCACACAGGAGAGCCGACAGATCTTCTATACTACACCACACAGGAGAGCCGACAGATCCTCTATACTACACCACACAGGAGAGCTGACAGATCCTCTATACTACAACACACAGGAGAGCTGACAGATCCTCTATACTACACCACACAGGAGAGCTGACAGATCCTCTATACTACACCACACAGGAGAGCTGACAGATCCTCTATACTACACCACACAGGAGAGCTGACAGATCCTCTATACTACACCACACAGGAGAGCTGACAGATCCTCTATACTACAATACACAAGGAGAGCTGACAGATCCTCTATACTACACCACACAGGAGAGACGACAGATCCTCTATAATACACCACACAGGAGAGACGACAGATCCTCTATACTACACCACACAGGAGAGCTGACAGATCCTCTATACTACACCGCACAGGAGAGCTGACAGATCCTCTATACTACACCACACAGGAGAGCTGACAGATCTTCTATACTACACCACACAGGAGAGGCTGGACAGATCCTCTATACTACACCACACAGGAGAGCCGACAGATCCTCTATAATACACCACACAGAGAGACGACAGATCCTCTATAATACACCACACAGGAGAGCCGACAGATCCTCTATACTACACCACACAGGAGAGCTGACAGATCCTCTATACTACACCACACAGGAGAGCCGACAGATCCTCTATAATACACCACACAGGGAGAGACGACAGATCCTCTATAATACACCACACAGGAGAGACGACAGATCCTCTATAATACACCACACAGGAGAGACGACAGATCCTCTATAACTACACCACACAGGAGAGCTGACAGATCCTCTATACTACACCACACAGGAGAGTTGACAGATCCTCTATACTACACCACACAAGAGAGCTGACAGATCCTCTATAATACACCACACAGGAGAGCTGACAGATCATCTATACTACACCACACAGGAGAGCCGACAGATCCTCTATACTACACCACACAGGAGAGCCGACAGATCCTCTATACTACACCACACAGGAGAGCCGACAGATCCTCTATACTACACCACACAGGAGAGCCGACCAGATCCTCTATACTACACCACACAGGGAGAGCTGACAGATCCTCTATACTACACCACACAGGAGAGCTGACAGATCCTCTATACTACACCACACCAGGAGAGCCGACAGATCCTCTATACTACACCACACAGGAGAGCCGACAGATCCTCTATACTACACCACACAGGAGAGCTGACAGATCCTCTATACTACACCATACAGGAGAGCTGACAGATCCTCTATACTAACAATACCGCACAGGAGAGCTGACAGATCCTCTTATACTACACACACAGGAGAGCTGACCAGATCCTCTATACTACACCACACAAGAGAGCCGACAGATCTTCTATACTACACCACACAGGAGAGCCGACAGATCCTCTATACACACCACCAGGAGAGCCGACAGATCCTCTATACTACACCACACAGGAGAGCGACAGATCCTCTATACTACACCACACAGGAGAGCTGACAGATCCTCTATAATACACCACACAGGAGAGCCGACAGATCCTCTATACTACACCACACAGGAGAGCCGACAGATCTTCTATAATACACCACACAGGAGAGCCGACAGATCCTCTATAATACACCACACAGGAGAGCTGACAGATCCTCTATACTACACCACACAGGAGAGCCGACAGATCTTCTATACTACACCACACAGGAGAGCCGACAGATCCTCTATACTACACCACACAGGAGAGCTGACAGATCCTCTATCTACCACCACCAGGAGAGCTGACAGATTTCTATACTACACCACACAGGAGAGCCGACAGATCCTCTATACTACACCACACAAGAGAGCGACAGATCTTCTATACTACACCACACAGGAGAGCCGACAGATCCTCTATACTACACCACACAAGAGAGCCGACAGATCTTCTATACTACACCACACAGGAGAGCCGACAGATCCTCTATGCTACACCACACAGGAGAGCCGACAGATCCATATGTTGTTTGCATCTATTGTTATAGTGCATTTTTTTCCGTGAATTATTAATAGCATTAATAATATGAATGAATATTATTTTGATTATTTTTGTAGTGTAGTTTGTTTAATTATTCTGTCATTGACACCACGGTTATAATTCTCCAGTGCAAGCATTCATTCAGGTCCATCATCATCATCATCATCTTCTACTTCTTTTAAGAAGCATTACAATCCACTTCGTGTTTTGTGAGGAGCTTAGTGAGTGAGAAGCAGCAGTGTCGGAGGCGTGCTTATCCCGAGCTGTGGAGAATAACCCTTATTTCAGTTGTTGCTATGAAGAGATGGAGTGGTTCTGGCTGGAGAAGAATTGATGCTGGACAGCGCAGGCGATGGCTTCTCGTTATCCGCTGCTTTACGATTGTGGAGCCGCATGAATAGTGAATTGCTTTGTCTTCTGTGAGGCAGGAAGGTTTCCGCTGCCTGCCCCTCATTGGAGTAAGACATTACACTTCTTGGAGAGCAGCTGATTTGAAGCTAATTTGGGCATCTGCTCCACTTAGTAGTTTCCCAATGAACTGCTGAGAGAAAGAGCTGGCATCTAAAGGGCATCACATTAGTACAATTCCAGAAGTTTGGCTTCAGAATCCTTGGAAGGCAATGAATGGTGGAGATGTAGTGGCTGCTTGATTAATTATTCCCTTTGGGCACAGCAATCAAGGTCAGTACCTCGGTGCCCACCTTGTGCCAGCTTGGTCACTATAAATAACATCATGCCCAAATTGTGTTTTGGCTGGTAACCAGTGCTTTGTATTTCAGGTACCTGGAGGAACAAGTGGTGATGGACCTTCCAGTTCTTCTTCTGTGCCTCATCGTTTCCCAGTCCACAGTGTCAGCTACTCAAGGTAAATCCAATCTGCTGCCCAGTATTCATTTCCCGATCAAAAGTGTCTAGCAACCTGTTGCTCACCAGTGGAACTATGAGTCTCATCATCCCCTTTCGGGGGATGATAAGAATTGTATTCAAAAGAGTCATAGGACAGAGTAGTGGTGGACGCCACCTATTTCACTCTACATACATTATTATACACTATTAATGAAATGACATTTTTTTTATTTTTCAGATTAAGAAAAAAAATTGTGTATGTAGAATTTTTTTGGGTTTTTGATGCTTCCTATTAAAGGGTTAATATGGATCTGGGGCTCATTTGATTTGTTTGTTACTTTTGTTGCAAAAACCCTAAAGAACTTGTTATTTTTATGATTTTTGTTTAGTATATTTGTTTCATTGTCCTCTAATATTTCATTATTTCTGTTATTACATGTTTGCATGAATAATGGTTATATTACAATCAGCAGTTACAAAGTAACCCATTCATGATACAAACGATTGTAAGGAGAGGGTTTGTACATATGGTGAACTAAATGGATCTTCTGGTTTCATACTCATATGGTAGAAGACAATACTGGTTGTTGGGGGAGAGGGGCTGAGGTCAGCCAGGGGTCTTCCAACCGAGCGCAATGGTTTGAGGGATTCTGGAACCCTCTCCACTAAATTGCTAATCAGTTACTGTTGGTTCTTTAAAACAAATGGTTATTATCACTTATTCTTTATAGCTTATTACATGTGTTATGTCAATGCCAGCACTTACCTGAGTCACGGTGAGTGTCTGCAATGATAAAAGAGGACTACACCCTCCTATGTCCATACCTGTAAAGTAACAGGGAGAAGATGTAGAAGTGCTTTCATATTCCCTTACAGGTAGAATACACCCTATTTTAAGCCTCTATAGGATGTAATATATAGGATATAACCATCTATAGAAAATAACCCTGCATGGGAAATAACCTTGTGGAGGATATAACTATGTATTGGCTCATAGCATACATAAGATGTAACTCTGTATAGGATACCTTTGGAAGACCCTATCATTTTCCCCTGTCTGGGAAACAACCCTGAATAGGATCTATCCCTGTAAAGCATCTGACTATGTGCATGATATGAGCCTAGAAATGATATAATCTAATGTAAGGTATAAACCTGTATATTCTATAGCCCCGATATACTGGAGGATATAACTATGTATATAAGACTCTATAGGAAACCACCTTGTACACATCTGCCCTTTATGTATAATTGCATCCTATTACCTTTTGATATGTCCTATATGTAAATGCACGCTGCCTAAATATATATATATATGTATAAGTATTGTGTGAGTGGTCTCCGTCGGATTTGTCTCTGTTAATAATATGTCAGTACTTTGCTGTCATACACTCTATCTACATGGTAACCTTTCATCCCATAATTCAGCCAGCAGCGATGCTACATGTGAGAGTCCCAGCAAGCGCCGGCACCGTTCAATATCCTGTTGATATATTGCACAGATAAATCTGACTAATTTTTGCCCCCACCCTCACTCCCTGGGGTCGAACGCAATATTGAATTATTTAATGATGCCTCATTAATCTTACAAAATTCCAATGTAATCAGATTAGGTGTCCCTCCTCAGATGGGGCGTGGAGAGATGCAACTACAAGCAGGGCGGTACTGTTGTCGAGGCAACCATGCGATGCCCAGCGAGTATCGTGCATAGGTCCTACCCTTATTCAAGGGGTCGTCCAGGTTCAGAGCAGAACTCGGACGCACCCATTTTTTCACCCAGGCAGCCCCCTTGACTTGAGCATCGGAGCAGTTCCGATGCTCTCCTTGCCCGGCGCTGAATCGGGCAGGGCAAAGGCATTTTTTTGAGTTCCAGTGACGAACTGGGCTCTCCATAGGGCTGCCAGGGCGGAGGTTTCCGCCCAGCAGTGAGCCCGGTGATATCATCGGCACTGATGGGCAGGCTTTAGCGCTGCCCTAGCCTGTAAAACAGCTATAGCGTGCCCATCAGAGCCACTGACGTTACCGAACACAGTCGGCAGTGTGTTACAGTGAATAAAAGAGCCTTTGCCCTGCGCAATCCTGCACAGGGCAAGGGAGAGCATCGGAGCATTAAATGCTCCAATGCTAACATCAGGGGGGCTGGGTGAAATTATGGGTATGTCCAGCTCTGAACCCGGACAACCCCTTTAACCACCCAACTGTTTTGCCCGAGTCCAGCTCGGGCAGTGTGAAAAGAAGCTAACTGGAGGGGGGAGGGCTGCTTTAGATGGTGATATCTCCTCAATGGTATTAGCTAGAAACATGCAACTGGTCTTGTCTGAAAGCTGACAGTCCAAAATGACAGCTCAAGTCCAAGCAACAGAGGAGAAATGACTGTTAGAAATCATGTCGGGAGTAATTGCAAGTAAAACCTGTTTTTACTTTCATTTTCAGCTGCATTCACAGCATCCCGATTTCTATCAGTGATACCTTTCTCTGTCCTGAACATATTGCTGTATATTTTGGTATTGTCTGAAAGCTTGGAATGTCTGTTTTCAAACAAGATCGGTTGCATGTTTCTAGCTGCTACCATTCAGGAGGTAGTAGCCTCTAAAATAGCCCACCCCCTCCAGTTAGCTACTTTTCCCACTGCTGGAGCTGGACTCGGGCAAAACAGTTAGGGGGTTAATAGGACCATGCACATACTGAAAATAAGGAACTAATGGCCAATACACTGACTAATATTGGAGGGACACTTTAATTAGGATTCTCCAACCTCTTCTTTTCCATTTTTTCATTTTCGTTTTTTTATTCTCTGCCTTTCCAGAGCCATAACAGTTTTATATTTTTCCATTCACATTGCCATTGAACGCTTTCTAACGTCACCATTTAATATTGCATGCAACATAGTGGGAAACAGGAAACAAAATACAAATATGGTGGAACTGGGAAGAAACACAATTCCGCGAGTTTTATGAGTTTTGTTTTCATGGCATTCTCTATGCAGTAAAACTGATTTGTGCTCTTCATTCTCCAGGTAAGTACCATCACAGCAATAACAGATTTATATAGTTTTTCTTGTGTTGTAATAAAGAAAAATTTTCTTTTCCAAAATTAATATTTTCTTTGCATCCCCGTATTCTAAGCCCCATAAGTTTTTTATAGTTTCCTCTACGGAGCTGTGCGAGGGCTCATGTTTTTGCAGGGAGAGCTGTAGTTTTTATTGATGCCAGTTTGTAGTGTGTATGACTTTTTATTCAATTTTTCTTTGGTAGGTGAAACTACATATAAAAAAAAATGGCGAATTGGACATTTTGATTTTTCTTTTCTTGTTACTGCGTCCACCGTACAGGAGAAATATATTTATAATTTAACAGTTTGACCAATTTGGAACATGGTGATCCCTATGCTCGTTATATTTTTTAATTTTAATATTTTAAAAACTTTTTTTTTAAACTTTTTCTTTTACACCTCTTTTAAGTCCCCCTAGGGGGCTTAAACATATGATCGCCTGACTGCTTCTCGCATAGACTCTAATGAATTACCATTGCAGTCTATAGGAGATTCAATACATTCCTATGGAGCCCTGCCACGGGCAGTGCTTCATGGGACTGTGTTGCTGTGGCAGTCTTCAGCCTTTACTAAGGTTACCACAATAAATTTTGTGCATCTTCTTTGGTGCCAGCAAAACAAACGTACTCCAGCCATGAGCTATAATTGAAGCCAAAGTCTGGCATAAGTTACACAGTCCTGCATTTGCCCAAACTATCCATAATTTTCAGAGACAGTCCTGGCAATTTCCAGCTGTCCTGAAATGGGTGGGGCTTTTATAAGCCCTCCCATAAATAGCCAACGCAAGGTGGGTTTGGGTGTTCCCAAGGCAGGGCTTACATGCCCCTTATTTGCATTACATTATAGTAAATCTGTCAAGCCATGGGAGTTCCCCCTCGCTATGCCTTGCCTCGTTTTTCAAATGTGGCGAGTGCAGTGAACAAGTAGGAAAAGTCACAAACTTTTTAAAAATGTGCTTGCTCAAAAATGCACAACTTTCGTGTGCTAGAAAATTGGCATGTAGCCATTAATAACCCCCTTTCCCTGTAAAGGTATACAGCAGGTTGACTAGTTTTTCATTACAGTGGTGTCTGTTCCCGGGAAAGCTGGGTGATCATCATTATGGCTTCTGAAAGAGGTGAGGGGAGAATATCTTAAAAGAGTTGTTTCCCAATATAACATTGATGGCTTATTCTTATGAAGGACCATCATTGTGTGATCAACGGAGGTCTGATCCCTGGGTAATCAGTGATCAGCATTATAACCGGACTGCAGAGTTTACAATATGGCGGTGGTATGGCTGCTGGGCTTGGTAGTGCAGCACAATCCCATTGAAGTGAATAGGCAGCACTGTATGTAACGAAGGGTCCATATTTCTCCATAGAACATAATGGCCCCCCTCACTTTCTTGAACATGGTGGTCCAAGACATATGCTTTAAATGAATCAGTGACCAAGACAAACCCTTTTAAAGGGGTATTCCAGTCCACTGGATAGGTGACAAATGTTAGATCGGTAAAACCTAGGTTTTTCATCCCCTGGCCACACAGTCATGGCATAGAGCAGCATTACTCAAACTCATTGGAAGTGACAATGTGGCGGTGGACTGGGGTCACCATTATACTGAAGGACTTAGTGGATAGAGATACCATTTGTGGCTGAAATACCCTTAAAAAGGGAAGGGCTGGACTGAGGGCAAATCCTGGCGAGAGGCCCTTATGACTAGGGTTGGAGGGAGTGGACATTGAGACAAGGGAAGTCCTGTGATAGGGAAAGCGGGAGGAAGGGAGGTGTGGAGTCTGTGGAGGGTGTTATATGGGGGGAAAAGCGAGGGCTGGCAGCCATTTTGGTAGCCACACATTTGGGCTGCACTGTTTTCCCCTCGTTTCTTTCTTTTGGCTGCAGATGGTAGAGTGGATAGGTTGGCCCAGCGGACCGGTTCTCATCATGGTGGTCATTTTGGTAGTCATCGCATTTGGGCTGCACTGTTTTCCTCTCGTTTTTTTCTTTTGGCTGTGGTTGGTTGAGTGGAGGTATTGGTCCAGCAGACCAGTTCTCATGATGGCCGTGGATTCGGTGGTAATTGTGGTTCTGGTGTGGTGGGGATGGAGCCATTACAGCTTTGGACGTCCCAGGTGCATAAAAAGGGCTGTAGTCTGGCAACGATCTGCCAGGGTTTATTGGGCTTGGGCCCAGGGTTTTGTTTGTTCTGCCTCCGAGATGGCGTTTATTGGCTAGAGGTACTGTTACAGGGGTTAAATGGGCATATTTATGTAATATTTTGGGGCCCCAAGGACTTTCCCCCGTTCTTATTTGTTCGGGAGGGGACCTTAAAGGGGTATTCTCATCTTGGATAATGGGGGCATATTGCTAGGATATGCCCCCATTGTCCTATAGGTGCGGGTCCCGCCGCTGGGACCCGCACCTATAATGAGAACGGGGCCCCCAAAGTGAAGAAGTGCGCACCACGCAAGCGCGGCCCGCTCTCCATTCACTTCTATGGGGCCGCCGGAAATAGCCGAGCGCTGGCTCGGCTATCTCCGTCGGCTCCATAGAAATGAATAGGAGCGGTGGCCGTGCATGCGCAGTGCGCTCCCATTCATTTCTATGGAGCCGACGGAGATAGCCGAGCCAGCGCTCGGCTATTTCCGGCGGCCCCATAGAAGTGAATGGAGAGCGGGCCGCGCTTGCGCGGTGCGCACTTATTCACTTCGGGGGCCCCGTTCTCGATATAGGTGCTGGTCCCATCGGCGGGACCCGCACCTATAGGACAATGGGGGCATATCCTAGCGATATGCCCCCATTGTCCAAGATGAGAATACCCCTTTAATGGATCGAGGCCTGTAGGTGATTTACGGTATGACATTTATATTATGTTTGTTAATAAATGGCTGCTGTGGCCTAGATGCTGCTTTTATTTTCCAGTCATCCCCTGAAAACCAGGAGCTGGAATCTGATTGGTTGCCATGTTGTCACATGACTCCTGCATCAGGAGCTGTTCAATGTAGTGTGCAGGGGACAATGGTGTCCAAGGGGGTAGTCAGGACATGTGAGGAAAGTAACCGCACACCTAAACCCCTAGGAGCCGAGGATGCAACCCTGCATGACTAGGTGCATTTGACATTTACAGCTATGAGAAAGCCCTGAGGGATACCGTGGTGGCCATATCAGTTGTCACCCAGATTTCTCATTGTTAATTTTAAGGCTTTTCGCTTTTGTGGTTGAGAATTTTCATCCGTGAAATCCACAAATCCATAAGTTATAATTGGATGGCTGAAGGTTTGCCGCGTTCTTGTACCACGCAGTGAGATGACACTTGCTTTCTGATATTCACACTAATTTTCTAGCTGTAATAAAGCAGAATGAGGCTGTGAACTGTTGCTAAAAATACTGCTGTGGTCTCCAGAGGACGTCAGGTGTATCTGGCGACAAACTCAACTCTGCTACATTTATACGCAGCCGTTTTTGTTTAACATAGGCTCTATAGTCGGCATATAAGATCAAGCATTTGTGTCATCGAAATAATCATTTTTCAATTTTTCACTTACCAAGTGGAAACATCAATATCTGATTGGTGGGCTGACACCCGGGACCCCCACCGATCAGCCGTTTGAGTAGGCACCGGTGCTTGGAGTAGCCCTGCGGCCTCTCTCTACATCCCCAGCACAGCGCTGTCCATTGTATAGTGGCTATGCTTGGTATTGCACTCATCCCCATTCACTTCAATGCGCCTAAGCCTGTGATGCCTAACCTCCTCGCTGTGGTTAAACTATAACTCCCAAGATGCACACTTGCTTGGCTGTTCTCAGAACTCCATAGAAATGAATGCAGCATGCTGGGAGTCGTAGTTTGCCGGAGGTTAGCCATCACTGGCCTAGGTCATGTGACCGAGAAACGTGACGTCACATGGCTATAGGAAAAGCTGGAGAAGGCCGTTGGTGCCTTCTCAAACAGCTGATCGGCGAGGGTCCTGGGTGACAAACCCTCACCAAGTAGATACTGATGAACTATCCAGATGAGAGGTCACCAGTCCAAAATTTTCAGAAAACTCTTTTAATAAGACTTCTGTCTGGGGTATTAGAAGGGGTAGTTCTGAGATTAAAAAACACTGCAGCAACATCACCACTCCTGTTCCTGGGTCGTGTATAGTAATCACTTAAAGGGGTTCTCAGAGAATTAAGAAAATGAAAAATATGCAAATATTACTTCATGATAAATATATTCCCAAATACCGTTCATTAGTTATTATGGATTGTATTTTCTAGGGAGCAATGATTAGTAGAAACAAAATGGCCACCGTCCTATTAGTACACACAAAACCTGTCCTAATCACACAGGAGGACAAGTTACTTTACAACACTGAGGTAAAGAGATGCTTCATCCTCCTCTCTGCTTGTCAGGGATTATGATTCTGAATACAGTTTAATATGATATTTAGCTGAATCTTTGTGGGAATGGAGTTCATGAGGAGACATGAAGTACAGAGAGGACGGACCGTACAGAATGTGGTAATGGAGACTGCATAGAAGAGCTGCTGCTCATCAGCCACATCTGCTCATGGACTCCATTCCTACAGAGACTCAGCTACAGATCTTATCAGCTGTATTCGGGATCATAATCCCTGACAAGCAGAGAAGAGAGGAGGATGAGGCAGCTCTTTACCTCAGTGTTGTGAAGTAACTTGTCCTGCTGTGTGATTAGGACAGGTTCTGTGTGTACTAATAGGACGGCGGCCATTTTATTTCTCCTAATTTCTCCCCAGACAAAACAAGCCATTATAACTAATAAAAGGTAATTGGGAATATATTTATAATGACGTAATATTTAAGTATTTTCATTTTCTTAATTCCCGGAGACCCCTTTAACTGCAGTACCAGACACAACCTATGGGCAAGAGTGGTGCTGTTTCTGGTAATAGAAGTAATCCAGTACAATACTTTAGGTTCACATCCATTTATGGCATTTTACACTCACAATACTAAATTCAGATTCCAAATATGCATTTTAGATCCGTCAACTGCAACTTTTTGACTGTTTCCAAGTAAGAAAAATTCATTTATTTATTTATTTTTTGCATTTTGTCCATTGAGCTGAAAAATAAGTGGAAATGGCAAAGAAGGATACTGAAGATTTATATGTGACGTGATTATCTATTTTTATGTCAGGATCACTTATGTATCGGTCTCTGGATGATCAGTTTGTAATGTTGGCCTCACTGTTGATATTCATTATAAAACTGAAGAAACGTGACTTACGTGCGGGTGCTTAAGAAGCCTGGAGAGGCCTCACAATGAAAGGATGTTTTCTCTCATCTGTGCGGAGTCGTGCAGAGCGCTTCCTTCCAGCAGAAAAAGAGAAGACAATAATTGGGTGTCTGCAGGTATTTATAGCTCTGCAGATGACAACCAATGTCGGGTCCAGGGGAGCAAGGTCAGGAGGTTGCTGACGAGTGCGGTGCATAAGCCTGTGCCTGATACACGCTACAATTATTAACACTCCTAAGAAAGGAATCATTACTAATAGAAGGAATATACGAAGTAGTAATAAATCTACGATTACTGCTTCTTATAAATATGAAACAAGGAACAAGAATATTTCTACTAATAGTAAAAGTAATTGGGCTACCTGTACACATTGTGGTTTACGTGCGTTTCCTCCACGTGGATTTTTGCGCAGAAAAGCCGCAACATAATACATCAGCAGCAAACAGATGTGCCGAATCTCATATACACGTTGCATATTTTGTCTGTGCAGATATTGCCCTGCCGTGTGGATTTTAACCCCCTGTTTTGCCATAGTGGAGCTCCAGCAGTGGTAAAAGTAGCTACCTGGACGGGGGAGGGCTGATTTAGATGCTGCCACCTCCTTACAGGTAGCAGCTAGAAATGTGCAACTGGTCTTGTTTGAAAGCAGACATTCCAAGCTTTCAGACAATACCAGCACTATGTTGAGGACAGAGAAAGAGATCACTGATAGAAATTGGGATGCTGTGAATGCAGCTGAAAACCAAAGTAAAAACAGGTTTTACTCGTGATTATTCCCGACTTGATTTCTAACAGTGATTTCTCCTCTGTTACTTAGACTTTAGCTGTCAGCTTTCAGACAAGACCAGTTGCATGTTTCTAGCTGCTACCATTGAAGAGATATCACCATCTAAAGCAGCCCTCCCCCTCCAGTTAGCTACTTTTCACACTGCCCAAGCTGGACTCCGGCAAAACAGTTAGGTAGTTGTTAGTGACCACCAATGTGCCTTTTTACCGTGGTCACTAATGGGCTAGGCCACCGCCTTTTTACAGTGGTCCAGTCTAAGTGCTGCATGGGTCACTGGAGAGCAGGAGCTCAGGTCTCACATGGTTGCGGGACTCCTATGGTAACGGTTTAGACAGTGGCAAAAGCGCCAGTCTGGGCTGTTTAACCAGTTAGATGCAGCGGTCAATAGCAACCATGGCATCAAAGTGGTTTAGAGGGAGGGAGCTTTGTCTGTCTCTCATCAGCACCCCTTGAAACAGATTGCGGAGTGCCGATGTATTCACATGGCAGCCTGGGGACTTCATTAGGCCTACTGTGTATTCATATTAGGCTGCACCTCTCTGGCGCAGCCTGCTGGTGGTTGTTATTATAACATTGACAATATAATACCCTGCACTGCATAATTATTACATAGTATTATAGAAGCAGAGGCCTGGGGCTAATGTCTGCGACTGGCAATAACGATGATCGCAGACATTTAACCCTTGAGATGCTGCGGTCAAATGTGATCACGGCATCTAAATGCGGAAAAACGGAAGCACGTTCTTCTGGGTCAGGAACGGCTCCCCCATGTGGTGACTGGACCAGCCGTTCCTTCGCTTGCAGGTGGCAGGGCTCCATAGGATAACAGCAAATGGAGCTTAGATTGTAGTTCTATTGAACTACAGTATAAGCTAAAAGTGATCTGAAAATCACACAGTCTAGCCTCCTAGGAGAGCTTAAAAAAAGTAAAAAAACAAACAAACAAAAAAACCATAACCAATTATTGCTTCTGCTAGTATTAACAATAAAAGATGCAATAATAATATTAGTAGTACCTGGGACCTGCTCTTGTCTAGTGATGGGGCCCCAGAAGGGAAGTAGAGTATACCGCACATGCTATAAGATTACTCGGCTATTTTCTGAAGTCCCATAGCAGTGAATGGAAAGCACACAGTGCAAGGACGGCCACCTCTTCATCTGTCCCCTGGACTGCCAGAAATAGTCAAATAAGAGCTCGGCTAGTTTAGGAACTCCTGGTGAACAGAGGGTGGCAGCACATAGTGGCTGCTCTTCCGTTCTGGAGATAGGAGCAGGTCCCAGATGTCTGATCCGCACCTATGTGACTCTGATGTTATATCCTAGCGATATGCCATCAATGCCCCTGATGGGCCTACCCCTTTAAGCTCTTCTGGGGGGAGGGTGTTCGATTCACAACTAATTAAACAGAATTGATTTAACCCTTACACTCCCAGCGCTGTACATGTACGGCGCTGGGGCGATGCGGGCACATGGCGCCCGCTCGCAAGTGCGGAGGGCGTCATGGCCGGCAAGTCTCTGCTGTTTCTAACAGCAGAGACTTGCTGCTACTTACTTGATCGGCGGCGTCTTGCTGGGCGGTTAGATGCCGTGATCACACGTGATCACGGCATCTAGTTGCGTCTGAACCCGGAAGCGTTCGCTTCCGGGTGGTGTACAGACACCCCCGTGTGGCCAATCGGGGGGGGTGTCTGTACACCATATGAAAACTGTAATCCTCGCTGGTGAGGATTACAGTTTTCAAAGTGAAATTCTTATTCTGGCCACTAGATGGCAGGCCAGGATAAGAGATGAGCAATTCTTGGATTTATCTGAGTCTAGAAAATCCCTGATTGCTCATAAAGAAAAAAAAAAAAGCCACAATATATCAGCTCATATTTGACCTTTCAAATAGTCAAAAAATTAAAAAAAATATTAAAAAATATATAAAAAATAAAAAAGATATAAAAGTTCAAACCACCCCCCTTTCCGTATAATAAAAAAATAAATACCTAAATAACAATAAATATAGACATCATGGGTATCACCGTGACCGAAAACGCCCGTACTTTTAAAATATAAAAAAAATTCCAATACGGCGAATTGTGTGGCGGAAAAAAGCGTCCAAATGGCGATTTGACGTTTTTTGTCGCTTTTTATTTCTAAAAAAAATTAAATAAAAAGTGATCAAAAAGTCATACACACCCCAGAATGGTATCAATAAAAACTTCAGATTGCCCCGCAAAAAATGAGCCCCCATGCAGCTTTGTACACATAAATACCAAAAAGTTATAGGGAGGAAAGGAAAAAAAAAAAAAAGGGCAACTTTCTAATTATTTTATCACTATCAAAACGCAGGAAAAACTATACATATTAGGTATTGCCGGATTCGTACTGACCAGTAGAATGAAAGTAACCGGTCAGTTTTAATGCACATCGAACGCTGTAAATAAGAAACCCGTAGAACTGTAGCGGAATAGCTTTTTTTTTGCAATTTCACCTGATTTGGAATTTTTTCCCGCTTCCCACTACACCATATGCAATATTAAATGGTGGCGTTGGAAAGTACAACTTGTCCCGCAAAAAACAAGCCCTCATACAGCTAGGTGAACAGAAAAATAAAAGCGTTATGGCTGTTTGAAGGCAGGAAGCGCAAAACGAAAATGCATAACCGAAAAAACCTCCGGGAGTGAAAGGGTTAAAAATGAAATATACAAACAACAGATCTCAGAAATATTAATGATGATTCCATTCAAAATGTAATAACAGCCAATCAGAATTTTACATTCATTCATGTAAATCCCGGCAGACTGTGCAGCACCAACCCCTGGAAGTGACGGCCCATTTGCGGTCTTTATACGACACCATTATAGGAGAATATTTCATCCCTGGCTGTGCAGACGGCTGGCAGCAGAGGACATTACTGTATATCATGTGCTGTCTAGTGAGAGGGGCGGCTGAGCATCGACAACAACCTGGCGGTAAATTCTGTCTTATGCATAGACGTGATCACACCCATCAGGGGTAAGATCCCTGTACATTAGCAGGAATAATTAGGGAGATTTTCGGTAGCCTTGAAAAGATGTGTGAGCTTTCCAAGAAAAAAAATATAATGTAGGCCACCTGCAGGTACGGGTGAACGCAAAAAAGATCCACTTACTTCTACTATGGATTTATGTGCATTTCTGCAGCATACCCGCACCAAAATCTGTGCAGTCTAATAGCGATTGTTGGTGCGGATTTGATGTGGTTTTGCCTCAGATCTCATCCTCAGCTAAAGCCGCAAACATAATTGACATGCCGCAGATTTTGAAATCTGCAATGCAGGTAAATTTCCACATAGGAAAAAAATTTGCAAAGTGTACATGAGATTTGTGTATTCTCGTACACTTTGCTGGTACTGTAATAAGCTACGCTTGCTCTGCACAGGAATCCATGAGGAAAAAACGGATGTATTCCGCAACATGTGCTGGTGGCATTAAGCAGTTGGTTATATTGCAACCATTTCTCTGTTACTCCAATACCTCAAATATAAAAAAAAATAAAGTAACTTTGCAAATGGTCTCAAATGGGTTCTCTATCCATTAGATAGGTCATCTGATCGTCCGGGGTGTCAGACCCCTGCCGATCAGATGCTGATGAGCTGTCTCAGCTGTCTGAGAAGGCAGCGGCGCTTGAAGTTGTGTCACAGCTTTGGAGCTACTGTGAGCGCCACTGCTTTCTACAACAGCTGATCAGTGCAGGTCCTGGGTGTCGGACCCTCAACGATCAGATACGGATGACCTATCCTGAGGATAGATCATCACTAAGAAAATGTAATGAACCCCTTTAATTAAAAATCTTCTACAGTTTAATGCACGCAGCTCATATGCAGACAAGTGTTGACAGTCTGATTTTGCAGTCCCCTCCATTTGGCCTCTTGCTAACCTACTGATGGATGAGAGTATGACCACAGTGCCAGACTGCACAGGGTTTGTTTGTGGCCTGTAACCATGGAGACACATAGGTCTGCAAAGGAGCTGTAAACATAACGGTCCAATATTTTCAAGACTGTACAAAATCGATTAGTATTTTAAGTTGCATACACCGCAATGTGTGTATAACTGTAAGGTAAATTATTATAACCTGTTGTGTAATATGTGTCTTCTAGGAGCATGCAGGGCTGGCTGCCACCCTACAAATGGCTACTGCGAGGGTCCTGGAGAATGCAGGTGTGTACTGTGCAGGAGATATACTATGTATCTTTTCTGTTCTATGATTTAGTATCATGCTCTGCCCCCTTGAGCCCTGTACTAGGCATAGCACAGTGGATCAGTTTTGGATGGAGTGTTCCTTTAAGTCTTGTTTTTCTTTGTTTGCAGGTGTCACACTGGCTGGAAAGGACCGTTCTGTGACCAGTGTATCCCATTCCCTGGTTGTGTCCATGGAAGCTGTAATAAGCCCTGGCAGTGTATCTGCGACGAGGGCTGGATCGGCAGTCACTGCAACATTGGTGCTCGAATCATTTATACAAATTAACAATATTGAAAAATTTAAATTTTTAATATGTGATTAAAAACCGGTTGTTGGTGTCTCTTGAAACCTGTCATAATGAATTTACATACTATGCTGAAGGGCTCATGCACACAAACGTGTGCGTTCATTGCCCGTGCCGTGGACTGTAATTTGCCGTCCACAATACATGGGCACTGACAGCGGGGCCGCCGCATTCGGATCGCGGACACATTCACTTGAATCGGGTCCGCGAGCCGCATCCCACGGTCCGCACCGCAAAAAGGTAGTGCATGCGTACCGTAGTGTTTCCGTGGTGTTCCGATCCGTGCCTCCGCTCCGCATCTCTGTGATTGCAGACCCATTGAAGTGAATGGGTCTGTGATCCGTGATGCGGGCTGCTAATTCAGAAACTCTGGCTTTCATTCCACATAGATATGCAATATGATATGGAGCATTACTGAATAGAGAGAATCGGCGAGAAAAGATTTCTCTACCTTTCAAACCAGTTTTATATATTTTTCCAGTATTATATTTTTGATAATCCAGAAAATCTGATAATCCAATGATCAGGTCCAGGGGCGTAGCTAAAGGCTCATGGGCTCTGGTGCAAGAGTTAAGCTTGGGCCCCTCTTCCCCCAGTGTTTTGTGGCCAGGGGCAGGGAAGCATATAGCCTTTGTGGTGTCTGAGGCAAAAATTGAAACGGCGCCCCCTCCCAATGCCAAATTCTTGAACTAACCCCTTTCCTCCAGCCAGAGGTGTAACTTCACCAGTATGCACTTTCTATTATACCTGTGTCTTCTTATGTGGCACAAGGGTCCCCTCAGGGGCCCCCTCAGGCTCCAGGGCCCGTTAGCGACTGCTACCTCTGCATCCCTATAGCTACGCCCCTGATCAGGTCCCACTGATTAATGAATGGTACAAATAGAAGAACTCAATTTGTGTGCACTTTACAGGAAAGCATCTCATATCTGACAGTGGATGAAACGCACGCTACCAGCTATAAGCGGAGGAAAACTGTGACAACAGCGCCACCTGCAGTTTAGGCTAAAAATTTATGTTTTACTGATTTTTTTTTCCTCTGGGTTTCTATAATATTTTTGGAGTTTTTATGGAATACACCTTTTGCCCCTCATATTGGCTATACTTGCCCCATCGCAAAGCAGTGCGTGCCAGCTGTGCCCAGCAAGGTGCTTGGCAGAGGAGTGACTTAGAGCTCCTGGGGTCCAAACCAAAATCCCTAATAGAGATGCCAACCTACTATGTGCCACTCTGTTGGTATCTTATGTCTTATTAGGGCCTTGGGGCCTCTTCAGCTCCATGGCCCAGTTGTGACTGCTACCCCTACATACTCTATAGTTACACCCCTGGCGTATGAACAACGGAGGCAGAAATAGCAAATCAAATCCAATTACAAAAATACATGAGAAACCCCCATAAAGGTACAAAGAGCATTTTCAATACAGCTTTGTGTGTGAACGGAGCAGAGGTACATGAAATAACTGGAGCAGTGCACTGTAGTGTATTAGAAATGTAACGTATGTGTATTTCCTGCAGATATCCATCCATGTGCTGCTGTTCCCTGTTCCAGTAACTCTACCTGCATCGAAACGGGTGACGGTGGATACATCTGCCTCTGTGCTCCGGGATTCACAGGAAGAAACTGCATGGTTAAAAGGGGACCCTGCAATACGAATGGGTAACTGATCGCCTTTAAATTAAACTAAGTATATGAAATGAAAGGGTTACTTTAGTAAAACTAAAAAATCTCGAGTCATCCTAAATGATTGTACAGGTTCATATAATGCCAGACACCGGCACGATGGTACAGACGTGCAGTGGAGAGAGAGCATCCCTGTATGATGTGCAGTGGTGACGCGTCTCCCATGTGTCATGTCATTGAGTCACGTGATGCCTGGGAGACATGCCACCACTGCAGCAATTCATTGGCTGCAGAGGCCACAGGATCTGCATAAAACCAGATGTTGAGGCAGGGAGACCTGAGAGCTGCACCGGCCTGGGGGAGCAAAAGAGCCAGAACCCAGCAGCAGGGATCAGGACTGGTTCTCTCCGTAGGTCTGACCATGCTGGGGAGCTATTACAGCTCCAGTTGTTTCATAAACGTGTTGAATTTTTAATTACTTTTTTTTACCAGTGCATTTTTTGCATACTGCTGTAGATATTACAGGGGGTATGCACTTTCCTATATAAGAAAAAAAGATTAAAAATGGCCAGTGCACAAGTTACGGATGTCTATGGATGTGCTTTTGCCAAAAAAAACAAAAAAAAAACACGCACACCAAAAAACTATGTGTGGCTGCACCAAAGGGTGGTTGGAAATGCCGTGCTTTTAAAATGTCAGATGTATTCATCTGCTCAAATCCCACTTCTGACATCAAGTGTTTTAACGTGAATTGGATGATTTGAGAATAAATAGGTTTAGCAGCCTAAGTGATATAAATATAATATATAATATTAAATATAAGGTAAAATAGGCAAATCACATACAGAATAAGTAATAATCAATCACATGGCCTGCACAATGCAATATTGGGAGGACTTCTGTCCCATGGTGACACAAGAGACAGATAAACCCACAGCATCCTACCTGGATGATGTTCTCGATGGAGTTACAATTGACTATCTATGCAGATAAGATCTCGGAGATAATCACTCAGGAATGTAGCCTTCTCAGCACAATGGGGAGTTTGTGTATATTATCTACTTATTCCTAAAGGCCCTTTTACACGGGCCGATGTGTCTCTCTGCCCGAGCGCCGATCAGCGATATCGGCGCTCGGGCAGGGAGCCTTTACACGGCCCGATGAATCGAGCGCCGGGCCGCACGAGTGATTGCTGTATCGCTCGTGCGGCCCGGAAGCTCCATACTGTCAGGCGCACATCGCCTGTTTACACAGGCCGATGTGCGCCCGACAGATTGGATCTTTTGTAGAAACCAAAAGATCCAATCAGCCGACGAACGAGCGTTTTGCTCGTTCGTCGGCTGATTAGGGCCACTTTTACACGGGCCAATTATCGGCACTAGCGTTCCTAGGAACGATTTTTCGGCCGATAATCGGCCCGTGTAAAAGGACCTTAACTCACTACATTACAAAGAATATAGAAAGTACTATAATAATTAAAGGGGGCAGAACCAATCAGAACTTAAAGGGAACCTGTCATCTCCGAAACACCCCCTGAACTAGAGTAAGCGTTGTATAGTGTAAGTGATGCTGAATCTGAATATGTAAGTTTTATCGTCATACTCACTTGCATTCTGACGCTGTGCTCCCACAAACCTGCAGTAAAATGCACTCAGTGGACTCCGGTGCTCACTCACATAATGGAAAGGACTCAAAGAAGAGTCCACTGAGTGCATTTTACTGCAGGTTTGTGGGAGCACAGCGTCAGAATGCAAGTGAGTATGAAGATAAAACTTACATATTCAGATTCAGCATCACTTACACTATACAACGCTTACTCTAGTTCAGGGGGTGTTTCGGAGATGACAGGTTCCCTTTAATTCTGTATGTAAAATACCCTTACAAAACAGGGTAACTCTTATATAAAGCACTCAGGATGTCATTGCGGCTGAGATCAGATATATCTTGGCATTAGTTTTATGCTATCGTTAAAACTTTCAAAGAAAAAAAAAAAAAAACAACAACTTTGATTACACTTATCACTGACTTGTGAGGCTCATGCTCCCTCGTGCACAGTAAAAACCTAGTGCATGAGTATAATTGTATTAGAGAACTGCTGCCTTGGCTGCATCAGTATTCAGTGCAGTGATTATAATTTGGGATGTGCCTATAAATCCAGCAGAATGTTTGCCAGGTTCCTGAATCTCCAGGACGTGGCCCTAATGTTCTACACACCGGAGGACTCAGGCAGGACGTGCCGATGCCATTAATATGGAAATACACCCAGCTGTCTCCTGTTCTAAGGACGACTGTTCCGCTTGTCTCATTAGCTGTTTAGACATTTGAAATTCAGATCCAATTAAAATGTCTACTGTCCTTCTAAACAGCTAAAAATATCCCCGACTGATCTCTGAGCCTGCGCCGTGTTCTAAGCCTCATACTGGGAGGACTGGAGGTGGTTTATGTATGATAAAGATGGTCTGTGCTCAACGCTATGGACTGTAGTAAATATTTAAAGGGCAGCATACTACTGATAGAATGGAAACATGCGGATGAATGATGGCACCATATAAATAATGATAATAGTTATATCCTTGTACATAGGAGGCAGTATTATAGTAGTTATATTCTTGTACATAGGAGCAGTATTATAGTAGTTATATTCTTGTACATAGGAGCAGTATTATAGTAGTTATATTCTTGTACATAGGAGGCAGTATTATAGTAGTTATATTCTTGTACATAGGAGGCAGTATTATAGTAGTTATATTCTTGTACATAGGAGCAGTATTATAGTAGTTATATTCTTGTACATAGGAGCAGTATTATAGTAGTTATATTCTTGTACATAGGAGCAGTATTATAGTAGTTATATTCTTGTACATAGGAGCAGTATTATAGTAGTTATATTCTTGTACATAGGAGGCAGTATTATAGTAGTTATATTCTTGTACATAGGAGGCAGTATTATAGTAGTTATATTCTTGTACATAGGAGCAGTATTATAGTAGTTATATTCTTGTACATAGGAGGCAGTATTATAGTAGTTATATTCTTGTACATAGGAGCAGTATTATAGTAGTTATATTCTTGTACATAGAAGCAGTATTATAGTAGTTATATTCTTGTACATAGGAAGCAGTATTATAGTAGTTATATTCTTGTACATAGGAGCAGTATTATAGTAGTTATATTCTTGTACATAGGAGCAGTATTATAGTAGTATATTCTTGTACATAGGAGAACGTATTATAGTAATTATATTCTTGTACATAGGAGCAGTATTATAGTAGTTATATTCTTGTACATAGGGAGAAGTATTATAGTAATTATATTCTTGTACATAGGAGGCAGTATTATAGTAGTTATATTCTTGTACATAGGAGGCAGTATTATAGTAGTTATATTCTTGTACATAGGAGCAGTATTATAGTAGTTATATTCTTGTACATAGGAGAAGTATTATAGTAAATTATATTCTTGTACATAGGAGGCAGTATTATAGTAGTTATATTTTTGTACATAGGAGGCAGTATTATAGTATTATATTCTTGTACATAGGAGGCAGTATTATAGTAGTTATATTCTTGACATAGGAGGCAGTATTATAGTAGTTATATTCTTGTACATAGGAGCAAGTATTATAGTAGATTATATTCTTGTACATAGGAGCAGTATTATAGTAGTTATATTCTTGTACATAGGAGGCAGTATTATAGTAGTTATATTCTTGTACATAGGAGGCAGTATTATAGTAGTTATATTCTTGTACATAGGAGCAGTATTATAGTAGATATATTCTTGTACATCGCAGCAATATTATAGTAGTTATATTCTTGTACATAGAGGCAGTATTATAGTAGTTATATTCTTGTACATAGGAGGCAGTATTATAGTAGTTATATTCTTGTACATAGGAGGCAGTATTATAGTAGTTATATTCTTGTACATAGGAGCAGTATTATAGTAGTTATATTGTATTACATGGGGAGCTTATTAAAATATTTTTGTATTTTTGTTTTCTTAGATGAGGGGCAGTATAATATTGTTTTAATTCATAATTCTGACATCTGTTTTTATGGTCCAGTCCATTGGAAAAAATGTGTACTGTGATAGAACCATGAAGTTGTAGCCTGCCCCGTCTTCTGGCAGTTTTTCAGATTCATTGACTGACTTTCCATGTGTGACGTTATATTTTTCTACAGGTCTCCTTGCAAGAATGGAGGGACCTGCACAGACAACAATGGCTTTGCTTCTCGAGCTTCTTGTCAGTGTCCTTTAGGCTTTGAAGGCAAAAACTGTGAAGTAAAGAAAGATGGCTGCAACCCAAACCCTTGTGCAAATGGCGGTAATTGCACTGATGTTGACACAGGATTTGAGTGCAAGTGTCCAGGAGGGTTCAGGGGTCGGTCTTGCAAGGAAGTCTCATCAGTGTGTAGCAGTAATCCCTGTGCCCATGGTGGAACCTGTCATGAGAAGGTCAGAGGATTCCAGTGCTCGTGTCTACCTGAATACACAGGCGCTACATGTGATGTACTGAATACAAATAAGAAGGTCCACGCAGTGGTCAATCATTATAATTTTCAGTCCCACCACAAGATTTTTCCACACCAAGGGCACGAAGTCTTGAAGATCACAATGAAGGAGACAGTCCACAATATGGACCCATTCCTCAGCAGGAGTCAGATAATTTGCTTCATTGTCCTGGGTCTTCTTACTTGCCTCATTGTCCTGATCACGACCGGAATTGTTTTCTTCTCAAAGTGCGAGACCTGGTTGGCCAATGCCAAGTACAGCCACCTTATCCGTAAGAAAAAGGATTTCTACATGAAATCCAGCAGAGAAGAGGGCAATGACGTCAAAATAATTTTCCCTGAAAAGGTTAAAATTGCTAACTATAACAGGAATTACACCACTATTTAATGTGATGGGGTACAAAGGAGGTCAAAGTTTAGACCACCAATCGGTTGAGTCATCGCAACCTATTCCAGTATGTGTTCCATATATTCTGAGCAAGCGTGACCGCTCAGAAAATGAATGTTTCTGGGTTTTTTGTTTTTTTTTGCCACGTGAACCCTTGTTGAATCAAAGTCTAACACTGCCCATATACACAAGATAAAAGCTGGCCGAAATTTGACCATTTTATCTGGCGATCATTTCAAAGTTTTAAGCGGACAATCGATTATGATGGCCAAAACGATCATCTGTCAGGATGGATGTTTTTGGCTGTTTCTGGAAGAAAGTGCAAGTTCATGACATGACTGACCAGATGCAGACCTTTGTGCTGGTTTATGTTGTAAGTAGCTCCCTGATCTACCAGATTGATAGATCATTTGAACAACCGATGATCGGCCATAATTCAGCTGACACTTATCTAATGTGTATGACTGGCTTTAGTCTAATCCAACAATATAAGAGTTACAGAACTTACCGCACTTAAAATAATTGTCCAGGATTAGAAAAACATGTCTGGTTTCTTCCTCAAACAGTGCCACCCTGTCCACATGTGGTGTGTGGTATTGCAGCTCAGCTTCAATATTTTATTTTATTTTTTTTATTTTATTTTTCTAATCCTGCCCAATCCCTTTAACACATAACCCTTTAATATATAACAGCCTTCCTTCTGCCAATACCCACATCATAGTTGTGCAGAAAGCTTAGATATGGAACATTAGTCCTTCCACTGGAGCAGTACCTCATGAGTTATATATTATTTTTTTTTAGAAATGGATAGGCCATCAATGTAACATTGGTGAGGGTCCAAATTTAGGACCTCCATGAATCTGCAGAGACCCCTCCAGTATTTGTATGGCTCACCCTTCTGTCTAGTTCTGCCTGGTTCTGCAGGTCATCTCCACACCACAACACGTTTATTCGAATTGTGCACAGATCCACCGATCACCAGCTGATAATCTACTCGTTATCCAAGTTTTCCCTCCTGAAAAAAAAACTCTTAAAAGGTATAAATTGATTTTCTTAACCTTGCCATAGCGACTGCTATGGGGCCCAGGACAAGAGGGGCCCAGTCTTAGTTGGGATCATCTCCTCTTCTACTGGAGGTGAAAACCTGGTCAGGACTCTACCCTCTAAAGGAACAACTTTTAGCAAATGAGGCAGTGGAGAAAATGGCCCAAGGGTCATTGATAGGGGTTTAGGCAGAAACCATTCTGTCCTGTGTGGGGGGCCTGGTCTGATCCTTGCTATGGGGCCCTTACTTCTCTATGTACGCCACTGCCTGCAAGGCAGATGTTTTAGTAGGCAGGGAAAGAAAATCAGTGACAAACCAATGCGTGGACCCGACCAACCAACTTTCTCTAGTGTCCTTCTTTAGCTTGGCTACTGGTTCAAGTTTTCCCCAGATGAGAGGCTTGATTTAAGCAGCTTTGAAATAACTATTTGCATTTCAACACTCGTTCGAGTTATTTTATTAAATCTGGTCATCCCGAGCTTCTCATCTTGACCAGGAGTCAAGCTGACGATGGACTCTTCTATATGGCAGATTATTGAACCCCTGTGAGTTTGACATGGGGTGATACTGGGAGAAATGAATTCATATTGTTTGAAATGTTTTTTAAAAATGTTTCTTTTCAATTTTTGTTCAATTCAGTAGAAGATGCACTTTGTAAATAATTCTGCATTGTTTAAAGGGGGTTCTCTGGTCCATTTATATCAATACCCTATCCTCAGGATAGAAACATCTGATCGGCGACAGTCCGACACCCTACTTCCTGCCGATCAGCTGTTCTATACCATTCACTTCAATAGAAGCAGCTCCTTCCACTACACGGTCATTCCAGCAATGACCTCCGGGCGGCAGAGCTATTGCAGAGCAGCTGATCGCTAGTTGTGCAAGGTGTCAGACCGTGGCCAATCCTGAGGATAGGCCATCAATATAAACAGGCCAGAAAACCCCTTTAAGTATTTTTTTTTTTTTAAATTGGCTTCACACACAGTTATTAATGTATGTGTTCCTCATCTGCTTCTTGTAATAGTCTGGTTCCTACATTGCATTACGTTGGGGATGTCATCTATATAACTCAAATTTTTCATCATCTGCAAATATGGTATGTGTCACCCCCTAGTGGTATTTCCCTTGCCCTGAAAAGGTACACACAGTCATGTGACTTGTTACCCAGATTTGGAAGACTGCTGCATTATGAGATCTAAATAATAAGGTGCTTATAATACTCATTCTGAAGTTTTCAAGCCCAATCTTTGCCGGTTTCCTACTCAAAGTTATCAGTGTCACATTTATAGGATGATTGGAGTTTTCCTTTAACTACTTGGACAGATCTTGGAAAATTTTTACATTCCTTACTGCTACAAAGAAGAAATTTTACATTGTTTTAAGCTCAATGGATATTTCAATATCAGTGGGATATGCCATATGGCTGTCAAAGTCAGTGGTATACTGTAACTTCAAGCTCCTGGGCCAAAGGGCAAAACTGTAGATGGGCCCTACCCATCATGTCCCATTTATCACATTGGTGTACTCTTACAGGGCAGAGACTTTATAGGCCCCCACAGGTTCCAAGGCCCAGATGTAACTGCGACCTTTGCACCCCAGATCAAACCCCCATCAGTTCCGAGAGTGAATAAATATTCATCCTGGTCTTCATTCGCTGTCCATCTAGAATGAGAGCTATTCTTAAAACTGGGGGGATCCTGGTAGCTAGACCCTCATCAGTGAGGCTCTTATGCCATGTCCTATTGGCAAGTCTAAGTTAGGAATACCCCTTTAACTATGACATACCATTATACTTTATAAAATTCTATGTCAGACGTGGAACAAATGGGGCCTCTCCTGCAAAATAAAAAATGGACCCTTACTGTGCTGATTTACATTAACACCCTTTTGTTGTTAACATTGCAGTAGTTGTGGATCTGAGGAGCCTCAGGTTCATAAAACCAGGGGGACAGCGTTAGAGCTGACCCCCAGGTTATATGTCCCGTCCATGGGCTGCCTGTATGTTACAAATGTGTTATTCAGGGGATGGTAAGACGCCACCCAGAGGCTTGTACATAGCTGTGCTCCCGTGTCTTACCAATGTCCCGTGCTGCTCCATTTATGTATATGTAAATTGCTGCTACTGATCAGAAATTGTCTTTTTAAACATAATAAATCTATAAAAGATACAACATTTCTACAAACATAAAGTGTCAGATTGTGTATTTAGAGCATTCCTGATGCATATGGAACAAAGTCTGTGCAAATTTGCATCTAAAGGGAATTTTATGCCAGTTTTCAGGTCCTGAGGAGCAGGTGAGCAGAACCATGAGGAGAGGGTTAAAAAGTCCAATCTTAGGTGTTAAAGGGAACCTGTCATCAACTTTGTGCTGCCCGTACTAACGCAAGAATAAAGTAAATACAGGTGAGTTGATTTCAGCGGTCTGTCATAAGTTAAAAGTAAGTGGTTGCCGAGAACCAACATCAAAATCATTGCAGACTAGGCCTGGAAAAGAGTCCTGGCCACCTGAGAAGATTCCTGGTTATTGATGAATTCCTGCTCTCCCCTGCCCACCTGCTGATGATTGACAGGTTTCTACCTAGTTTTCTCCCTTTCTCTCTAGGAGAGAACTGCTAATCATCAGCAGAAGGGCGGGAGAGCAGGAGATAATGAATAACCCTGACTCTTCTCAGGTAGATTTGACTCTTTTCAAGGCCTGTGCTGCAATGATTATGATGCTGGTTCTCAGCAACCACTTACTTTTAGCTCGTGAGTAGCACACCGCTGAAATCAGCATTTCTGTCACTAATTTATGCTGCCATCAGTGAGGTCAGCATAAAGTTGATGACAGGTTCCCTTTAAGTGCGCTCCTGATACCTGAACAGTGGGTGGGACCATCCTGCTGTGATGTCTAAAGCTTTGATCCAATCAGATGTCTCTTATTTGCTGCTTCCCCTCTCCATATTATGCTATGTCTCCGACCACCTCCCCCTTCTCCCTGTCTACAAATTACAGTGCTACACTAGATGGATTTTTTTGATGGTTGAGGAGGTTTCAGAATATCTATCAAGATACTGCAGGCAAAGATGCTCTCTTCTCCTCACCCAGTCTCATTAGGAAGCTGCAGCTGCAGCTCCCTCCTCCATGTCTACAATTTACAATGTTACACTAGATGGATTTTTTTGATGGGTGAAGAGGATTAAGAATATTTATAGAGCTACTGCAGGCAAAGATCCTCTCTTCCCTTCATGTAGTTTCATTGAGAAGCTGCAGCTGCACCTCCCTCCTCCCTGTCTACAATTCACAGTTTTGCATTAGATGGAGTTTTTGGTGACTGAGGAGCTTTCGGAATATTTATAGAGTTCCTGGAGACAAACATCCTCTCTTCTCCTCATGCAGTTTAATTGAGAAGCTGCAGCTGCACCTCCCTCCTCCTCCACCTTCTCCTCCTGGTCTTCTTTTTACTGTTCATTAAATAGATTTTTCGAGGCCTGAGTAGGTTTCTGAATATTTAAAGAATCGGAGCTCCAGGCTGTTGCAGGGTGAGGAAGATGTCATTTTCTCACCTGAACTGATATATTGAAATATTTAAATGAATATAACATTTAGTAGTCCTGGAGAATACTTGTAACGGGAACCTGTCAGATGCATTTGCAAAGCAATTTTGTCTGTCATGCACCATATGCAAATGATATCTTTTCAGTAACGGAGGTGGAGATGCTCAGGAGAGAAGTCAAGCTGTTCCTTGCCTCAATCTACCCCAACATCCCTAAGGACAGGGAACCTTATCTCCAGGCCCTTGAAGTCTTGTGATGCGCTGTTGTCTTCAAGTCTTGGCGCATGTGCAGTAAAGCAGAGCGTACTTGTCCTGGCATCAGTGGTGCAATGTGCATGCAGTGGGACCCCAGAGATCTACCTGTTGAATTTCCTACCATTCTAGCTTTACTGTCCCAGCCTTGGTATACAGGGCTGACATCGCTTCGAAAACCTCTGCAACCAATCATTGGTCTCAACAATGTATCTTTGAGACGGATTAGAGCGGCATCACTCTCTTGGCGAGAGATTCAACAGGTAGGTTTATTTTGTTATTTTTAAACCATCCCCTGCCTGTGTCCTACTTTTTACTAATCTTGGACAACCCCTTTAAATATTTCATCCACCACTTCTATAACCTAATATCAGCACAGGAATATGAGGAATGAGACTTGCAAAAAGAAATCTAACCATTATAAGTGGTATTTTTGCACTGGCACAAATTATAAGTGGGTATTTTTTGGAACACATAAGGGGCATTTTTTGTACTGGCTCTCATTTTAAGGGGACATTTTTTGTACTCGTGCACATTATAAAAAGGCATTTTTTGTACTGGCACACATAAGGAGGCATTTCAATTTTTCTATGAGGAGTACATTCTACCGTGTTTCACGGAAAATAAGTCATACCCCGAAAGTCAGAGCTTTTAAAGCATTGGCTAATATAAGGCACCCCCCGAAAATAAGACGTAGTTATGTTTACATAAAGTAGAAGAAACATATGAAGCTGTTCTTAAATACCATATGTGGCGTCCCCCTACCGACCCCTTATCATCACGTTGCACCGCCGCCAGTATCCAGTGCAGCAGACACAGTCTGCCGCTGTCCCGCCGCCATTACAGTCTCTCCAGTACAGTGCGGTACAGAGCTTCCTCTGGTGGCCGGAAGCTGCAATAGCGGGACCATACTGTTGTACAAGTGCCGTCGATCGTGTGTGGGAGCCAAATACCGTACTGACGGGTAATCAGTGTACCGTATGGTACACTTTCTTTTTGGGTGTCAGCTTTTCTGCTGAAGGGTCTAAAGTATAAAAAAAAATAATAAAGAGTGCTGGTTTATTTTACCCCTAGAACATGAGCGCAAAAAGAAAGAGTTATTCTGTAGAGTACAAGAAGGGAACAATGTGAATTTGTCTTATTTGAAAAATATAAGACACCCCCCCGAAAATAAGACATAGCACAACTTTTGGAGCAAAATTTAATATAAGACAGTGTCTTATTTTCGGGGAAACACGGTACACTAGAAGATCTAGACATGGCTGAGGCAGCAGACGTCATATAAATAGATTTTTCATGACATTTGAGGTTTTGTATAAAGGGTTGCCAAGGCAAACTAAGTAATAACATGCATCAAAAAGGACATCAATGCAAATGCTAAAAATACCTACAGTAAGTAAGTCACACTGTTACTACTACTATAGATACACACAACCCAATCTCATTATCGGCATTAAGAAAATAAATACAGCACCCACCAAAGGATGACGCCTAGTGCCTGCAGCTTATCGGAGGTTTAACAAAATCATAATATTATGCCCTATAGTGTACAACCATTACATTATAAAAAAGGAGTATCCAAGAAAATCCAAAACAATATTAACAGGAACGCTACAGCTTAATATTTGGATACGTCACCTGTTGGCCAACATAATGTTCCCTGCTGGCTAACACAGTCTCATTTCTTGGCCAAGAATACAGCTCGATGCTACATACCGGCCAACAATATAACACAATGTCACCCGTTAACCATCTTTATAACACAATGTCACCCGTTAACCATCTTTATAACACAATGTCACCCGTTAACCATCACTATAACACAATTTCACCTGGCTGGATGGCATGCTGTGCAGCGACAAACAGTAAAAGAGGCTGCAGCGTAGAATCGGTACTAAAGACCCTTCATCAGGGGCATAGCTATAGATTTGGATAGATCAGGGTGCGTAGATATAGGGGTTGCAGTGGTCGCAATTGAAACCGGGCCCCTAAGCCAGGGGGGCCTGCAGGATCCCTGTTGCCAGTAGTGCACCGTCAATTATGTATCACCATCCTCGGGACAGCGATACAGTTAGATGCTACGATGAGGCGAATGATCAGTCTCCCTGTCCCGTTTTTACCTCTGATAGGCTTCAGATGTAGAGTCTGTCGCCTCTAAGAGGCTGGCACAGGTGGCCGACACGGTGACCGCCTGAGCCTGGCAGCGTACAGCTTAGAAAACAGGCCTGCACTGCATCACTGACAGCCGCATGGAGGTAAGTACTTGTATTTGAGTTTATTGTCTTTTGATCGGTTATCAGTAGGTGAGCCCGGAGAACCCCTTTAAACCCTCGGATAAGGCCTCATACACACGACCCATGCTGTGGACCCCAAATTGCAGTATGCAATGCACAGGCACTGATCGTGTGCCCGTCGTTTGCGGACACAGACTGATTCACTTGAATGGGGTCGGCAATCTGCATCCGACGGTCCACACTGCAAAAATGTATTGCATTCACTTCAATGGGATGGCTCCTTCCTATTTACTTGAAGTGAATGAGATGGAGGTGATGAAATCACACTTACTCTCCGCTGTGGTGTCCATGCAGAGCAGGTAAGCACTGAGGGGAACACAGGGCTTGCTTGAACGCTATGTTCTCTTCATACTGCTGATCGGCAGGAGTGCTGGCAGTCGGGCACTCACCTATCTGATTTTGGAGATGCCAGCAGTGGAGCCCCCACCAACCTGATATTGATGACCTGTCCTGAGGATAAGTCATGAATGTAGGATAAGCAGCAGACAACCCTTTTAAATACAGAAAATCTGCAGCTTTGCCTCCTTCCTCTGCAATATCTTTGTCGTCTATTTACCGTATTACACTAGAGGGATTTTGGGGGAACTAAGGAGGTTTCTGAACATTTACAAGGTCCTGCAGGCAAGGAGCGAGATCTCCAGACTGCTAGTAGGTGAGGATCCCCTAATAAGATGTATCACATTTTATATATTCACCTTTCTGACTGATTTATAAGAATTAATTCATAACCAAATAAGCGTGATCCTTTTAAATCGCTAATCATGTGAAGTTTGTAAAAATATTTGCTTTGCTGCCCAGGGCTCGAGAGTTTATCCCATCCGCCACGGCAATACAACATATTTTTTTGGGCCTCTGTACCTAAACCTAAAATACAGTATGTAATCCAAAGGTGTAAACTAATAAGAACATGGAGCACTGGTCCAGTCTCACGTATGTGGATGTCGAAACAAGGTCATGATTACCAGCGCTGACATGAGACAGTGTCGCAAGAGCAAAGCAGAGAGATTTGTGGAGCAGCATAAACATAGATACAGCACGTCTGACTACACGTCTCAACTACATCTACTGTACATTGAGGAAAACAAGTGACCCTTCCTCCTCTCTCCTCCTGCTCTATAGTCCATATTCCATACCCAGTGTCAGAAAGATCAGAAAGATGGGTAACAAGGCTGTCACAGAAATCATGGCTCAGATCTTCCAGGAATTAAAGGGCTATTCCTATCTTATAAATTGATTGCACATTGCTAGGATATGCTGTAACATTATGATAGGGGGCTACTGACAGTGGTACCCCCGCTTATTAGCCACCCATCTCCTTGCCATATGCCATTTACTATGGTGAGAAAACTTGTCAGGAGGACCATTAAAGGTACTTAAATTGCAGAAGACAGGCTTGTGTGAACTTCCATTGATCCGTTTCTTTTCCCATAATTTATTCAGCTTCGTTAATCAATTTTCGACAAGTCTTCATTTATTTCATGGAGATTGGAAAGAAGGTTAGTACCACTCAAAAGGAAAATACAAAAGCTATAGATTGGTTTCCATTCACAAATGAGCAGGGGGTGTTTTGAAGTTGGTTTCCTTTCTACATGTACAGTGGTGATTTGGATGATGCCATAGGGCTGATATATATAGTAGGGTGCTTGGACTCCACTTCCCTATAGCAGACGCGCTCTCGTTATTAATGTGCAGTCATTGCCAGCACTTGGTCATAGTCCGATATACCGTTCACCTTGGAAACTATATTTTTAAATGAACAACTCTGAAACGTCATTTGTACAAGTATCCACTAGGTGGCAGTGTTTCACCACAAAACACAAAGACACTTCAACTGAATGCTGACCTGGAAATGATCAGTTTCATCTTACTTTCTGTCTGTCATATCTATCTAAGCATCTCAGGATCGGACTGGGAACTTAAAGTGGCCCTGGAAAAAAATATTAAAAATGGCTCCGTTTTGTAGTTGGGACCAAATTGATGGAAGGCAGGGCCAACAATACCATATTGTTGCACATTATACCGCCCCAACAGAGCCAAATACCACAGTCCATCACAAAATACCGCCAGCAGCACAAAATACATCCCCATAAAAATCTTCCACTGGCCGGCCAAGAGGAGGGCTCAGACAGCCCCCTGGGCATCGGCCCACTGGGAAATTTCCCTGTAAGGCCTATGGCCAATCCGCCCCTAATGCATCTCATATCTATCTACCTGTCTGGCTGTCTCATTATCTATCTATCTATCTATCTATCTATCTATCTATCTATCTATCTATCTATCTAATCTCCTTTTATCATATATTTCATATATATCTATCTTTTTTGTAGGTGGGGTCAGCAATGACAGACTTCATAGGATTCAATGGTAAAAAAAGTCTAAATCCCAGTTTATTTCATAAAAATTTTTCGAACAGCCAAAGTTATGTGGTCACTTTGGAACAAGTTCATAGGAACATAAACGCCAAACAAAACACCTGCCTGCTTGGGCACTAACTATGCAGAAGTTCACTTTACCTAAGTACGTCAATGCAAACAGGAGAAATTGGCTTTGCACAGCCCGTGGGTCATGCAGTATCCAGGCACTGACTGTATTCATTCCCCCACTTATGAGTCCAGCAGCTACACCTGCATTTGCCTCAGGCTAAGGAAAAGGAGTGTACAGGAGTGGCGAGGGAATGGCGAGTCTCACTACCAACACCTATCTGCCATTCCATAAAAATCCAGCCCATAAAGACTTTAAAGAAAAGTGTCTCAGCAAACTACACTTTGATCATACAACCCAGCTTTCCTGGATTCTTTTTACCTCACCTATCTAAGCATTCTGGGTAGGATGTAAACGCAGGGGTGCACCTAGCCTTTCCGCTGCCTGAGGAGAAAACTGAAATGGCACCCCACCCTCACCAATGCCAATTTCGTAACCTAACCACTTCCCTTCAGCCCATGGCCCTTCAGCTGCTCCCCTCTTGCCCCTACCTGGTGCTGCCTGAGGTGATCGCCTCATCTGGCCTCATTGGTGGTGCGCCTCTGTGTACACCCCATCCAGTACTTTACCAGACACTGTGTTACACACATTTATCATCTATCTATCTATCTATCTATCTATCTATCTATCTATCTTATATCTGTCTATTTCATATCTACCTTGTATCTATCCGCCTGTCCATCCTTCTAGCTACAGTAATAATGGCCTCTTGGCTATGTTGCTGGAACTATCCAT
Organism: Rhinella marina; assembly: GCA_900303285.1. Classification (NCBI taxonomy): domain Eukaryota; kingdom Metazoa; phylum Chordata; class Amphibia; order Anura; family Bufonidae; genus Rhinella; species Rhinella marina. The sequence continues at coordinate 206,925 of ONZH01002256.1, forward strand.
CACCTCCACCCCCAGCAGCTGTACAATAGGGAATATAACTCACATCCCTTCATCCCTTTTTGCCAACATATTCCTCTATCATCTGATTCCCGTAACAGAAATTTACTGGTAAATTCTGCAACAGAACCAAAAGAAGGGGTGTCTGCGGTTTTGGCTGGATGGGGGTCGGGGTGACTCAGTTACTGGGTGACTCAGCGTATGACCTGGGGTCAGAGAGGCCGGGTGTTATAACAGCCACACATCCTGTAATACGAACAGTGAAATTCAAAACCTGTAGGCAGCTTCCTGTGCAGTTCCAGTAAAGAGCGTCCATGGCTGACCCCAGCTCAGGTCAGCCCACCTTCGTTTTATATAGTCTAATGTTAGTCTGTGACTAATATCATTGACTATTGTAACTGCAAAACTGGTGTTTATGGGCTCCCCTTCTTTTCAGGGGGGAAGGGAACAGACATTAGTTATGGAAATTTCACACAAAGTTCTTTCAGTCCTGAAATCTTGGAATGGTCCTTAGGCATGCCCTGTGTACTTGGGGAGCTAGGACTAATTGCCTCCTTCATTGCTCTATAAAGTCAATGTTCCTGTACATGAGCACAGCTTTTCTACCAGTCTGCACAGTGTTTCACTTGGTACAACTGCACTTTCAGCTGCAGAGCTGCTCTTCATACTTAGGCTACATTCACACAACCGTAGTGTTTTGTAGTCTGCAAATTGCGGATCTGCAAAATACGGATAACGGCCTGTGTGCTTTCCGCAAAATGCGGACCCCACTTGGCTGCCACTATGATAAAAAAAAATGCCTATTTTTGTCCGCAATTGCAGACAAGAATATGACATGCTCTATCTTTTTTGCGGGGCCGCAGGATGTAACCACGGATGTGGACAGCACACAGTGTGCTGTCCGTATTTTTCGCGGCCCCATTGAAATTAATGGGTCTGCACCTGTTCCACAAAATTGCAGAACGGATGCAGACTTATTCATATGGTCGTGTAAATGAGCCCTAACTGTGAGAATATGAGCCATTATCAGTTACAGAAAATCTTCTTTCCTCCCTCCTTTCCACCTGTCAGTCAGATCTCATATCAACTACCGTAACATTTGAATTCAAAATCATGAGACATTTAGGCCTCATCCTATAACATAACAGGTAAGTACCCATTCCTCCATATTCTGTACAAACCACACAAGAGAAACAAGGCTATCTTTATCATAGCCCATCATATATAAGATATGAGAGAGATAGATAGATCTTAGACCAGACCATGCATTTCATGTAAATGGATTCTACATTGCCCTGAAATTTTGTAGGCCAAAAGTCGAGGAGAGGTACCGTAAGTCTGTTGGTGCAGATCCAATGTACCACAACTCCAGAGTCTGCTAAATCTTCCTGAAGGTCTTTTGCAATCAAGCGGGGGTTCTGATCTGCTCTTCTGGCACTTCTATGAGCAGCTGTCTCTAAAATTTTTCTTGCTCTTTCAGACCTTCTTATGACCTCCACTGTTCCTGTAAACTGACATTACGAATAGAGATGAGCGAGCATACTCGTCCGAGCTTGGTGCTCATTCGAGTATTAGGGTACTCGTAAGTGCTCGCTGCTCGGGCGAGTATCTCGCCATGCTCGAGGAAATGGCAACTTCCGCATCGTGCTTTTTTGGCGCCTATAAACACAGCCAATCACAAGCCAGGAGACTCTGCGGTACACCCAGCATCACGTGGGGCCCTTACATGTCGATAGCAGGGGTTGGCTGGCCTGATCAGGTGACCCTGGAATATACTAGTGACTGGCCGCGGTGCTCGGCTCAGATGCCGTCTGGATGTCGTTAGGGATAGAGCTGCTGCGTTTCAGGGACAGTGTTAGGGCCTGGATTTAGTTCTCTGTTAGGCAGGAATCACCCACAAATAACCCAACAGCCCTTCTAAGGGCTAGAAGAAATTTTTTTTTTGTCTCCTGGCTTGGCTGGCTGGCTGGCACTAGTAGTGCAGCTATCGCCATATATAACCCCCTTTTTTTTATGTTATATCTCAGTGATACAAATCCATTGCACACAGCAGTGTGGAACCATTCTGTGTGTCACAGTTCAGTACACTCACTATTTTCTGTCCAGGTGACACTTTCTGTACGTCACTGAATACAACCAAGTCATTTGCTGCCTGTCACGTATATAGCTTGATCCCAAAAATCTCTGTGCGACATTTGTCTGGGTCGCAGTCTAAATAGCCACCGTTAACAGGGTGTGAGTTAGGTCTCCGATAGTTCCTGCATGTCACGTTCCCAAAAAAACAAAACTACAAAAAAATATAGAAAACAAAATATATAAAAAAAATTAGTTGTATTTGTTGTTTTAGCTCAGCGATACAAATCCATTTCACACAGCTGCGTGGAACCATTCTGTGTGTCACAGTTCAGCACACTCACTCCAATCCGTATTTTCTGTCCAGGTGACACTTTCTGTACGTCACTTAATTAAACCAGACTGAACAGGTTTGTGGGTTTCAGTACACCAGGCCCGTTTATTATTATTTTTTTTATATATTACACTTATATACAGAAAATGTTGAACCCCAGGGCTAAGGGTCGAGGGCGTGGGCGTGGGCATTCAATTACTGCAGGGGGCAGAGGCCGTGGTCCTGGGCAGGGTGAGACAGTACCTGCTGATGAGGGAGCTGTGGAATGCCGCAGAGCTACACTCCCTAGCTTCATGTCTCAACTTACAGGGACACGTGGTAGAGGACTGTTGAAACCACAACAGTGCGAACAGCTGATCTCGTGGATTGCGGACAATGCTTCAAGTAATTTGTCCACCAGTCAGTCTTCCACGCAGTCCACCCACGTTACCCAAGGGAGCACTCCTCTGGCTCCTCCACCTCAACCTCCTATCCCCCAGTCTGCCCCCTCCCAGGAAAATTTGGAATGCGATCCGTCATACTCTCAGGAACTGTTTTCTGGACCCTTCCCAGAGTCACAAACCACTTCTCAGGTTGCTGCTGACCTCGTTCCCGATGCCCAAGTTTTCCAACTGTCGCAGTCTGTGGGTGGTGATGATGATGATGACAATGTTGAGTTAGTGGAAGAAGTTTGTAAAGAGGTGTCAGACGATGAGGAGACACGGTTGTCAGACAGTGGTGAAGTTGTTGTTAGGGGAGGAATTCCGAGGGGGAGCAGACTGAGGAATCGGAGGATGACGAGGTGACTGACCCAAGCTGGGTTGATATGCCGAGTGAAGACAGTGCTTCTGAGGCGGAGGCGAGTGCTGCACCAGAACAGGTTGTAAGAGGCAGTGGTGTGGCCAGAGGGAGAAGCAGGGCCAGAGCTGGTGCATCAGCAGCAACTGTTTCACGTAGTGAAGCTCCCGTGGCGAGGCCTAGATGTTCGCAAGTCTGGAGGTTCTTTAAAGAAAGTGAGGATGACCGACGGACTGTGGTGTGCAACTTGTGCCACACCAGGATCAGCAGGGGTGCCACCACTACTAGCCTAACCACCACCAGCATGCGCAGGCATATGAGTGCTAAACACCCCACTCAATGGAACCAAGGCAGTTCACCACCTCCTGCGGGTCACACCACTGCTCCTTCCCCTGTGTCAATCGCTGCCTCTGCTAGTCAACCCCCTGCATCACTCGCTGCCTCTGCTAGTCAACCCCCTGCCCAGGACCCCGGCACGAGCGCCTCCCGCCGGAAAACCACACCTTCGCCTCCACAATCCTCCACAGTGTCCACCAATGTGTCCCAGCGCAGCGTTCAGCTGTCTTTACAGCAGACGCTGGAGCGCAAGAGGAAATACAGTTCCACCCACCCACATGCCCAAGCCCTCAACGTCCACATCTCCAAATTGCTTAGCCTGGAGATGCTGCCCTATAGGCTGGTAGAGACCGAGGCCTTTCGCAATCTCATGGCGGTGGCTGCCCCTCGGTATTCGGTCCCCAGCCGCCACTATTTTTCCCGATGTGCCGTCCCAGCCCTACACCAGCACGTGTCACAGAACATCATCCGTGCCCTGACCAACGCTGTTTCTGAGAAGGTCCACCTAACCATGGACACGTGGACAAGTGCTGCCGGGCAGGGACACTATATCTCACTGACGGCACATTGGGTTAACTTGGTGGAGGCTGGGACCGAGAATGACCCTGGGGCCGCTCATGTACTGCCCACACCGAGGATTGCGGGGCCTACCTCGGTCACGGTCTCTCAGACGTACTATGCCTCCTCCTCCTCCGACCCCTCCTCCACCGAATTACCATCCGTGGGCACGGCGCCTTCAGTCGGTAGCTCTAGGCGCAGCAGCAGTGCCGTGGGTAAGCGCCAGCAGGCGGTGCTCAAACTGCTGAGCTTAGGTGACAAAAGGCACACCGCCCAAGAGCTGTTACAGGGCATCACGGCGCAGACCGATGTGTGGCTGGCACCGCTGAACCTCAAGCCAGGCATGGTTGTGTGTGACAACGGGCGTAACCTGGTGGCGGCTCTGCGACTCGGCAGACTGACACATGTGCCATGCCTGGCCCACGTGTTCAATCTCATAGTTCAGCGGTTCCTCAAGACATACCCCAATCTGTCTGATTTGCTCACCAAGGTGCGCCGCATCTGTGCGCATTTCCGCAAGTCGACCACAGATGCTGCCACTCTCAGGGCAGCGCAGCGCCGCCTACAACTGCCCGTTCACCGACTGTTGTGTGAAGTGCCCACGAGATGGAATTCCACATTAAACATGTTATCCAAAGTTTACCAGCAGCGCAGAGCGATTGTAGACTGCCAGATGTCAACTTCCACCAGAACTGGTAGTCAGGTCTCTCAGATTCCTCAAGTCTACAATGAGGAGTGGACGTGGATGTCTGATATCTGCCAGGTGTTGAGCAACTTTGAGGAGTCAACACAGATGGTCAGCGGCGATGCCGCCATTATCAGCCTCACCATCCCGCTGCTTTGCCGGTTGAAAAACTCACTGCTCAGCATCAAGTCGGATGCTTTGCGCTTGTCACAAGAGACGGTGGAGGAAGATACGTCGCTTGATAGCCAGAGCACCCTCCGGTCTGTTTCGCAGCGCGTATCGGAGGAGGGGGATGAGGATGAGGAGGAAGAGGAGGAGAATGTCGGCGAGACAGTAGAGGGTACCAGTGCTCAGTCCTTAACTCTTGAGCGTGTATGGGCTGAAGAGGAGGACTTGGAGGAGGAGGAGGAGGAGGAAATGGAGAGTCAGGCCAGTGAGGAGAGGGAATTCTTGCGTGTTGGGACTCTGGCGCACATGGCAGACTTCATGTTAGGCTGCCTATCCCGTGACCCTCGCGTTAGAAGAATTTTTTCAAACACCGATTACTGGGTGTTCACTCTCCTGGACCCACAGTACAAGCAGAACCTTTCCACTCTCATCCCTGCAGAGGAAAGGAGTATGAGAGTGAATAAATATCAACAGGCCCTGGTGCACAAGCTGAAACAATTCTTCCCATCTGACGCCACTAGCGGCAGAGGGCATGGTTCTGTGGGCCAAGTAGCGGGGGAGAGGAGGCGAGCAGGCAGCTTGTCCAGCACTGGCAGGGGAACGCTCTCCAAGGCCTTTGCCAGTTTTATGTCACCCCAGCAAGACACTGTCACCTGTCCCCAGTCTAGGCAGAGTAGGGGGGAGCTGTACAGAAAGATGGTGAGGGAGTACCTAGCTGACCATACCAACGTCCGTAGCGATCACTCTGCTCCATACAACTACTGGGTTTCAAAGCTGGACACGTGGCCTGAACTGGCGCTGTACGCCTTGGAGGTGCTGGCCTGCCCTGCCGCTAGCGTGCTGTCAGAGCGGGTATTCAGTGCAGCTGGTGGCGTCATCACCGATAAGCGTACAAGCCTGTCAACTGACAGCGCTGACAGGCTGACGCTTATTAAAATGAACAAAGCCTGGATTTCACCGGAATTCAAATCTCCTCCGGGGGAAAGCAGCTAAAGATTTACATTACTTATGTATCCGATTCCTCTTCTCTACTCCTCCTACTCCTCCTCCTCCATATCGTCTTTGCCTAACGCTGACCAAAAAAACGCCATTTTTCAGAGGTCCAACTGGCACTCTTTTACCACAATTTTTCAGGAGACCCCCCTACAGGCCCTCTCTTCAAACAATTTTTCCAGAGGTCCACCTACAGGCCCTCTCTCCAAACAATTTTTCCGGAGGTCCACCTACAGGCCCTCTCTCCAAACAATTTTTCCGGAGGTCCACCTACAGGCCCTCTCTCCAAACAATTTTTTTTCCAGAGGTCCACCTACAGGCCCTCTCTCCAAACAATTTTTCTGGAGGTCCACCTACAAGCCCTCTCTCCAAACAATTTTTCTGGAGGTCCACCTACAGGCCCTTTCTCCAGTTCCAGTTTCCAGTTTTATTTGCGCAAACTGCGTAAATTTTATTTTTGGGATAGGTGTGAAAAATAATATTACCTGCGTATCTATATTGCCCAACATTGGATACGGTAGCAACAAGAAGACCAAACACGTGCTGCCCACAGGGTTCCGCAAATTCCTGGTCCACAATGTCAAGGAGCTCGAGGTTCTGTTGATGAGCAACAAGTCCTTCTGTGCAGAAATCGCCCACAACGTCTCCATCTAAGAACCTAAAGACCATTGTGGAGAGAGAGCGGCACAGCTCGCCATCAAAGTGAAGAACCCCAACGCCAGACTGCGCAGCGAAGATAACGAATAAATATCTCTGTGGTTATTTTTGCTAAATAAAAGTTAAATAAACACAAAAAAAAAAAATTGATCTGTTCCTGTGCCTGATCCACCCAAGTTGAATCTGTCCCATCATGAGAAAGTCCCCCCAAGGAGTCCCCACTGTAACTTGCTTCCCAAACAACTACCTCACCCCCTGACACCTGTGTCTCGCCATTGTCCACCACCTCCTCAGACAACACTGGTAAATCCCCACTGTCAGCACACGGAGACTGCAAAAGGTCTTGCGAATTGGGGCAGAGAATGTTCTGGGCTAGCACATCAGAGAAGGGGTGACTATGGGGTTCCAGGGAGTACGTGACCACATGCAATATCCATCTAAAAAGTCATGCCACACTTGATCGAGCTCATAATTGACAATTGTACCGGTTGATGCTAAATTTTTAAGTTGGGGTCCTGCGTCGTCATTCTAACTACATCCGGCTGTTGTCACCACCACACACGCTAGCCCAGGGGGCACTCCTCTGGCTCTTCCAGCTCAACCTCCTTCCCCCCAGCCTGCCACCCCACCTACAGGCCCTCTCTCCAAACAATTTACGTCTTTGTCCTATCTTTCTCTCTCTCCAAACTATTTTTCCGGATAGCTGCCATATACGGTATTAAACTGAGTAGTATACATACCACACTTGATCAATCTCATAATTTACGACTGTACCGGTTGATGCTAAATTTTTAAGTTGGGGTCCTGCGTCGTCATTCTAAATACATCCAGCTGTTGTCACCACCACACACGCTAGCCCAGGGGGCACTCCTCTGGTTCTTCCATCTCAACCTCCTTCCCCCCAGCCTGCCCCCCACCTACAGGCCTTCTCTCCAAACAATTTACCCGGATAGGGGACGTATTAGATATTGTACTGATGTTTTTTTTGTTCTTCTTTTAATTGCCTCCTGACCTGTGATAGGCAGAGCATGGACACGTCCCCTTAGCTGCAGTAGGAAAGACACTCCCCTGGCCAGAGCAAGCTCTTTTTCCATTTTCTGTGGTTGAAAAATCCATGAAATATAGGGTCCCAAGATAGGGGACGTATACGGTATTAAACTGAGAAGAATCGATACCACACATGCCCCAGTAGGAGAATTTGGGGTAATGGTGGGATTAGGCAGCCTCAGAGGCATCCATGCATGCTGCCCCTGCTGTTTCCTGTCCATTTCCGTGGTGTTTCCATCATTCTCTGAGGTTTCCAGGTTTTCACCCAGCCTTCCCTAGGCAGAGCCTTGGTCCCCTGCAAAAATGCTCGAGTCTCCCATTGACTTCAATGGGGTTCGTTATTCGAAACGAGCACCCGAGCATCGGGAAAAGTTCGACTCGAATAACGAGCACCCGAGCATTTTAGTGCTCGCTCATCTCTACTTACGAACTAAGCAAATGGCAACCTGAAAAGCTTTGCTATTTTCTTATAGCCTTCTCCTGCTTTGTGGGCCTCAACCATTTTCATTTTCAGAGTGTTAGGCAACTGCTTAGAAGAACCAAAGATTGACAAGGTTGGATGACTCTGGGCAAAGTTTTGAAATTTGTATCACTTGGCCTTTCCTAATTATGGTTGTGAACAAACCTTAAGGCTAGGGCTACACGGCGAAAGTTGTCGTGCGACACCCGTCGCAGCCAGGATCCCTGGGTAGCGGGGATCCCATAGAGATGAATGGGATGCCGCAGTCGGCACTGCCTAGCCCTAGCCTAACCCTAATAGGCTATTTAAGATCTGAGACTGCGGTCAAAGTTATCTGAGCTCTGAAATCTCCTTGGGGTCTTATACCTTTCAAGGTACTCATTTCCCTTTTTCACTCAAAAATTGTAAAATTTGAAAAGTGTGTTTAACCTTTAACTTAATGCCTTTTGAAGATGATTTCATGTTCAACTTTCTGAACTCTTCATAGTAACAGTAATTTTGACCAGAGGTGTCCAAACTTTTGCATGCTACTATAGATAGATAGATGTATATGTGATAGATAGATAGATAGATAGATAGATAGATAGATAGATAGATAGATAGATAGATAAGCAAACTAATAATATCAATGATTTTTTTAAAAACAAAATATTTTTCCGCTGTAAAGTTCCATGTACAGATTAACATTGTTTTTTGAAGGACGTAACTTGAAATATTTGGCACGTTGTAAAGCTGGAACTCCATGGCAACGTTATCTGGATCCTTCAACAAAATAAAAAAAAGACAAAACCAAATCTTTGCAATCTGTACCCATTAATTACTTGAGAAACTGCTTCACTATCTGCCTGCTACTTGTGGGGGATAATTTTAGACGGTCGTGTTTTGTATTGTAGTTGATACGACTGTGTTGCTGGTTATTATGCTTTATGTTATGTAATTGTAGCCGTTCTGTCACGTGTTTTAATGGGGTCCATTTGGCCGCGATAATTCCACATAATACCACCATGTAGTGTTACGGAGAAGTATAGGACAGTTCTATTGTGGGCAGGACGTTCCATTCTGAAAAATGTGGAACGCACCACGGCCGTGTGCATGAGCCCTAAAAGAGATTGACCTGTGTGTTGTTCCTGGAACCTTCCACACTCACAGCTACATGAGTGAGACCACTGTGTACAGAACATGGGAATTTTGACCTTCAGAATTGGCCCAGAACACCTGCTGCCCCCACCTCCACCCCCGAGCTATTTACCTACTGTAATTTCCAATGTATTTTAGTACAGCTAATAGGATAATATTGTCTGTTGCTAGGTTGCAGCTACAAAGGGAACAAGGGTACTATGGAGGTGGGTGTGCAGGATGTACCTTCCCAAACATTTTGTTACTTTTTAATATATTGTGTATCATAATAATAATGGGCTGTGTCATGTTTTGTGCAGAGAGGATGGCGAACAGACCTCTGCACAGAATTCATGGAGTATTGCAACTTTCTACTACCGTGTTTCCCCGAAAGTAAGACAGTGTCTTACTTTCTTTTTATCCCCAAAAGCCCCACTATGTCTTACTTTCGGGGTATGTCTTATATTGGAAAAAAATTGTCAACCCAGTTTTTTTGTATCTAACCCAGTGTGATACAGTACCACCTGCTGTATTTAATCCAGTGTGACACCTGCTGATACCCACTGGGTTATATACAGCAGATGATACCCCAGTATGCCAGTGTGTATGTTTTACTGATGTATGATTAATACTGTGTGCATTACCGTATTTTAAGCAGGAGGCGGCGCGATGACGTATGGAGAGGGGGGGCGGCGCGGAAGTGGGCAGGAGGCGGCACTCATTTGGATCAGACGGAGGCGGCAGACGCGGTGACGTATGGAGGGGGGGCGGCGCGGAAGTGGGCAGGAGGCGGCGCTCATTAAGATCAGAGGGAGGTGGCAGGCGCGGCGACGTATGGAGAGGGGGGTGGTGCGGACGTGGGCAGGAGGCGGCGCGCAGCTAGATGAGAGGGAGGCGGCAATACCCTCGTGTTTCCCCGAAAGTAAGACATATGTCTTACTTTCGGGGTATGGCTTATATTAGCCGACCCCCCTGAAACCCCCGATACGTCTTACAATCGGGGGTGTCTTACTATCGGGGAAACACGGTAGACTTTGTGTTTCAATTTCTTGCTGTCAGTGAATGAAAACATTCTTGTTGACATCCAGTGGCTGAAAACCCTGCCCTGATTATGTCCAGTTGTTAAAGGTGCAGGATTTGTTACCAGGACTCTCTAAGGTAATGAGCTCCTCATCACTGGAGCAGTAATAACATGCCGCTCCTGGTCCCGAATGTAATGCACAGCAGAGGGCGCTGTAACTATGGCATTTGGGGAAGGAGATTTATCCCGGACTGGAAGTGGATGAGCAGTGTAGTTACATTCACATATAACCAATGTGCCGCTTTGCGCCTGAGAAAGTCACTCTCAGTGTACGATATCTGGGCCACCCAGTCACACGAGCGCACATTCATATTTTTGTAGGGGACATGATCTAGGGTCTGTCTGTTGAGGTCTATGTTTATTCTGGGCTGTGACTGGAGTCTTAATTTTGAGATGTTGGGAAAGATACACTGACGAGCAAAAGGGTAACAATGTTCTGAACTTTTGACTTTCAGGCTCCATATCTCACCATCCACTACAGCTTTGGACGTGAGACTCCCATCATTTTATAGACAATCATCTCAGCTATCTCTTGCGACTATTTAGCATCTGATTAGTTCTGCAGATTCTTCTCATGTAACTGCGTTGTTACTGTTTCACTCGTAAAATTCTACATTTGAATTTTTATTAGTATTTTCTAAATCTACCTTTGGCTTTCAACACTGCCTGAACCCTTCTAGGCATGCTCTAGATCAGATTCAAGCATGTCTCGACCAAAATCTGTTCCCAAGTCTCTTCTACATGTTCCCAATGTTGGTGCAGACTGATCAACTCACTTGGGTATGAATACAGCTTAATAAGCTGAGCTTATTCTTCAACTCTACCCAGAAGTGTTGGATTGGGTTGAGGTCTGTGGACTGTGGGGGACCAATCCAGCACATTCTCGATCAGATTCAAGTATGTCTCAACTGAAATTTGTTCCCAGGTCTCTTCCTCCACCAAATTTGACAGTTCCTTCCATTTCTCAATCCGTTAGCCCCCTTTTCCCTTGTTTCTTCCAGACCCATTTGCACCCATCAGAGCCCAGTCTATTGACTTTTGTCTCATCGTTTCAAATCACCTGTTTCCAATCTTCCACTGTTCATACTTTTTTGTAAACTCGAGCAGACACTTCTTATGACCATAATGAAGTCGAGGCTTCTTCACCTTTTTTCGGGCCACCATTCCAGACTTGTGTAATGTGCGTCGCACGGTGCTTGCATGGATGTCCGTGATCTCACTATTCCAAAGCATACGAGCCGCCTCCACTGCTGTGTTTGTCGCACCAGAACTGATAGACCGGGTGATGAGCCGACTTGTTGACTCCAATATTTTTCCTGGACGCCCACCTTTTGGCATTGGACTGGATGGACGGACTTTATTTAGTATTCTTCCACCTCTCCTGGCGCTCACATGATGCAGTTTGGCAATTTTCTTGGCTGTGATACCACTATCGGAGCTGGAGGATGATTGTTTCTCTTTTCTTGAGGAATCTTCTTCATGGCTTCTCCTGGATTCGACCCAGTGACCTTTCGCTTGGGAATCAACCTAATAACACCCTGAGCTAGTAGGGAATGTGAGAACAGGTTGTAATGTGTTGTATACAAGGAGAAAAAGATTGTACCGCCAGCAGGAGCAAAACAGTAAGGCTAGTTTCACACTAGCGGCAGCACGGATCCAGCGTGTGAAGGGTCCCGCCGGATCCGTGCTGCCGCAGGTGCACATTCACTGTAATGGGGACAGGCCGCGGATCCGGCCGCAGCACGTTAACCCCTGCTGAGAGGCAGCCAGAACGAAAATACAACATGTCGTATTGGATCCGGCCCCACACATGCACCTGCGGCAGCACGGATCCGGCGGGACCCTTCGCCCGCCGGATCCGTGCTGCCGCTAGTGTGAAACTAGCCTAACAATGCACATACATGAGAAGAATCTGCAGAACTAATCATATGCTAAATAGTTGTAAGTCCAATTTGTTTATGAGATAGCCAAGATGATTGTCTTTAAAATGATGGGAGTCTCACGTCCGAAGCTGTAGTGGATGATGAGATATGGAGCCTGAAAGTCAAAAGGTCAAAACATGACACTTTTGCTCGTCAGTGTATCTTTCCCAACACCTCAAAATTAAGACTCCAGTCACAGCCCAGAATAAACAGACCCCAAAATAAAAACAGACCCTAGATCATACCCCCTACAAAAATATGGACCCACAATGCACCTCAAAAGACAGAGCCAGAATCTAAATTTAATTTAAGCTATTTTTCAGTGGAACTACGTTTATGCGTGTCAGTCTGCACCGCAGTTCTCGCATTCTGTTCACGATCATCTCAATGGAACTCTAACAAGTTATTCTCCCATCAGAAGTCGTTATCATTATTAACCTTGTAGATGACTCAGAGGCAGAAATCGTTGCCAGCTTCAATTAAATTCCCAAACTGTTCCGTTCCCAAGCCCGCTCTGCCACCCCAGACATTAGCATAGAAAAAGCAACAAAATAGCGATTAAATCAGACTAATTGTTTACTTTAAAAAAAAAAAAAGCCGCGCAATATTTAAGCCATTTATAAATAGGAGAAACTAAAAATAGAACCCGAAAAATCCCCAATTAATGAACTATTTTAGAAAAGGCAACTTTTAAGCTTCCCGGCCCCTCGCCCCACAATGGAGCCTGGGGGTAAGCTTATCAAAGAATGTACTCTGTATTTGTTTGGAGAGGTGTTTATGGAGGTATTCGTATGGGGCGGACCCCGCTGGGCGAGTTGTAATACGAGCGGCTATTTTTAGGTATTTACATAAAGACATTCAATCATTAATCCCCCTAAGACGTCTCAGACCCCGAGATTATTATAGCCCTAATTTGTAAGACATTGGCCGCTTCTTATTAATCCCGACGCTTTGTTGTGTTCCTAATGCTCTGTACTTAGTGAAGGACATGGGGTCATTGTTGTTTTGTCCATTTCTGATCTTTTCGTGTTTTCCAAAAAGGTGGTGAACCTCTGTATTGCTGCCATTTCTGTCCTGCACGGTGGTCTATACCTTTTCCTAGACTAATGGTTAGGAGTGACGGACGGGCAAGGATCATGGCATCAACAATGAATAGTGGTGGGGGGAGGTCACTCGGGGGTTTGTATCTCTCTGCATGTCTTTTACATTACCCTATAGGAATTGGGTGACCATGGTAAAGCAATCATGTTAAAGGGGTTTTCCAAAAGTTTGATACTGATGACCTATCCTCTGGCGGGAGTCCGATCAGCTGTTTGAGAAGATCGAGGCGCTCGCAGTAACGTCATGGCATTCTCGCTGCTTGCACAACACATTCTTTGGTCACGTTGCCTATGCGCATTCACAGCCCCTATACAATGTGTGACACTGTGATCCGTAGACTGTGAGGAGTATCAGTGCCTCCTCAAACAGTTGATTGGCGGGGTCCCGAGTGTTGGACCTCCAGCGATCAGATACTGATGACCTATCCATTGCATAGGTCATCAGTATTAAAGGAGTTGTCTCATGATGGACAAATGGACAATGGTGGAATATCGCTAGGATATGCCCCCATTATCTTATAGGTGCGGGTCTCACTTATATCCAGAATGGAGCCCAGCAAGGTGGTGGCTGGAGGACGCCGATCCGGCCACCACCAAGCCGGCTCCCCATAGAAATTAAATGGGAGCGTACCGTGCATGTGCGGCCCCCGCTCCCATTAATTTCTACGGAGCCGATGGAAAAAGCTGAGCCAGCGCTCGGCTATGTTCGCCGGCCCCATAGAAAATGAATGGAGGTGCGCCCTCCTTCACTTTTGGGGCTCCATTTTGGATATAGGTGCTGGGACCCGCACCTATAAGACAATGGGGGCATATCCTAGCGATATGCCCCCATTGTCCATCATGAGACAACCCCTTTAACATCTCAGAAAACCATTTTATCTGACAGGAATATAATGAATAATGGAAGGAGATGGGTTTAAGGAACTGTAGTATAGGCTTGTGATTTGAGAAAGGTGACCGGGAGACCAGACCGCAGTCCATTAAGATGCTGAGTTACTAGTGGACATTCACATGGAATTAGGGACACCCCAGGAATAAGTGATATATTTTGCATTATGCCTAGTAATATGGAGTTGGTCCTCTCCATTCCTCTGGGATTTCCTTTCGATTTGAGAACATGTATTCTCATGCATGTTCTTTACATTCGATGTCCCCAAATATATTTTTATCTCATGAGCCAGACTGGGTTATAGGGCGGGCACAGAGGACAAATGCTCTGCGGTCTCCATTAATTGGAACCAAAGGACCTCCCAGGGATCCTATCCAACTGAGAAGAAGTGGGAGTCGAGTGGCCACACATTTTGGTGGTTTTCAATTTTGAAGCCTAAGCTAGTCAATGGCTTGGCTGTAGCTTCCATAGACTTCAATTGAGAAGACAAAGTGCATGGGTGCTCACCTTTATATTAAAGACTACAACGAGGGGTCAAGAAGAGTCCGGGAGCCTTCTGCATCCTTAATACAATTCAAGTCTGACAGATGAGCTCTGGTTATGAATTTGGAATCTCAGAGCTCCAGACGTATTCCTTCTCCAGCAGACTCCGTACATGGGCACAAAGAGGTCTCCACCAAGTCCATATTTCTTCCATCAGGCTGACGTGTAACTAATCACTCCACAGAATGGGGGTCATTTAAAGACCATTGTTTTACCCCCGTCTTTGGTAGCCCCTTCGTTGTTGAAGGAGGTGCCCAATATCACTCCCCGGTGGTGAGGATGACGTAAAAATGCTGTTGCAATAAAATATTATTGCAGAAGTTGTCACTTTTGGGGTCACAAAAGGGGGCCATTCTTTATACGTAGGGACACAAAGGGGGCCATTCTTTATACGTAGGGACACAAAGGGGGTCATTCTTTATACTGGGGAGGGGACAAAGGGGGACATTTTTTATACTGGTAGGCACAAACAAGGCCATTATTTATACTGGGGGGCACTATAGGGGACCATTCTTTATACTGGTGAGCACAAAGGGGAATCATTCCTTATACTGGGGGGCACAAAGGGGGCCATTCTTTATACTGGGAAAGGGACAAAGAGGGACACTCGTTATACTGGTAGGCACAAAAAAGGCAATACTTTAACTGGGGGCACTATAGAGGGCCATTAGTTATACCAGTGGGCACAAAGGAGGCCATTCTTTATACTGGGGGTGCACAAAGGGGGTCATTCTTTATACTAGGGGGCACTATAGGGGACATTATGTATACTGACGGCACTGCAGGGGTTGGGATTTTAATAAAGTAAGCCAATTAAACTCTTCCGTTTGTAATAGCCGTTAAAAACTGATGCAAAATGGGCATTTAAAACGGACAGACAGACGGAAAATGGATGCACAAATGGTTGAAAAATGGCCATGAAAAACTGACAGTGTGTCCAGTTTTAAAGGGTTATTCTCATTTTAGACAATGGGGGCATATTGCTAGCATATGCCCCCATTGTCTTATAGGTGCGGGTCCCACCGCTGGGACCTGCACCTATATCCACAACGGAGCCCCCGAACCGAATGAGGGCGCACTGTGCATGCGCAGCCCCCCTCCATTCATTTCTATGGGGCCGCCGAAAATAGCCGAGCGCTGGCTCGGCTACTTCCGTCGGCTCCATAGAAATGAATGGGAGCGGTGGCCGCGCTTGTGCGCTGCTCTCCCATTCATTTCTATGAGCGCAGCGGGGAGCTGTGCCTGGTGGTGGCCGGACCCCCGGAAACCCGGGGTCCTCCAGGCGCAGCGCTCCCCGCTCCGTTCTGGATATAGGTGTGGGTCCCAGCGGTGGGACCCGCACCTATAAGACAATGGGGCATATCCTAGCGATATGCCCCCATTGTCTAAGATGAGAATACCCCTTTAATGGTCGTGTGGATGTAGCCTAAACGGTAAAATAGCAAGACTTTCCCTGCAGCACAGAGTATTTCAGGAGATGCATTGGCTGATCCTGTGGGAGGCAGTGACTCATGTGAGAGGAGCTGGTCCATGAGGTGATGAGGGGAGCGGAGAGACACACTGGACACCTCGGGCTGAGTATGGAGTATAGCCAGACGTAGTAAACTATCCCTGGAATATGTTCTTGTAATATTTACTCGTTTAAATTAATTGCAAATCTGTGGCTAATTAAAATAGGATTGTGAGCGGAGCCTACAGCATGAGGATAAGCGTTCAGTAGCAGGAGTGTGTACGATCAGAGCGGGGACGGCTGCCAGGTGATGCATGCTCTATAGCAGTGACTAATGAGGGGGAGGCATGAAACTGATTATTTTATAATCCAAGTCTTACAAACGAGCCAGAGATTATGGGAAACGTTCTGTAGAATTTTGGGAAATTGTGTTCAGCGATGTCTGGTATGTCTGTTGTAGAACAATGTGATCACACAATAATGACATTGTGTTCGGCGTACAGTGCACTGTCCGTCGTCTGCAGGCAGCGCTGGGCAGGTTTGGGTAATTAAGCAATTCAGCACAATTACAGTCCTACTGGGATACGGTCCATAAATCTAGTCTGTACTCTACAGCCTCATATAGGCATGGGTTGGGGTCCTGCAACTGTTGTGGGGGTAACAATAAGAAGCTGTCGGGCAAACTTGAACTTCAATGGGTGGCAGGCCTTGACAGGTCGCTCTGGGCAGGGTGCAGGACAAAACTTTTTAAAGGGGACCTGTTAGCGAGGTCATTGCTATACTGAACTCTGTGAGACTTGCAAGAAAGCTTGGAGAAAGAAAGATGGTGAAGTGTAAAAGAACAAACCATCAACTGTGATGGGGAGATGGATGTTTGTGAGGGGGTGGGGGGGTTGTATCTCTATTTAATTCACTTAAAGAATCTGACAGCACCAAGTTTATATTGTCGCGACTCCTGACAATAACAACTACACAAAATGTCTGTCCTGCTCTTCCCAACCCCAACCTAGTGATGTCAGCAGTTTATCATTGTCAAAACTTCTGACAGACTCGCAGCAGAAGGATTATCACAATGGGGTAGTCATCATGCTAACAGGGATAGGAATAATGATTGGAGGATAGAAGAGGGAAGGGATGTAATAATACAGGCTTGTGATCTGAGAAAGATGGCCAGGAGACCAGTCTGCGGTCCCAAGAGATAATGAGGGACATTTATCAAGACTGACATTCCCATACACCAGTCTTGATCCTTCAGCACCAGAATGCGATGCTCGTAATTTACGAATAGGCAGGTGCCTATTGGGGTTTTCCAAGTTTTTTTTTTACTGATGATCTATACTCTGGATCGGTCATCAGTATTGGTTGTGGGGGTCCAATACCCAGGACCCCTGCCGATCAGTTGTTCGAGAAGAAAGCGGCGCTCCTGTGAGCACTGTGGCCTTCTGTTTGCTTCTCCTAGGCCAGTGACGTCACGTACATGGGTCACGTGGCCTTCGAGCAACTTAGCCACATTCAAGTGAATGCGCGATACCAAGCAGAACTGCTATACAATATATGGCGCTGTGCTTGGTAAGTTGCGAGAAGCTCATGGCACTCACAAGAGCGCTGCTGCCTTCTCAAAACAGCAGACCCACACCAATCAGATACTGATGACCTATCAGGAGGATCAGTAAAAAAAATCTCAGAAAACCCTTTTAATAAATTAGGCGTCTCTCTGACAGTCCATTCACCAGAACCTGAAGTCTTCCCCAGCTAGAGGCTTGGTTATACTTCAGTTATAAATGATGCCACTTTTTAGTTATAGTAAATCTGGTAGGCCACACTAAGCCCCGCCCTTTTTCTTGCCACATTAGAAAAGTGTCGAGAAGCTTCAAAAGTAACAAATTATTGTGCACATATGGCGTGCTCCATATTTTGCAATATTTGTAAGTTGCTATTGTGGCGTAAAGTCATTAGTAAAAGCCCCTCTTCGTGTTTAAAGCAAGCTTTCATGTCTTGAAAGGTCTGGAGAAAACAAAAACACAATTGGAGGAAAATAATTATTTCTTCTTGCTACATGTGTGGTTGCAATTTTTTATTTGGAAGTACACTTTAAATGGATTAACAAATTGATGACCTATTCTTATAATAGGTAATCAATATGAAAGCGGCAGGGGTCCCAGGAGTCTGATGCGCTGTACGAAGGGGTAGCAGCGCTCTGTGAGACCTTAGTTCTCTTCCTAGGTCATGTGACGTCACATTCATAGGTCACAAGGCCGAGGTGCTACTATCCAATGGATGGCGCTCACAGGAGAACCGCAGCCTCTTCGTACGGCTGATTAGTGGGGGTACCAGGAGTCAGACCTCCGCCAATTTGATATTGAGGACCTATCCTGAGGATAAGTCAAGAATATGCAACGCTATGAGAACCCCTTTAAGGGGGCACTCCAGGTAAAACTGAAGCACCGTCTTAGATGTTACATTATTTCTTATCTGTTCTTTAAAAATGATGCTTTCTATACAAGTTGCAATTCCTATTTTCACCACTAGGTTGTGCTATGGCTTTTGGTTTTGAGGGGGTTTTGCCCTATAAGATGTCATTTAAACAAATACGCAGAGTGTAGTCACATTTCCTTATTGATTCAGTGGTTTTATTTTTTTAGTTAAAGAGATTCTTGGGGCTCTTTAACGGGCACTTTTTGTGTATTTCATTCATATTTATTAAACCTGTCATTGCTGTCATTGAATTGAGCAGATGTGTTGCCTATTTTGGGTTGTGGACTCTTCGCTGATGTCTATTTACCCCTTGATTTCTATGACTTTATCTGCTCGGTGTTACAAGAGCTCTTCCTGCTGGCAGTGAATTAAAAAACATACATATTTCCCATAATTAGGCTGAAAACCCGTCCCCATCCAGTCCTCCTCATATATATGGAGACTGGGACAATGTATCAGCACAGGAAAGAGCTATCAAACCAGGAGAGTCATGCTGAGCCCACCGAAGATTATTTAGACAGGATACAATTGTAACAAGCCCTCAGGTGTGACAGTTTCCATTCACTGACAGCAGAGATCAAAATGGTCTCAGAAAATCCACAGAACATGCCATAAATGTCTCTGGTACCTCTACATCAAGAGCATCACAAAATCGAAGAACGGGGCAGATGGATGATCCTATAGTCAATTTGCTGGACTTAGTAATATAAACAGTCTGAGCTAAAAGAGCACTCAGTGCTTAAAGGAGATGCACTGAGGAGGGCATGAGGGGTTAATCTGTCTGTCTATGTATCTACACTCAACATTGATTTGAAACTGCAACAGCATGAAGGACAAGCCGTAAGGTTATATAAATCGAGAAAGTAACAGGTTTCGCTCAGATCTGCAAATGATCAAATTTTCCAGCACCTAGCTCCAATCTGTGTTATGTGGGAGGGGCATAGAAGGCAGATTGAAAGCAAAGTTTTTTTAGCCACATGAAACGTCAAAAATCGGATCAAGTTGTGTGTGAAGATTGTGTGATGTCTCCTGTTTTGTCAATATGCCAGTTATCACCACTTGTCACACACTTAAAGGCACAGAATCCTTGAGAGACCTCAGTTTATCACTCCGGCAGATCGTTACACGCCTAGGCCAAAATGTCAGCACTGCTCGAAACGGCGTGTCCCAGGATTATGGTGTGGAGTGGCATAATGTATGGTAGGCATCCCCCTCTAGTCTATCTATCTATCTATCTATCTATCTATCTATCTATCTATCTAATCTATGTATCTATCTATCTCTCTGTCATTGCAAATTCAGGACTATTGGCAACTATGTGCCATGTGCATGGACCCATGTGGCAGTGTGTGGACTTTAGTACTGGTCTGTATTATATGCTGCATAGGCAAGGGTGCACCTAGCCTTTCTGCTGCCTGAGGCGAAAATTGAAATGGCGCCCCTCCCTCCCCAATGCCAATTTCTTAACCTAATGCCTTTGCCATAATGAAAGTGCTCATTGCCCATGGCTCTTCCACTGCCCCCCTCTTGCCCCTACCTGGCGCTGCCTCACCTGGTCTCATTGGTGGTGCACCCCTGTGCATAGGACCAGAACAGAAGGTCCTGGTGTCTGTTACCCGCCTCTTCCTCCTTTTCAATGACCTCATATTTGCTAACAATGCAGTTCCTCTTGACAGGAGAAAATACTACACAGATTTTTGCCACCCTGAAATTAAAGAAATAAAGGAGAGGGGATGAGCCATGCCTGGGCCCCTCTCTCCAAGGGCCCCACAGCAGCTGCTTTCTACAAGGTCTAAAAGTGGAAAAACTCTGGGTAAATTTTAATAATTTGTAACGTGGAGCTGCTAGGGTCATGTAGCATACCAGCATTGTTAATCCTCTCACTCTGGTTCCTCAAATGTAAGTTTCCAAGCTGCTCTGTGCACGATATGTCTTTAATACCACTGATACCACAGTACCAAAATGGCTACAGGTTTCTGAGCTGAACAGGAAAAATTGTCAAAAAGAAGCCAGTCGAAGCTGACTAGTACCTCAGAACCGAATCCGAGTTCAGTTTTAATACCAAAGTTATTCAACGAAGTCACACGCGACTTTGTAATACTATGGCTCATCGCAGCCCATACATTCTAATACTGTACAGAGACTGATCTCCGTACAGCATCATTCCAAAGTTTTGAACGAAACGACTTTAGATAAAGCATCCAAAGCTTGCTTCGCTCAGCACTACTGTAAACCACAGAATTCCTGCTCTGCCTGCCCCTGCATGGGCTCTACACATAATACTGGTATTCCTGCTCTGTTTTAGCTGTTTCATCCTGTATTTGGACCAAAATGCAGGGGAACTGTCTGAAATACAGCAAAGAGCTCAGTGGCCGAATTATGTGTAGACTACATGCAGGGGGTGGGCAGAGCAGGAAGTCTGCGAGGGGCAGCTTTAGCCAATAGCTGTACAGCAGGAAGTGATGTCAGAGAAGGAGGCGTGGTTTTGGCAACTTATGTTGTAAGATCCAGTAGCTTTCAGCAGTAGTAGTTGTCATTGCTGTGCTGCTGTCATCAGATTTGCATACCTCCCAACTTTTGAAAATGGCAAAGAGGGACAATGTGTGCGGTGCGCATCACGGCAGTTTTTTTCATACTAGGCCACACCTCTAACTCCGCCCAAAGCATAATTACTGGAGCCCCTGCAGCAATTTTTTTCTTGCACTTCATTGTCCATATAAATATTAGCACATAAATCATCAGATTATAGATATTTTAAGGTCCAAATTGCACCGAATAATGAAGTTCTGGTCTAATGTATAGGTAGAAACCATGCAGACACTTTAGTAAGGAGCAATTTAGTAAATGTATTAATGTACATTTATGCATTAATCCTCCAGGTCAAAAAGAGGGACATTTAAGGATAAAAGAGGGACAGAGGGACTTGGGTCAAAAAGAGGGACTGTCCCTCCAAAAGAGGGACACTTGGGAGGTATGGATTTGTCCCTATGACACTGGCTGTACTGTTACATGTGCACTTGGCAGCTGAAGACATCTGTGTTGGTGCCATGTTCATATGTGCCCGCATTGCTGAGAAAAATGATGTTCATAGGTATAAATCTGCTGACAGATGCCCTTAAACGGGTTATTCCCATCTCAGACAATGGGGGCATATCGCTAGGATACACCCCCATTGTCTGTTAGTTGTGAGTCCCTCCTCTGGGACCCGCACCCATATCGAGAACGGAGTGGGGAAATGAACGGAGAGCGCACTGTGCATGCGCAGCTGCCCTGCATTCATTTCTATGGGGCCGCCGAAAATAGCCGAGCGCTGGCTCGGCTATTTCCGTTGGCTCCATAAAAATGAATGGGAGAGGTGGCCGAGCTTGCACGGTGTGCTCCCATTCATTTCTACGGCAGCAGCAGGGAACTGCGCCTGGTGGTGGCCTCCAGGCACAGCGCCCCCCACTCTGTTCTTGATATAGGTGCTGGACCCACACCTATAAAACAATGGGGGCATATCCTAGCGATATGCCCCCATTGTCTATGATGGAATACCCCTTTAAGGGCCCTGGAAACTTGTATCTGAAGGAGACAGGGAAAGAATTCACAGACGTGGTACGTCACATGACCCTCAAAGGTCCAGGTAACTGATATTGAAAACTTGCCAGGAGTTTCACTTTGAGGAGATTAAAAAGAAAAAAAAAAAAAAGATTTTTTTAACAGTCCATTGTAGTCACAAAGTAATATTTTTTATAAAGTGCAAACCCTCATTTCACCATGTTTTCTCCTTGGGAACAAAAAATGGTTGCATAATTTGTTGCTTTACTACCGCTTGCTGTAAAAAACAAATCATTTATGGGACTGAAGGCCAATAAAAGCATCAGAGACGAGGCGCAACTGACGGCGAGTCTGCTGCTTGGTATAAGTCTTCTGGCAAGTAACCGCGGCCCTCGCTCCAGGTGGTTCTCATCTCTATTAGTTCGTACAAGGTCCTGTTCAAGGAAGTGTTATAAATCAACTGATGGAGAAAAGGGAAGTTCCAAAATTAGTCTTAAATTTTAGGTTGGGGAAAAAAAAAAAGTGAAACAACAGGAAATATTGAAGATTTTGCAATATGTGGAAATGTGTTATCCAAGTTGAAAATGAAATGTTATTTTTAAGCCGTATGCACTTTATTACTTTACCGATATCCACATATAATGGGAGTAACTTCCCAAATACTTTACAGATTTTCAGTTGTTGTATCTTGTCTTGAAACACAAGTCCCCTCCGGAGCTGCATTCCTAATTCAGTTGGTTGCTACTTGGAGTTAGTCAGCAGTGTGATGACGAAAACACCCCTAAGGTTTTGTTACACATTTCACTCTCCTGAATTTTATGGGGGATGCAAATTTTATTTGCTTCATACAACTTCTAATAGTGACATGTTCCGCAATGTGCCACAAAACAGCAAAATACTGTATGCACTATACAGACACTGAACCAGCAGCTGCATAAATCACATACTATTCTGTCTGCTTGAGGGAACTTAGGCGCTTACTGAATACATGTCATACATTCAAGCTCAATAACAACACGTTATGCAGCCAGCTCCCCCTAGTGGTGGTTGTAGGCAGCCAGAATTCTCTCTTTATCATACCAACTTTTGAACAACTTACTGTAAACCAATTTGTGCACCCAAATTTTGGTGCAATTGTGGCATCAGTTGGTACAGTTAAGCCACACCCCTTTGCTCAGCCTCACCCCTTTTAAAAACCATCTAGTGAAGCACAAAATGTGTCAAAAATGCATAGTAAATCTGAACGCTTCCCTCCTGACAATTGTAAGAGGGCCCTTAGTGAGAACCAGGCAAGAGATCCCCGTTGGTCAGGAGGAGGTGAGCTGTCCTCATTACCTGTGTCATTTGGATCTCTGTTCATGTTAGAGAGGCTACCATTCATTGTAATGCTGCACCCTGGCGATTATGAGACTGGGGACGTGAACCTCCCTGGTGTAGACAGCACAAGCTGAAAAGTAATAGGACATGTGAGTGCTTAGTGCAAGGTTTAAAGGGTCATTCCGGTTATACACTAACCAAGGGCATACACAGACCTTTTTAAGCCCTATAGAAAAAACTTTGTATTACAAAAAGACCCCCCCCTTCCCCGCTCTACCCAGTTTCTCACTACGTCTGTAACTTTCACTCTGAGGCAAGGCAGATTGCAAAGTGCAACGCCCCAGAATTCTGATGAATTTACATTTTATTTTTATTTTTGTATTAAGTGGAAGAATTTTTAATTTAAAAAATTGTAATATAAGAGAGTCGCTCTCTACCTCACCCACTTTATCTGACTTCTACTTTATGTGTAAAAAAGTGAAATAAGTGCTGCATGAATATGGTGCTTACTCTGACCACCATTTTCGACAAGTGGCAAAATACACTGATGAATCTTCTGCTTCCCATCTGCCTGCAGCCACCACTAGGGGGAGCTCATATATATATATATATATATATATATATATATATATATATAGCAACACATGGGTGAATAAAAATTTTTTTTTTCATTCATTTTTTGTGAGTGTGTTGCCATTTTTTTCTTCTTATACTGTCCTGGATTTGTTTTTGGATCTATTTATACTTGGCCTGCTGTGCTGTGGTTGTCTTCTAATATATATATATATATATATATATATATATATATATATAGTTACCATTGTCTTCAGTGGAAGCTGAAACAATTGCTTTGCAATGAGCTCCCCCTAGTGGCGGCTGTATCAGAATACATTGTTTTCTTGTTGAGAAAGGAAGGAGTTCAATGCCGGGACGCCCCTTCTCCATGGTCTCCTAGCAGTTGTGTGGTCTGCCTCCATTGAAGGTATACCACTGATAAGAGATAACAAATTGGTGGTGGGGTGTGACAGCAGTGACTCCTGTGCCCCTGTATGAATGGAGCGGCTGGTCATGCATGTGTGGGACTGTTGGAGATAGCTGAGTGCTTGGCGGTGCACATGCTCAACCATTGCTCCTTTTAAACTGGGGACACAGAATCCCTGTTTTTGTGACTGTTGGAGGTCAAAGTGGTTGGATTTAAGTTAGCCCTCCTCCAATGGACAGAGCAGGGGCATAGCTGTAGGGGCTTTGTCCCTCCCGGCCACTGGCCACAAGGCACTGAGGGAAGGGGGACCCAAGCTGAACTCTTGCAGCAGGGCCCATGAGCCTTTAGTTATGCCCTTGGGACAGAGGATAACTTGTTTTAATTGTAATACCCCTTAAATATCTACTTATTGTTACCCAAATCTATTGCATCCTCCCAAGGTTCTGTTACCCAGAACCCCTGTGTGTACTGGGGAAGACAGAGTGTAAGAGGCTGCAGGACTGTGTTACGTAGCTCAGCCGGGATGCTGTGGTGTCCCTTGTACAGAGCCAATAAAGCGGATTACCCCAGCTTGCCACACAAACAGCAACTGTGGTTGACCACGATTTATCGTGCCTGTTTTGACATATGTTTCATTTTGTGTGGGCCAACGTGACTTACATTTCTATCCCCCCCTCCCATAAGTGATGGTTATCCGGCCCTGGGAGATGTCCTGTACCGTAGACAGCGTGTTTCCCATAAATGACATTCTTCTGCTGAAAACATGTTTTTGCTTTTGTGGCATGTGAATATTTCTCCATTTTGTACTTTAGCCTTTCCAACCATTGGAATGTGCTCAACAGAACATATTTCACTACGGCCAACACACTTGGACAGGCCCCGAAGCCAAGCGATGCCTTTGTGGGTTCTACCACAAGCAACTGTACTGCTGCTTAGGCACAACATGAGTAATATTTAGGACAAGATGTGTTTCAGAATCTACTCAGAGTTGAAGGCATCCCCCGCCTATGATCTGTTCCGGGAGGCCCGAAGGTTGCAGACGATGGTGCAGCACTATTTACTGATCACATGATTCATGTTATATACTATATGTATGCCTTGCCTTCTTATAAGACACTACCTTATTGCTATGGGTTACCGGTGACCTTGTTACGATGGTGATACCACCTAAGTTGTGAACTGTTCTGTAATACACAACGGGGTTTTCCAATCCAAATATTTATAGTATAGCCACAAGAAATGCCAGAAATATCCAATATGTGTATTGAGTTTTGGGGTCTTTACTTAAGAGAGTCTGGTCTTTGTATTAAGTATTTGGATTTGTATTAAGTGTCTGGTCTGGGGTCAGTATTTTTTTCCCAAGTGGTCTGTAGTGAGGCCTGTTTTGTTTATTAGGTCTGGGCTCTGTATTTGTTTAGGAGGTCTTGTCTGGGACCTGTATTAAGAAGTGTCTGGTAATAAGAGGGAGTGGTCTGGGGTGAGAATTTTTATTAAGGTGGTCTGCAATGAGGTCTGTATTTGTTTATGAGATCTGGTCTGGGGACTGTGTTTGTTTGAGGTCTAGGGTCTGCATTTGTTTTTGAGGTCTGGTCTGGGGTCTGTTTTAAGAAGTGTCTGCTCTAGGGTCTGACTGTAATAAGAAGGTCTGGTCTGGGGTCAGAGTTTTTATTCAGGTGGTGTGCACTGAGGTTTTTATTTGTTTATGGGGTCTGGTCTGGGGTCTTTATTTGTTTATGGGTCTGGTCTGGGGTCTGTATTTGTTTATGGGTCCAGTCTGGGGTCTGTATTTGTTTGTGTGTCTGGTCTGGGGTCTGTATTTGTTTATGGGTCTGGTCTGGGGTCTGTATTTGTTTATGGGTCCGGTCTGGGGTCTGTATTTGTTTATGGGTCTGGTCTGGGGTCTGTATTTGTTTATGGGTCTGGTCTGGGGTCTGTATTTGTTTATGGGTCCAGTCTGGGGTCTGTATTTGTTTATGGGTCCAGTCTGGGGTCTGTATTTGTTTATGGGTCCAGTCTGGGGTCTGTATTTGTTTATGGGTCTGGTCTAGGGTCTGTATTTGTTTATGGGTCCAGTCTGGGGTCTGTATTTGTATATGGGTCCAGTCTGGGGTCTGTATTTGTTTATGGATCTGGTCTGGGGTCTGTATTTCTTTATGGGTCTGGTCTGGGGTCTGTATTTCTTTATGGGTCTGGGGTCTGCATTTGTTTATGAGGTCTTGTCCTGGGACCTGTATTAAGAAGTGTCCCGTCTAGGGTTTGACTGTAATAAGAGGGTCTGGTCTGGGGTCAGAATTTTTATTCAGGTGGTCTGCAGTGAGGTCTGTATTTGTTTATGGGTCTAGTGTGGGGTGTGTATTTCTTTATGGCTCCGGTCTGGGGTTTACATTAATAAGTGTCCGGTCTAAGGTCTGACTCTGTAATAAGAGGATTTGGTGCCAGTATGTTTTTCAGGTGTTTATGGGTCCGGTCTGGGGTCTGTATTTGTTTATGGGTCTGGTCTGGGGTCTGTATTTGTTTAAGGGTCCGGTCTGGCGTCTGTATTTGTTTATGGGTCCGGTCTGGGGTCTGTATTCGTTTGTGGGTCCAGTCTGGTGTCTGTATTTGTTTAAGGCTTAGGTCTGGGGTCTGTATTTGTTTATGGGGTCTGAGGTCTGCATTTGTTTAAGGGCCCTGATCTCCAGTCCATCTTTATTCAGTCAGGGGCCTGTATTTAAGGGTGAATGGGTTATATGCCACTTTTTTGAACCTCTCTGACGTCTCTTGATCAGTATGCATTACGTTTCTCCATCTGCTAATCACTAATTAGAATCTCTATTCTCGTGCTGATTGTTCTTATGCTGGCTGACAAACCACTGAAAACTGGGAGCAGGAGACAGCGCAGTAGGAGGGGCTTCAGGATGATTGAGTATTTTCTAGGGTGACAACCCGGATAAGAGTGGCTGCCCATGGTTGTTGTCATCTTTGAACCTTTTTCAGATGGCAACTTTTTTTGGGGGTAAATGCTGTTCCACTGAGAAGAAGGAAGACAATATTTTTGTATACCTCCTTAAGATCTTTTTGAGATTTTGTTGCTGTCTGGTTAATAAATCCCTGAACTGTGTGCTTCGTTATGTGGCTGCAACACGATTACATTTGGGTTATAATAACAGTTTGGTTTAAATCCTCTTTGCTTCATCTAGAGATTTGCGAATAAGTAGGAATTTAGTTTCAGAAGGAGCAACTAGAAGAATCTTAAAGGGAACCTCCACCGAAATAAGAAAAATCAGATGAATATGGCAGTAATGGAGAAAAGTGGGCTTAGTGTACAGATAACTGTCAAAGAAATCCTAAACAGACTGGTTGCTATGTGACACTGTGCCTAGCAACCAGAAAGTCTGTGGCAGTTTATCAGAGTATCATATGGTTCTTGTTATTAGATACACATCCATCTATCAGGAGGGCAAAGGGGTAAATAGCAAGGGCATCCACGGGTCTATGTGCAGGCCTTTGCCATTCTGAGATGGATTGACAGCAAGGTCTGCAAAAGGAAATTGTAATAATGTTAATTGAGCACTCTATAGTGCTATAATTGTGGACACCATAGGAAAATTTATACAAACTATAGCAGGGGGACGTGGAGCACCACAGCATCTAATGAACACACTTCTTTAATTTTCCAAATTTAGAGTTCTATGTAATTTTGTGGCATACATTGAGCCCTACATATTGTATAATTTATATGGCACAAGGTGCTATTATGTCGGCAGTTTAAACATGATGGTATGGTCAGGTGGTATTTTACGGTAGGTTGCTGCGTTGTAGTTTATTCCAGCACTCTCTGTTTACATAATTTGGGCACTGTATGGTGGTATTATTTGGTTACCTCTTTGTGGTATTATTTGGATAATAGTGGTATAATTATGGCACTTTATGTTGCTATAATTTGTGCATTTGTATTGCAGTATTATATTTGCACTTTATGATGGTATTGTCTGGACATTCTATGGTGTCAATATTTGTGCATTGTATAGCATTATTTACTAGTACTGGACATTCTATGTTACATAGTTACATAGTTAATACGGTTGAAAAAAACACATACGTTCATCAAGTTCAACCAAGTTGGCATCAATTGGGTGCTATATAGCACTACTATTCACAGATTATTTTATTTATATTTGGAAACTATATGTTATTATTTTTCAAAGGACATGTATAGCAGTATTATGTTAGCACTGTGTGTTAGTATCATCTGGATATTCTATGTGCCATTATTTGTGCCCTGTACAGCAACAGTCTATTAGTACTGTATGGTAGGGCGGATTGGGCATAGACCTCACAGGGAAATTTTACCGGTGGGCCGATGCCCATGAAGCCGCCTGAGCCCTCATGGCTGGCCAGTGGAAGTTTTTGGGGATGTATTTTGTGCTGCTGGCAGTATTTTGTGATGGACTGTGGTATTTGGCTCTGTTGAGTTGGTATAATGTGCCGCAATATGGTATTGCTGGCCCTGCCTTCCATCAATTTGGACCCAACTACAAAACGGGGCCACTTTTAGTATTTTTTTCCAGGGCCACTTTAAGTTTCTAGTCCACCCCTAGTAATATTTGGATATTCTATGTGGCATTATTTGTTCATGACACATTCTATTAGTACTGTATATGATATGAGGTGATATTATCTGGATATTCAGTGGCGGTACTATCTAGATATTCTGTGTAGCAGTATTTGTTCCTTGCACAGCATTATTCTGTTGGTACTATATGGTGGTATTATCCAGACATGCTGTCTTGGCATCATTCATGCCCTGTACAGCAGTATTCATTTTGTACAGTTTGGTGGCATTATCTGGATATTCTATGTGGCATTATTTGTGCATTGCATTGCAGTATGGTGGTATTATCTGGACATTGGCTTGGCACTATATGGCACTATTACTCAAGAATTATATATACTATATGGCATTCTTTGTACCCGGTATGGCACTTTTAAGGGCTGTGTTTTTTTATGTTTTACCTGTACTTTTACTCTTTTTTTTTTTAATTTCTTCTTCTCCCTCCTTCCAAAAAGTGGAATGGGGTACACAGTGCTTTGCCCAGACCCTGTTAGGTCTCTGGATGCATGAGTAGGTTTGTGGATATGATACATGTACATCTGTTTTTGCTGCAATGTCGCCCAGAACAGCAAACAGCTACTTTTTTTGTAATTATGGCAGATTAATTACTCTGCTATAAAATGATGTGGATATAATTGCTTGTTCTTTCTGGATAAGTATGATGTACAAGAATGTAGAAAGTGATATAAATTTTATGTGATGAGAACTGGGTTGTACATTTTGGCAGGATGACAGACACAGCAGAACTGAGGAAGAATTACAGGGGCCTCGGAGAACTCTTTTAGTAAAACCTGACAAACAGCAAAAAGATAAAACAGGTACACAGGTACAGTACAGTCCTTTCCCATATAATACCGCCATATAGTAACCAAGTAAAGGTGTCATAGAGTGCATAATAAAAATTGTGCCATACATACTGTAAGTCACCATGACAGAGCTCTATTGACACAACAGAGATGATCTAAAAATTTCTCTCTTGTGTGGCCGTAGGGGGTTCAAGACCCTAGAACCTCCTTGATTTCTTGACTGTACTTTCCAAGATACAGATATAATGAAGAAACAGACGAATGCAAAGGTAAGGGGTTGTAAAAGCTCATTAAAAAGGGGTCAGAATGTAGAAAGTAGAAAGCAGCGCTGACCCAAAACAGAAGTGGCAGGGGATCAGTGGGGTGAGTTTTTTTTTGGGGGGGAAATGTATGACTGCTTTAAAATAAACAGGGTCGAATCTTCTAGAGAATTTTAGATTTGATTTCTAAATTTTAAATCGATAGGTCCTATAGGTTTGAAAATAAACTCTTCCGCTTTCTTCCAGAAACAGCGCCCCACCTGTCCACATTCACTTCACTGTCTGCAATACCAGACACGGCCCATATGTGGCGCTGAACCTGCTTATCACCACCAGTGCCCCATTTTATGGGGTTCATTACGGGGCCCTATTCTACAGGATCGTCGTTTTTATGATGCTGTAGAGTTAGTCCTGTACGAGCGCCTTGGGTGATGGCTTAGCTCCTGGCCCGATTGTTTAACCCTGTGCTCACTGTAATGTAATGATGCATTAATAATGTCCATTGCATCAGGGGTGGATGGGCCATAGACTCCACAGGGAAATGTCCTGGTGGGCCAATGCCCAGAGGTCCTCCTGAACCCTCTTCATGTCCGCAAGGTAAGTAATAATCTGTTTAATTAACTATGGGGGCATCAAGTAGTTATGTACCGACCACAGGTGCCCTCCCCATTCCTGAATTCAACTGTATTGCCATCCTGAGGCAACTAAGTAGGAGGACAGAACGTGGCAGGTGGCACTGGCCACCACAGAGGGGAAGCCTCTGAGGAGGTATTTTGAGCTGCACTGTGGTTTTTATGCCACTAGGGCCGTTAATTATGTTGCACTGAGGTATTTGGCTCTGCTGGGGTGGTATTTTGTGCCACAATATGGTATTGCTGGCCCCTACTACTTGTGTTGGGCCTTCCTTCTGTCAATTTGAACCAGCCTATAACATGGGGCCAAAGTTCCCAGTCTGCCCCTGTATAGCATGATAAAAGGGGTGATTCCCTTCGATTGGGTCACCAGGATTTCTGATGATGCAACCACGGACTGTATAGCCCTAATAAGTTACCCTTGTACTCCCAAACGATGCCCAAAAAAGCAAAGATAAAACTAGACCTCATAAAGTCAAAAAATTTGACTTGCTTGGTCACTAAGAGGTTACTAAGGAATGACCTATGGGGAAAGTCCTACTATCCCCCATTAGATAATGGACTTTACTTAAAATGATCCTAAATTGCAACGTTGGCCCATTCCATTCAAAATATCCCATCTTCCATCTAATAATCCTCAGCGAGAGACCGAAATTTCATCTTTGTTCAAAAATGGCATCAGTGCTCCGGGGGCAAATTCCTGCAGCGAGTCATCTGAGGTGTTTTTGTTCCCCTCCTACGTACTGGTCTCCAGTTTGTAAGCGAATTTACTGGACACATGTATCTTTTCCCCATTGTCAGGTTATTAAAAGTTTATGTGCACTTTCTGTGGTCACTGGGCTTCGTATAATGAGTCCCGTAGCACTGAGCTGTCAGTCAACCCGAGTCTAACGTAAAGACCTGTGGGAATTTCCGAGTACGTGCACACTCCTCTATACAGTACAAGGAAACTTTCCAAGAATTTGCATTTTATGATCCGATCAGCATAAGCTCTTTCTGTTCTGACACCAGGTCGCCCCCCAGACCTCCTCCTATCCCAAATATTTGCTTTTTGTGTCAATTTTATTTCATGGTTTTTGCTCATTCCCTGCAGTTTTTGTATTGTCCTCCATCCGCCACTCGTCCCGCTGGTTTTGTTGCTTTCACCGTCTAGCTTTTATGGATTTGGATTTAAAGTGAACCTGTTACTGGTCGGGGGCTTTTCTTTTTTTTTTTTTTAATACGCTCCCCCTACTGTTACACCATGAAAAGCTTCTATGGTAGGCCTGTGGACACTTAAGCTGGGATGAGCCTTCGCTTTATATTTTGCAGCCTCAGCTTTCTGCTTTGTGGTCTTTAGCACTGCGCTAAATATATGAATCTTTGAAATTCTGTATATCTTAGGTGTCGTCTTCCTCGGCTTTCATTTGGTTATATTTCACTGTTTCTTGCCATTCCAGTTTTTTACTCACGGTGCCTGCACACGATGCAGATGTGTTTTTGGCGTGGATTTTATGTGGAAAAACCGCAGCATAAGGGCTCATGTACACGTCTGGTGCCGGCCCCGTGCCCGTATTGCGGCCCGCATACGCCGGGTCCGCAATACACGGGCACCGACCATGTGCAGTCCGCATCACGGATCGCGGACCCATTCACTTCAATGGGTCCGCAATCCGGGAGATGCAGAGCGGAGGCACGGATCGGAAAACACCCTGGAAGCACTACAGAGTGCTTCCCAAGTGTTTCTGGCCGTGCCTCCGCACCGCAAAAAAGTAGCACAAGCACTACTTTTTTGCAGTGCGAACTGTCAGATGCGGATCACGGACCCATTCATTTGAATCCGACGGCCCCACTGTCAGTGCCCGTGCATCGTGCACCGCAAATTACGGTCCACAGCACGGACACTGATTACACGAGCGTGTGCATGAGCCCTAATGCACATGAGCAAAGTGACTGAGATTTGACAAATCTCTTGTAAACTTTGCTTTTTTTTTTATTAAGTGCGGAAATGACCTGTTGTGAGAACTTTAAAATCTGCCGCATGTCAGTTGTTTGTGCCATTCCTCACCTTTTGTAGAGGGGTTTTCCCCTCTGCAACAAAAAACACACAAAACTGCAATGAATAGTGTGATTTTATTTGTGGTTTTTTTTTGTGCGGTTTTGGTGCAGATTTTCTCCATACAAAACTGCACTGTGTGCCACTCTCAAATGATGGACTTTTAAAATCCGCCTGCAGAATCCAGCGCATTTCTTTGTGCATTTTTCAGTATAAAACTGCATTTTCAACTTGTGGATTTTGGTGCGAATCTGCTCCAGAATCCATGCAGAAAATGCCCCAAAAAGGCATGGCCAAATGGGATTTCACATTAGATTTTTTCCGCGACTATAAAATTGTGTTAACATAGCCATAGAAACCATATGCCCACTGGATGGCAGTTGTAATGGCAGTATTATGTACTATAGGTGCTCTATACTGCCGGTATTTACTAGTGTTCTGTAGTAATATAGTATTCGCACATTAATGGTAATCCTACATGGGCACTCTATGGGGTACTATATGGCATTGTTATGGTGATATTATAAAGGCATATTATTGTCCCCACAACCTTCTCCATTTTGTCCAGGGGTCATCTGGCCCTGTGTAGGACTGCAGGTAAACCTACAGTGACAAGTTCAGCTCTGCTATGTCTGATCATCATCCCCACCTCCTACTTCTATCATGTACACAAACATAAACTAAAATGGGGATTTTATAATCCTGTCTAATTTATAGACAGTGTGGGTGTGTATGTATCGCGCCCTGCACTCCTCAATTCTGTCTTCAAAAAGTTGCAAAATAGGACTCTTTTGTGATGTTTAGCGACATTTTTCATTTTTACACCATTCGCTCCAGTTTTGAAAAGTGGGAGCGATAGTGGGCGTGGCTAGCTATGTTAATTCATTTTGCCCCAGATTTATCAGCTATGACTTTTTTTTAAAACTTCCAAGAAAAGGTGCAAGCTTACTCCAGTAGGGGGGTGGTGTACAAAAACTGGAGTAGAAATTCTAGGCAATTTTGGCGCAAAATGTTACATGTTAACCCAGACCCCCTCCCCACTAAATAACACCCCTTTCACATGAAACCATGCCCCTCAGGCTTACTTGATTCCTAAATATGTCTAAAATGAGATACACCAGCTTGCACCAAATTTTGGAGCAATTTCACAATTCAGGTGCAGCCTCAATAGACAATAGGGCACATTTACTACGAGGCTTTTGACTATTTTAGGAATACAATAGTCACAAGTCCCTCATTCTAACTAAATATTGTCGCACAGCCGCTTTTTTACGCCGTGTCTGCCAGTTGGGCGTGACGGGAGTAGCACAGGGGCATGTCGAGGGCCGTGCCGGGGCCAGGACACCAGCCCCGGCAACTTTACTAACATTTCCAGGTGTAAATGTTAACGAAAAACTAAGCCAGCCCCCGTTTTTACGCCAGGTGCAAGAAATGCCACAGATGAGCCTAATTTATGCGTCATAAATTAGATGACTCTAACGGAGGGGGAAGGTAAGACTGACGTAAACAGCTGGTCTTAGTAATGACGCCCCAATGAGGTCTAATTCTAGAGCTGGCTACAATCAGCAGAATCCTGAGGACATTTTATTTCGGTTCCGGCAGAGACTTCAATTTAAACAGAAGACAAAAACACCATCTTGGCACATAGAAGGTAGCTGTCATCTCAGCCACATCACATGACCCTGCCATCTTGAAATTCATCTCGTGTATTGTTTCATAGCGGAAAAACAAATTTGCAGACTTCTTTGCTTAGCACCTGTCAGGCTTCATGTCAGAATATGAGGGGGAATGCGCACGAAGAAAAGACAGAAGTTACAGCGAGAGGAGTCGCTCGCCGCCTGCTGCTGCTGCTGCTGCACAAATCCTGAGGTTATTTCAGGACAGGATGAAACTTTATGTAACTCCGCACATTTCACATAAGAGAAAGAGCCGCCACCTCTAACAGCGGCCGCGTGCAATTCATCAGAGCTTCATTATTATCCTGGGGACGCAGGATGCCGCAATGCCGCTGCTTACCAATATTGTGCACTAGCAAAATCTAAACCCCTGAGTCGCCTTACACATATTGATAACTGGGAAAGATGGGTGACCGCAACCTGACTATAACTCCTGCCTGTGATATAGGAAAGGTAGATAAATTACTATACAATGAGGCTGACCAGCCATTCAGGAGTCTTAGCAGGTGGAGGACAACCCATATGGGAACTGTCAACAGTTGTCATATCTCAACTAGACGAACAGGATTTTAATAGCCTGCACACACTAGGATGTCCCTGAGCTGCAAATGTTCCTGATTATAGGAAGGTGGGATATACTGCAGAATAACCGGGCTGTTTTATCATTTACAAATGCAAGAAATTGTCTGACAACATTCCCCTTCCCTTAATTCACATCGCCTTATGCGCATGACCATTGATTAATTACACTAGGAGTCTTATATTACTTGTCTTCTATGCTTCATTTTTTTTGATACAGATGTCCAAGTCTCCTGCATAGGCAATAGAGTTAAATGCTAAAAGTCTGCTTCCCTGCAGCCACCACTAGGGGGAGCACACTGCATACCCATTTATTATTCCATTCAATGTGAAATCTGTATGCACTGAGCTCCTCCTGGTGGTGACTACCACAGTTGTATCATACAGGACATTTGGAGCTGAGGAAAACAGAGCTGGAACCGTTATACAGATGTATTAAGAAATCTGGACAAAATTTGGGGGCAGTTTTGCTACATTGAATATACTGTTGACCCTAAAACTGTAGGATTGGCATGTTGTATTGTAGTGGGACAGTAATACCAGTTACAAAGCCTTCAAGCCAAGCAAACATTCGCACCTTCTGCCCAGATGTCAGTGGAAATGGATACTACACTGGAAATCAATAAATCTTGCCTAGGCATAAGGCAATGATTGGCAATAGCCATTGGTATATTGTATTTGTTGTGTCGATTGTTTGGCACACGTCGCCAACCTGGGCGCATTCTGCCAAGATTTGCTGCCTCTCAGCTTTTCGACTTTTTTTTTTCTTAAGAATTTATCATTTAAATTGCTCCTTAGAAACTGGCACAGAGGATCCAACAGTGAGAGAGGTAAATCTTATTGACCTAAAATTGATTTTCAGAAGCGAGTGTCCTCATTTCAACCCTGTACACATGTATCTACTCAACAACAAGCCTGGTACGAGCCGCGAGACAGTGCGGAAATGTAAGAAAGCAAATATAGATATGCAAGCAGTCTTTATACTGATTAAATCCTTCTCTCTATATTCCAGCTCAACACAAAATAGAAAAAAAATGGATAGATAGATGATAGATAGATAGATAGATAGATAGATAGATAGATGATAGATAGACAGAGATATGACATAGATGATATAAGGAGATAGCTAAATATGATATAGACAGATGATATTTTTGAGATGTGATAGATAGATCGATCATAGGTAGATCATAGATAGATAGATAGATAGATAGATAGATAGATAGATATGAAATAGATGATAGAAAGAGATAGCTAAATATGATCTGGACAGACAGATGAGATTTATGAGATGCATTAGATAGATAGATCGATCATAGATAGACAGATAAAAGGATAAATAATCTTAACCTTGTCTCTATGCAGATGAAACATTACAAATAATGAAATATAAGATCTGTTCTCTCTGTCAAGAGGCTGCTGCTGATCATTTACTGTGGTTTGAAGATTAATTATGATGAATATATGATATGTTATTATCCGGTAATTATCTGCCTGGAGGGTGTGGAATCGATAGGCCCAGGCAGGCGAAGGCTCTCTGCTTGGTAACTCCATCCCTGACCTTTCATTTATCATTGCCGGTATAGATGTGATGACGTAAGAGCCGTCTCCTCGGGCCCAGCTGTGCTGCCATGTGCTTCTCATACTCCCAGCTTCCTGACAATCTGCACCATCAGCAACCTTAATGTGACATTTCACATTCTTTCCAGGAATCTCGCAGAGCTGAGTTTCTGTGGGTTATGTTAAGGATTTTATGTAAAGGCTGGAGATTACCATTCCTTCTGTTTATACAGGATAAAGACAAATGTAATGTTCAGTGTCCTACCACCACCAATCCCAGCAATTTTTTGGAAAGAGGAAAATGATCCAGACTTCTAAAAAGTCTAGCTAATAAAACCGCCAAAGAGTTCTCCAATCATAACACCATCATATAGTGCTTCCTGCCAATTCTTCTTCTTCTAGGTCTTTTCTGTACCTAAGGTTCACAAGTGATAGTAACTCCCCCCCTTTTGGTAACTCCTCTTTAATATGGATGCCCATCTGACCTGCACATGTTCAATATGTACCCCTTTAGTTTGGCCAGCCCCATATTTTGGCAGAGAACATTACAAATGTGGAGATCTTGAAATGAAGAAAACAATCCATGTGTCCCGATATAAGATCTAATAGAACCCGTATGTTCTGCTTTCCACAAAAAGCAAACCAAAGGGAAAGACTTGAACCCATATTTTATATATAATTGTGATTTTTTTTAAAGATTCTTGCATTTTAAAGAACAAAACAAAGCATAGTAATCCTCCTCCAAAAACCAGCAACAAATATTTCATGCAGTTGGATATCTTAAAGAACTCCCGCAAAAATTTGTATTCCATGTCCTGCTAGAAATGTACATGATGTAATCTGTAGTGAATGTCATTTTCTTACCAGTGTCTGTATTTGTGAGTGATATCTCCCTGCTGTTTCTTATCTGTGTCATGTGACCAGCAATCAGACTCACCAGATAACACAGCATCTTATGTGTGGACAGGAAGTCTAGTTCTCTATGTATTCCTATGGGAGCCTCACTCTGAGCCTCATAGGAATGAATAGAGCAGTAACTGGCTTCCTGTCCTGGGTCAGTTGGAGGTCAGGGAGTTGGTCACATGACACAGCTACAATAAAAAGAGTGGGTAACTCTCAATTACAGTCTCTGATAAGAAGATTGCATTCACTACAGATTATACCATGGACCTTTCTAACAGGTCAGAGAATAAAAATTTTTGCGGGAGTTCTTCTTTAAGTTTAGTAAAGACATAGATAGATAACCTTAAAAAAGTTGAT
Source organism: Rhinella marina (assembly GCA_900303285.1). Taxonomy (NCBI): domain Eukaryota; kingdom Metazoa; phylum Chordata; class Amphibia; order Anura; family Bufonidae; genus Rhinella; species Rhinella marina. The sequence continues at coordinate 244,827 of ONZH01002256.1, forward strand.
CATCTCCTTTGACATTAGATTATGGGTGGACTTTGTTGGCAGAAGTGAAAATCTTTCAGAATCTAAGACAAAAGATTGATGGTGGACCACAGCTGTTGGTGGATCCTGGAGTGAAAATCTGTCAGCTCCTTTAGACATTAGATTGTTGGTGGAACTTATTGGCAGGATCTGGAATGAAGAGCTGTCATCTCATGAGAGATTAAATTACTGATGTATCTTGTTGACAGGACCTTGAGTGGAGCTCCCTAGACCAAGACAGCTGTTGGACTTGTGTTGATAGGACTTTGAGTAAAAGTATCTCAGCTCCTTGGCGCTTACATTACTTGTAGGACCTTGTGTGAAGGTCTGTTGGCTGTTTAGACATTATATCGTCGGTGGACCTTATTGAAAGATCTTTCAGCTCCTTTGACATTGTACATAGACTTTGTTGGTAAGACCTTGAGTGAAGATCTCTTAGCTGGTGGTCCTTCATGAAAATTATGGCATATAACTTCCTGACCACCAATAATACCATCTAAGGTTAGATGGCTGGTAGACTTTGTTGAAAATTCACGAAACAACCAAGTGTATAATGTATATAAAAGTCTTGATGGGGTTTACAGATTCCAAATTTTTTCTTTTGAACTCAGCAAGGATCATGTTGGTGAACAAAGGTCTTCGAGTGACTGCAGGCACAGCAATTATTGTTCCTGTTTTACATAGGATAATTATCTCGTAAAAACAGTCTGACTGATTTTATAGCTTTTGGACTAAGGTTTTGGCTAGAGAATTTTAGTAAAAAAAAAAAAAAGTTCAAGGTCTTATGGGAATCGATGTTCCTGGAAAAAGGTCTAACTTCTATGAATATACCACACCGCTTTTTCTCAGAATGTGTGGTACAGAATTTGCGACTCTGAACCAGCGATTTTTACACACTACCACGTTCTTAGGTTTTGTGACTTGGAAAGCACCTCAGATGGCCCATCTTGCCAAAGAATATCCCTGACTCACTGTAACTTTCTCAGCCCACATAAACATTGGACATGGTTGCCATTATAATTTGTGTCATAACTTGCAACTTACTATTGACATCAACCTATGCTCGCTCAACACTTGTTAAGAGTTATCCCCCAAGTAAAGAGAACCATCATGCTAGCACCACCTTGTAAAAGTGTCTCCCTATGAGTCAAAATCTTATCAGAGGCAAGCACCCCGAAACAGCTGTCTGTCTGTGGATGGATATCTGGCTTGGCATTTTCTCTGGTCATAGTCTAAGGCAGGGGCGTAACTACCATAGTGGCAGACCATGCGACTGCTATGGGGCCCAGGGCAAGAGGGGGCCCAGTCTTAGTTGGGATCGTCCCTTCTTCTACTTGAGGTGAAAACTTGGTCAGGACTCTACCCTCTAAAGGAACAACTTTTAGCAAATGAGGCAGTGGAAAAATGGCCCAAGGGTCATTGAAAGGGGTTTAGGTGGAAACCCTTCTGTCCTGTGTGGGGGGCCTGGCCCTTACTTTTCTATGTACACCACTGTTCTAAGGCTTGCTAAAAAGTCAGATTTTGACTCATAGGGGGCGTTTACCACAAGATACCTCTTTGTATAAAGATAATAATGGACTGCTTTTTGGTTTGTATGTGTAGGACTAGGTGAATGATTACTGGTGCTCTATAACTGACACCCCATTGCCATAAAATGAACACTTGGGCAGCAAGTAGTCCGCATACTGTACTATTATTGGGCGGGATCCTCCTGCTGTCTCTGCCCGCCCCTGCTCAGATGGTACGATGATGTAAAGGTATAACAATTATTGGCAGAGCCATAACTTGAAGCTCCTGGGAAGCAATACAATATCTGTAACAGCTGGCACATACCATGCTGCTATTTATAATACTGGTGTGTTCCTAGGTGGGATTTGGTCCCCTCAGGTACCAGGTCCAAGACTGACTGATGCCTCTGTACCCTGTATAGCTATTCTATGTTCTGCTTGCTAATTTAGATAGAGTAGATTCACTTGTATCCACAGATATGCAAAACAGAACATTTATAATAATTCCATAAGGACATTGACGCATTTCCAGTCATCAGGGACTGTTAGTCATCACTACGACCAGCTATTAAGTTATGACTAAGCATCTTTAAAGATTCAAAACGCGTCAACTCTGTTCTTTTGTAAATTTATTATTGAAATTATGGTTCAGTTCATTATTAGTGAACTTTTTTCTATTGGCAAGAACTGAGAAAACTTAGGCGGTCATTTATTAAGACCGGCGTTTTAGCCGCTGGCCTCTACATAAATTCGGCGCATCCACCACCAGTCTAAATTTTATTTTCTATGCCTAAAACAGGTGTACAAAATGATAAATGAGACGGGTCTGCCGGCCCGTCACCTTCCCCGCCCACACCACGCCCCTCTATTAAACCTGCTGTAAGCGGGGACAAGTTGCAGATTGTGGCGCCAGATTAACACCAGAAAGCTGGCACATATCTGATAGTAAATGACCCCCTTAATGTTTTGAACAATCCCTTTTGTCACAAGATTTTCTCAAAGAAACGTTGATTGGGTGTCCTGCTGCTGGGACCACAGGGGAATTGAAGCATTACATGGTGCCCATTGAAATCAGTAAACCCTTTAGTCATCCATGGAGTCCTCCAGTGACAGAGACACTCTTACTAGTTACTCTTCCCTCCAGTTAATGGACGGAGGTCCCAAATGAGGGTCTCATCTCCGCTCTCTCAGAATACCCTATTAGACTGGAACTGTTAATAGAATGATAAGCACCTCATATAAGCATGACGTAGATTCAGCATCAATTGTGGTTTTTGTAGAGGAGTTTGACTCTTCTTTGCCAATGGACAGACAGCACTATGGGTCCACGGGACGTAGGGACCCCTGCATTACCTTTGGGATGAAAGAAGGGGCCAAAACATGCATTTGCCCCCTATTTTCTATGAGTCTATGGGTCCATGAGACATGGGGACTTGAGCCTTACCTTACTGGCCCCCTGTTTCCTTGGATGGCCCTAGGTTTTCTACATTATCCTAATGAGCTAATAGAAATAAAACTCCATGTTCCCCTTCACAAAGCTTATTTTCATGAGCCCTTAGTAAAAATATGTGATCCTCGCCGAGATAGGTTAGGCCTCTTCAGAAAAACATCTAGGCAAAGCCAACGAAAAAAAAAAAAGTTCCTGAATTCCCCGTCCTGTAGACTTCCACTTCAGCTATCTATTTATTTAACGAAATATTATTTCCAGTTCAAATATGAGGGCAGGAAAGGAAGTCAAATAGAACGGGCCGGGCCTGGCAGACGATTTAAGCAATTATGTTGAGCACTTACCAAATAGATCAGACCATGACATTCTGCAGGCTCCTCTTTTTATCAGTCGTTGCTAAAAAAAAACAAAAAAAACCCCAAACTATTATTTTTTTTTCTTGTCGTGTTTTGATGTTGTTACAGAACAAACTCTCATTACGTTGACGGTTAGAAATGTGCATTCCACTAAACGAGGTGGGCGAAATTTGGGAGCCGGTCTGAGCATTCCTGAGACACAACTGTGCCCAAAGAGACCAAGTTGGATGTAAGTAATTTAAACAGACATTTTATCCAGTTCTAGCGAATGTGAAAAACATCCCTCACCTCACACACAGACCTCAAGACCCGCCGAACGCTCAAGGAGGGACTTTTTACTATATTAGCAGATCTTTGCCCAACTGTTTCAAGTTATTCCTTGTAGAGTGAGATACTTTTTTGTATATTTCATTTTTATGTTAATTTTTGTCTGTAACTTTTATACATAGTTATGCCCCCTCTCCACGGTGTACCTGACTGTCCCTTCTGGATGGAATGAGAGGAGATTGCATTGATGACACCTTCGGCATAACTAAGGAGGAGGACCTAGGGCAACTAAATTAACTTTCCCCTCGAGAGAAGGTAAATCTGTCCATACACTTCTGATAGCTCTTCACTGACAGATGTTCCTCTGCACCAGCTCATCTCATAAAATGGGAGAGGGTAGTAGCCCACTTACAGACCTTCCAGTGGTGGCTTAGCTCAGGGATCAGGTATGTTGGATTTCAACATGAGTTGTCGGTGGAGACTTGGGAGGCTCCATGACATTGATGGTTCGCCAATCATAACAAAATTGGTGGGTTTGGCCAACATTAATGTAATGTGTGTAGACAGAGGTGCAGCCACTGTATAGAGTATGTAGAAGAAGTAGTCGCCCCTAACTCTTGTGAAGACATCAGTTTCTAAAATGGTAGCTAGGAGCCTCTACACATTGGCGTCCATACTACAGGGGGAATATTTTTTTCATGCACAATCCATACATCTATAGGTGTAACCCACAGATAGACGGCTGGGCAAATACGGTTTCTGTGGAATTTACTACCATCTACAATTTAGTCTGCACTTAGTAACACTCTTCCTAAGATTGAAAAAGTTGTGGTAGGTACCAATCATTCTTATTTTACGGAAAATCCTTTTCAGCTTTAGTATAGCAATCAGAATAAATCTCTCCAACAATCAAACATTGCAACCTACAGGTGCTTCCTATCTGTTGGCAGCTGTAGATACTCTAGTTTACCCTGATCAAGGCACTATAAGCTTTATCAGAAGGCCCCATTCATATGACCGTATTTTTGGTCCGCATCCAATCCATATTTTCTTTGGATTGAATGCAGACCCTTTAATTTCAATGGGCCCATAAAACACTCCGTGTACTGTCCACATCCGTATGTCTGTTCTGCAGTCCCGCAAAAGAGATTATGTCCTCTTCTTATCCATTCTTGCGGACAAGAATAGGCATTGTTACAATAGATTTGCAAAAAAAACGATGCAACACGAACGTCACACGGATCTCATCTGTGTTTTTGGACCACAAAATACATACAGTTGGGTGAACCATGTGTGCCCCGTGCCTGTAATGCGGACCGCAAATAGCCATTGATTTGAATGGGTCTGCAATTCGCAAGATACAATGCAGTGCAGAATGGAGGCACAGATCAGAGGCACTATGAAACACTGACGTGGGATTTCTGTCCGTGCCTCTGCACCGCAAAAAAATAGGATCACATACACATTCATCCACACATCCAGACGGGCCGCGATTTGCGGTCCACAGCACTGGCACGGGCACTCACATTTGTGGACCTATTGAAGTGAATGGGTCGGCACCTGACCTGCAAAAAATGTGTATCAGATGCGGACTAAAAATACGTTTGGGTGCATGAGCCCTAATGAGCACTATATGGATATAAAATCCATCAACATAAAACTTTGAAACAACTTTGCAAATAATATTAACACTTCCTACTGTTTTGTATTTACAGGTCCAAAGCAGAATCTATGGGGGTCATTTACGATCAAAAATACGTGAGCCAGAATCTGCAACTTATCCCTGCTCACGCCAGGTCTAAAAAATGGGGCAGAGGAGGGTAAGAGTCTGCAGGCCTGTTTCATTCATCCTTTTCTACGGCTGTTTTAGGCGATCATCTGTATGAAGAGAGCGAGGAGCTTGTCCTAGCTCTGTGTACCCTTCAATATTTACCTGTATGCCGTCTAGATTGTAGCACCGATGCAGTGTAATTCCAGCTTCTTCTTCCATTCACATGGAATGAACAGCTGTAATTACACTGTAATTAGAAGGGAGACGGCTTCCAGGTAAAGAGGATGCAGCACTTGCATGACCACCATGCAGGAGCGTAGCTAAAGGCTCATGGGCCCTGGCGCAAGAATTCAGCTTGGGCTCCCCTTCTCTCAGTGCTTTGTGGCCAGGGGCAGGGAAGCACATAGCCTTCATGCTTCCTGGGTTAAAAATTGTAGTAGCACCCTCCCTCATGGCAAATTCTTGATCTTACCCCTTCCCTCCAGCAAGAGGCATAATTTGACCAGCATGCACTTTCTATAATACCAGTGTCTTCTTATGTACCACAAGAGTCTTTGGGCCCCTCAGGCTCCGGGGCCCGGTAGCGACTGCTACCTCTGCACCCCCTATAGCTACGCCCCTGCCACCAGGGCCTCTTCAAACAGCTGATCATGGATCGTACCCTCACTGATCTGATATTAATGACTTATCCTGAGCAGAGGTCATCAATATCATGGCACAACCCCTTCAAAGAAACGTCATTATGCTAGTGATAAATAGCGACAAGCTTGGCTTGAGCAGTTACTGTACAAATGCCCATTAGCTAAATGTTATATCCACTTCACAGGTTTTCCCTGCAGAATGCTTCCGTCCATCCTGTCCCTTCATTCTTAGTATCGCTGACCTCTGGCACTGAATCCTAACAATGTATCATTCCTTCTTACATAGTCAAATTTGCCAAAGTAATCTTTAAACCTAACAATTTATTGTATTGTAACTGGTAACAAAAAAGGCAAAGAAAATGCAAATAAATTACAAAACAAATCATAACAATGTTAAAAATATGTAAAGTAATAATAAAACAGAATAATGGTAATAAAACTAAATGTAATAGATGTTATAATAATAATAAAAAACTAGAATAATAAAAATGGTTATATCTCATATTCTGGTCATTAAATTCCTCTAAACAACAGTTTATAGTCTCTCCAGCGGTAACCATCTCCGTGACCTGAGGGAAAACATTGGGTCTCATCACTTGAAACCACAAGAGTGTTATGTGTACATGCAAATTACAAGCTGCGAGCATCTCCATGAATCATGCTTTCCTGGGTAGGTCCTGTATGCAGAAGCTGAAACCACTAATGTGTAAATACGAGACAGAGATGCGGTTTACTGATCTCTTACATCTTCTGAAAAAAAAGCCCACTTGGAAAAACAACATTGTGAAATATTTTATCTTCTCTATTGTTATTATCCTGAAATTCTGGTCTGTAAAAGACGGAGCCCAAATCATTGACATAACCATAACTTGAAGGAAAGTTCTGCCTTTTTCACAGTTGAAATCTACATTAAATGTCAAGTGCCTCAATCTGTCTTGCATGGATTGTAAGTCATATCACGGGGTACAGAGGCCTCTGCTCTGTACAGTTTCTGGCACCACGGATGTTCAAAAACAGCTGATCACTGGGGGTGTCTGACCTATGTGTCAAGAGTGGTGAGGAAGTGAGGCAGAGCACACGTTCATGCACGGCCACCTCCCCATTCACCTCTGTAGGACTGTCGGAATGGCTATTTACGGAACTTCCATAGCGGTGAATGGTGAGTTGGGCGTGCATTCGCTGTGCGCTTTCCATTCAATGCTATTGAACTTCCAAACATAACCGACCATGCTAGCTCAGCTATTTCCAGAACTTCCATAGCAGTGAATGGAGAGCATGTGTGTTCGGCTCTCCTTCACGTTGGGTGGCCCGTTCTGGATACTGGAGTGGTTCCCAGAGTTGGGCTGCCATTGATGGTAAATCTTAGCGATATACCATCAATGTCCAAGATTGTCTCATCATGAACAATGGGGGGCATATCACTAGGATACGCCCCTATTGTCTTATAGGTGCGGGTCCCAAAGCTCGGACCCGCACCTATATCCAGAACGGAACCCCGCAAGGTGGTGGCTGGAGGACTCTGGTCCGGCCACCACCAAGCCGGCTCCCCATAGAAGTGAATGGGAGCGTACTGCGCATGCACAGTCCCCGCTCCCATTCATTTCTATGGAGCCGACGGAAATAGCCGAGCCATTGCTCGCCTATTTTCGCCGGCCCCATAGAAAATGAATGGAGGGCGGCTTCGAATGCGCAGTATGCCCTGCTTCACTTTCAGGGCTCCGTTCTGGATACCTGAACTCGCACCTATAAGAAATTTTGGGGCATATCCTAGCTACTGTATATGCCACTATTGTCCAAGATTATGCAAACTCTTTAACTGGCTTGTGACAACTTGGAGTGCTGTCCCTCTTTTTGCACATAGCTGGATTAAGGTTAGTGAGTTTAGGCCTCTTTCACATGTCAGTGTTCCGCAGACGTGTGCTGTACGTGTTCTCCACAGACAGCACACGTCCCCATTCATTTTAATGTGTATTCACACATCAGTGTTTTATCATGGTCCGTGGGTCCATTTTTTTTAGTACGGATGCATGCTCTATTTTGTGTTCACGGATTCATCATGCCTATTATAGTCTATGGGTCCATGAAAACCACGGATGCATCCGTGTTGCGTCCGTGTTTCACGGATCATTAAGAAGAAATGCTTTAAACATTATTTTTCAGCTGTTCAGGGTCACATGACACACTGACAGCAAAAAACGGACACACAGACCCAACACAGATCCATCACGGACATCTTCACAGGGGCATTACTATCCACCTTTCACGGATTTAAGCACAGACACGAATTGTGGAATGAGGCTTTAGGCTTAGTTTTAGGTTTAGTGAGTTTAGAGTGAGTTAGTGGTAATGTGTTAAGGTTACAGTTAGTAAATAAAAGGGTTTTCCAAGACTTTAATACTGATTACCTATCATCTTTAAGTGATCCGTGGGACACTTGGGACCCCCCCCCCGATCAGCTGATTGTGAAGGCACCGGAGCTCCTGTGAGTGCTGCAGCCTTCTGTCTGCTCACCAAGCACAGCACCATACATTATACAGCGGTTGTGCTTGGTATTGCACTCAGCCTCATTCACTTCTATGGGGCTGACCTGCTCCTAGGCCACATGACTGATGAACGTGACGTCACTGGCCTAGGAAAAGCTGAGAGAAGACCATTGCTGCCTTCTCAAACAGATGATCAGCAGGGGTCCCGGGTGTGGAACACCACTGATCAGATACTTATGACCTATCTTCAGTAGAGATTAGTGAAGTGTTAAAAAATTTGATTCAGCTGCTTTGCCGAACTTCCGCAAGAAATGAATTCCGAATTACTTTGTCATAAATCACTTTCCATTGTATGGAGCGGGGGCAATGATGGGGAACAGTGATTACACCCCCAGCCCCCCTGTAATTTAACCTCTCAGAATCCGTGTTCAACACTGATTGCAGCATCTGTGACTCACGTTAAGCTGTTTAGGAGTTAATCAGCTCATACACTTGCTCACAGATGACATCACCACTTCCTCACATGACTCATGACATCACCGCGCGCACCCAGTGTGAGATCACCTTAAGTCGTTTAGTGGGTTTTCTTCAATCAAGACGGGAGCGGACAGCCTCTCCTTAAGCAAGTGGATGAGATGAAATAATTTGTTTATATATTCAGCCACCATTTTAGTTAAAATTGATTGGCTACCATGAAGAGCAAGGAAATTCGGCTACTTTGGATACTTCAATTCGCTCAACGCTAATCCTGAGGATAGGTCATCGGTATTAAAGTCTTGGAAAACCCCTTTACGGTTTGGGTTACAGTAGCCCTAACCCTAATGCAATAATAATAGTAACATAGTCTATAAGGCTGAAAAAAGACATCTGTCCATCCAGTTCGGCCTGCCATCCCGCATGCCATCCTTCTGTCATGTACCTTAGTTACTAATATCAGCACCTATAGAACGTAATGTTTTTGCCATTTCACCTTATTGCACTACAACTTTTGTCCCGCTGCCCATATTGTGTTTGAAACATCCAAACCCTGACCACCCAGCTGTGAGCGCTATCCCCCGGATCATCCCTGTCCACATGTTTAATGAATAAAAAAACACTTGTTTGGCAGAAAATTTAAATATTAAACCAGATGTTTTTTAGTGTCAGAGCAGAGAGCGTCCCCCACATTGATGTGGTTTCACTTGGAACAAAAAATTGTCTGGCGGAGAGGCTGACACCACATGAATTTTTGATGCTGATTCCTCCTTGTCAGGTTTGTTCTCAGTCTTCTCACGCTGCTGTGGCAAATGTTCCCCAAATGGTTGTATTGCTACTATAATTCTTATTTCCCCTGTGCCCTGCATACATTTATTGCTGCTATGTCTGGTTTCAGTTATGACAGGAGATATAGTCTTAGCTGAAGAAATCAGAGAGATTGCATACATTTCCGAGCCAACTTCATCATAGTATTAAACTCTCTTAGACTCACAGTGTGTCAGGATTGAGAAAGTTTTGACATCAGATTTACTTTCTTTGGTGACACTTTCTATTTTTTTTATTTATTTATTGTCCTTTTCTTCGTGGCACGGTATATGAAAAAATGAAGTTCTTAAATTGGCTTTATGTGGTCTATCATGAACTCAATAGATCCATCATAGAAGAATATATAAAAATAGGGATAAAATACAAAAGCTACAAAGGAAGACTGAAAGGGTGAAGATTTCATGTAGATAAATTCTACATTGAATTGACAGTGTATAAAACAACGCACTTCACAGCTGGGCTAGTTCCTTCTTCAGGTCTACAATGGTGGAAGAAAAGTTTTAGGAAAAGACTCTAAAGAGCCTAATATTCTTTCATTGGCACCATATAACACAATGCATCTGAGAGCTGGACAAGCTCCTTGTTCAGGTACTATGATATGGATGAACTTTAAAAAAAAAAGAGAAAAGTCAAACCAAAAAAGCTTCAAAGGAAACTCAAAGCCTTAAGGTTTTCTTCAATAGATACTCTTCTACTTTAATCGACAGTATATAAAGCAACGCGTTTCAGAGCTATTCTAGATCCTTAAGTAAATATTTAAAGGGAATCTGTCACCACATCGCTCGCTATGAAATCATCTTACATGCCCGATGCATGCTTGTCGATATATTCTATAATATTGCTGGCCCTATTTTTATTGGTGGCATTATTGTGGTGAAATTAGGCTTTTTATGTTATGTTAATTAGCCCCTGGGTGCAACGAACGAAGTGGCAGCAGAGGTTCACCACAGTAAACATCCACAGGTTGGTACACAGGCAGATAACAGGAACAAACACAGTAGCAGGAACCTAATTGCTCAGGCAAGGAGAGAGGGCAGTCCAGCAATTATAGCAGAAGCTGATTAACAATTAGAAGTAGCTGTGCAGCTGCATATACACCGACGAGCAAAAGGGTAACAATGTTCTGAACTTTTGACTTTCAGGCTCCATATCTCACCATCCTCTACAGCTTGGAGACTACCATCATTTTTTAGACAATCATCTTGGCTATCTCATACATAAATTGGACATGCAACTATTTAGCACATGATTAGTTCTTCAGATTCTTGTCATGTGACTGCATTATTACTCTTTTGTTCCTAAAATTCAAAATTTTAGTATGTTGTAAATCCACCTTTGGCTTTCAACACGGCCTGAATCCTTCTGGGCATGCTCTCGATCAGATTCAAGCATGTCTTGACCGAAATCTGTTCCCAGGTCTCTTCTGCACATTCCCAATGTTGGTACATACTGGTCGATGCACTTGGATAAGAATACAGCTTTTTCTTCAACCCTATCCACAAATGTTTGGGTTGAGGCATGGGGACTCTGGGGCCAATCCAGCACCTCTACGTCATTGAACCATTTCTTCGCCAATTTAACATATGCTTTGGGTCGTTGTCCTGCTGGAACACTATGTCGTCTTTTTCATACCCATAGTACTTGAGTGTATGAAGTACAGTAACTCGTCTTGTAGGATACTCACATATAGCTCAGCACTGGGACCACCATCGATCCTGGTTAAGTATCCAATGCCTTTGGCTATGAAACAAACCCATATCATCAGGCTTCTTCCACCGAACTTAACAGTTCATTCAATTTCTCGATCCGTTAGCCCTCTTTTCCCTTGTTTCTTCCAGACCCATTTGCACCCATCAGAGCCCAGTCTATTGACTTTCGTCTCATCTCTCCAAAAAAACCTGTTTCCAATCTTCCACTGTTCGTATTTTTTTGCAAACTTGAGCTGACGCTTCTTATGACCATAATGAAGTCGAGGCTTCTTCACCTTTTTTCGGGCCACCATTCCAGACTTGTGTAATGTGCGTCGCACGGTGCTTGCATTGACGTCTGTGATCTCACTATTCTGAAGCATACGAGCCGCCTTCACTGCCATGTTTGTCATGCCAGAGCTGATAGACCTTGTGATAAGTTGCCTTTGATATGTTGCCTGGACGTCCACCTCTTGGCTTTGGAATAGATGGATGGATTTCATTTCGCATTTTTCCACCTGTCATGGCCTCACATGATGCAGTTTGGAAATTTTCTTGGCCGAGATACCGCTATCAATGAGCTGGATGATTCTGTTTCTTTTTTCTTGGGGAATCTTCTTCATGTCCGCTCCTGGATTCAAACCAGTGGCCTTTCGTTTAGGAATCAATTTAATAGGGAATGTGAGAACAGGTTGTAATGTGTAGTATAGAAGAAAAAGATTGTACCGCCACCAGGAGCAAAACAGTAACAATGCAGTTAAAGAATCTGCAGAACTAATCATGTGCTAAATAGTTGCAAGTCAAATTTATGTATGAGATAGCCGAGATGATTGTCTATAAAATGAGGGGAGTCTCACATTCTAAGCTGTAGTGGATGGAGAGATATGGAGCCTGAAAGTCAAAAGTTCAAAACATTGTTACCCTTTTGCTCGTCAGTGTACAGCAAGGAGAGTAAGGGAGTGGTGCTGATGACAAAAATGGGAGTAGTAGTAGTTCAATGCATAATGCTCGTAAAAGAAGTGGCGGAGCAGCAATGGATGTGGTCACTGATGTAACACGAGGTCTTCAGTAGATAATATTCAGTTATTGGCAGTGTATAAAACAAAGCATTTCAAAGCCGGACAGGCTCCTTCATTAGGTACTACACTGATGGATGAATGAAATACATATGGAACACATTTAACTATTTTTAATCTTTTCAAAATACATTCAATCAGTGCACAACCTATGAAGTGAGATAGTTCAGCTCCCAAATATGTTGTTTCATATATTACCAATGAAAGAACATTATCTGTTGAAGACCTTGGATGTTTGACTCTTCATTTGTGCAGAAAAAATCTTCTGAATTCTCTTCTCAGATGAACCGTGGACTGTTTGAGTATTTAGGTAAGGTTAGGCATTCACTGAAATTTGTGGAGTTACTTTTTTCATTTTGCTTAGTTTATTATACAAAAAAGGTTGTTTTTTTGTTATTACCATAAGAATGAACAAGTCTAACACACTAAAAGGGTTTTTACACTGATATTTTATCCTCAGGATAGGTCATCGGTATCTGATTGGTGGGGGTCTGACACCCGGGACCCCCGCCGATCAGCCGTTTGAGAAGGTACCGGTGCTCCTGTGAGTGCCGCAGCCTTCTCACAGTGCTTGGTATTGAGCCCAGCCTCATTCACTTCAAAGGGGCTGAGCTGATCCTAGTCCACGTGACACATGAACTTATTGGCACTCGGCCTAGAAAAAGCAGAGAGAAGGCCACAGGCAGGGGTGGATTGGTCATAAAACTTACAGGGAAATTCCCCGGTGGACCTGAGCCCTCCTCACAGGCGCGTAGTGTAGGTTTTTGGGGATGTATTTTGTGCTGCTGGCGGCAGTATTTTGTGATGGACTGTGGCATTTGGCTCTCTGGGGCGGAATAATGTGCCACAATATGGTATTGCCCTCACATCAGACCCCCATATCAGCCCCCTGTGCCCCCATACCATCTCACTGTGCCCCCACCAGACCTCAGATCAGCAGAATGTGCCCCCATCAGACCTCAGATCAGCAGAATGTGCCCCCATCAGACCTCAGATCAGCAGAATGTGCCCCCATCAGACCTCAGATCAGCAGAATGTGCCCCCATCAGACCTCAGATCAGCAGAATGTGCCCCCATCAGACCTCAGATCAGCAGAATGTGCCCCCATCAGACCTCAGATCAGCAGAATGTGCCCCCATCATACCTCAAATCAGCAGAATGTGCCCCCATAAGACCTCACATCATCAGAATGTGCCCCCATCAGACCTCATATCATGCCCCCATCAGACCTCAGATCAGCAGAATGTGCCCCCATCAGACCTCAGATTAGCGTCTTGTGCCCCTATCAGACCTCAGATCAGCCCACCCAGCCACTGATAAAGACCATACTTACCGTACCTGTTCTGCGCTGCCGCTGCCGTCCGGTCCCACGCTCATGCCCCCACTTACTTGTGTTGGCCCTGCCTTTCATCAATTTGGACCAGACTGTAAAATGGGACCACTTTTAGTATTTTTTCCAGGGCCACTTTTAAGTTCCCAATCCACCCCTGGCTGCTAGGCTCACAGGAGCGCCAGTGCCTTCTCAAACAGCTGATCTGCAGGGGTCCCAAGTGTCGGGCCACCACCAATCAGATGCTGATGACCTATGTTGAGGATAGGTCATCAGTATAAAAATCTTGGAAAACCCCTTTAAATTAAAGTAGAGTGTATGTGAGCAAATCAAATGATCTACCACAATTGTAACAAGGACATTACCTGCACACATTCTTGGACAGTGGGGATGGGTAGTAAGAATTCTAATCTAATGAGGATGGATAAGAAAATCTATGGCCTTATGGGTAATGTTATGTTTTAAAACTCACAGAAACAAAAGGATAAAAAAGGATAAAAACATCCTGCATGATGTAATAATGATTGCGGATATCAGTGGCTATATATATATCAAAGTAAATCACAGAAAAATAATATCAGTGCACAAAAATAGATGCAAACAATATATACTGTATAAACTAAGACCTCATTCTGATATGGTAAAATCTGAGACTCTTAGCCAATATATTTTGATCAAAACACATCTGTGCCCACCTACCCAGCGTCACGGTGGTCTCAGGTCAGGCTCAGGTCCTACGCTAAACCTAACTATGCCATTGTACATGTTATAAAACTAAGCAAAACTCACAGAAACAAAAGGATAAAAAAGGATAAAAACGCTCTTAGCGCTCTTAGCTTATCTTGAGTAGCATTCCTGTGCACTTTTGCTCTTCCTATCAAATTGAGCGCCTGATTGCGTGGTACATATAGGTGTGTTTGCTCCTCCTCTCATCGGTTGCTGTATGCACATAGAGGTTACTAGGAGCAACACACCTATATGTGCAGTGTCCATGCTCCTAGATATAGATGCCCAACAGCATAGTTAGGTTTAGCGTAGGACCTGCCTGACCTGAGACCACCGTGACGCTGGGTAGGTGGGCACAGATGTGTTTTGATCAAAATATATTGGCTAAGAGTCTTAGATTTTACCATATCAGAATGAGGTCTTAGTTTATACAGTATATATTGTTTGCATCTATTTTTGTGCACTGATATTATTTTTCTGTGATTTATAATGTTATGTTTTAGTTCACTGGGGATAAATGCAGACTATTTTGTTCAGTGGGCATGGAATGGAAACATCTGGTCTAGTGGAGATGGAAAGGGAAAGTTTCAGTCAAAAAGAAAGGAAACAATTTAGATCAATGAGGATGCTTACAAATAGACTGGTCTAATGAAGATAGATACAAAAGGTCCAGTTCCAGTATAGATGGGTAGGAAAAATACAATGGGGATATAAAGGAATGGTTTGTCCATTAGGAAGGAACAGAAAAATATCTGGTCCACTACAGATGGACAGGAAAATTTCTGGTTTAATACAAAAGAAGGGCCAATTTAGACCAATGAGGATGCATAAAAATTGTTATGTTCAATGAGGATAGGTAGAAGGGTTAGGGTTCAGTAGAGATGAACAGGAAAAATCTTATACAGTTAGGATGGAGAGGAATGTTTTGTCCAGTGAGAAGGTGTGAGAAAAGTCCTGGTTCAGTAGGAAAGGATCATAAAAATCTTGGCCTAATGGAAACTGACAGGAAAAAGTCTGGTCCAGTGGGGGCGTATGGAAAAAGTGCTGGTCCTGTAGGGAAGATGACATTTTCTTCCCCAGTGAAGATTGATAGGTTGCATAGGAAAAGTGTTCACACAGTGTGAATGGATAAGAAAATGTTCTAGCGCAATGGAGGTGAGTAGGAAAGCTTCTAGTCCAATACAGACAGATAAGAAAGAGTTTGGTCTAATTAGCTTGTGTGGACCCTGAATCCTGGGATCTTCAGTGTAATAGCAACCACCCATCTATTCCCACTGCACAAATGCTTATACTTTTTATGGAAGCTTGACCTCTCCATCTATTACTGTACTGCAGAAAATACATTTTCACGTAGTGTCAAATGAGACAAAAGTCCTAATCATATTCCATGCTCCCTGTATGCAGCACATACAGATAAATGTACTTCTACATGTGATTATTAACTCATTTTGGACATATTTCAGGAAAGTAAATATTTCAAAATGTTGCACTGACTCCCGATAGGAAACCTTCACTCCAATGAAAACTGCCAAAAACGATGAGAATTCAGCCCAAATGAATCATTTACATAACCCCTTAGAGTCTATTGTCTTTTGTTTCTTCACTCTTGTTTTCCGGATCTCTTTCAATAAATCCCAGCTTGGAAGATACATCTAGTACACAACGTACGAGAACAGTCATAGGCTCTGGAATTCTCAATGACCAGAGAGTGAAGCAAGACTTTTGGATGGCCAAATAAATCAGTCGTATTGTTATGTTGATTCAGTCTGTGTTAATAGCTGGGGCTATGAAAATGAAGCACCCAGGACAGAATGGGATTTAGTATTAAGTCTGAGGTTTACAGTAGGTGGTTGATAGAACGCTCCTGGTTATTATGCTACATATCATCTATTTAGACAGTTATTTATGTATTAAAAGGGTTTTCCAAGACTTTAATACTGATGACCTATCCTCTGAGTAGGTCATCAGTATCTGATCAGTGGGGGTCTGACACCTAGGATCCCCACCGATCAGCAGTTTCAGAAGGCTCCAGCACTCCTGTGAGCCCCGCAGCCTTCTCCATGCTCACCAAGCACAGCGCCGTACATTGTATAGTGACTGTCCTTGGTATCGTACTGATCCCCATAAACTTCAAAGGGGCTGAGCTGTGCCTAGGCCACGTGACCAATGCAATGCAAAACTGTGAGAAGGTCGCAGTGCTTCTGCAAGGTGTTGGACCCCCCACCAATTAGATACTGATGACCTATTCTGAGGATAGGCCATCAGTATTAAAGTCTCAGAAAACCCGAGACTTTATGGATCCTTAGTTTCAACTTAAACCTCTGCCTGGCACGGGAGCCTGGTGCTTTATGGTGGGCTCAGGTCCAGACAGGATCACCAACCTGTAACTGGTTGGGTTTGGGTAACCTCAGCAGCATTTGGTATTCATGTTGAGTGGGCTTGACTCTTTGGATCTTTAGCAGTCAGAGTATGGGGTAATCCAACAACAAATGGAAGGCTTTCATAGTCAAATAGATATTTTGAAAATACTTCTGTGTCAGTTCCTACAGATATATAGATTAAGAGTATACTATTACACTGCAAAGGGGAAGAGGTTACCGTGCTCCTCTTCTTTCTCTTGGTGTCTCCCAATCAGCCCTGTAGTATGGACAGATCTGTTCAGTCAAGGAGAAGGAAGGGTGGCCACAAAAGGGTGGGCCATCAGAGAGTTTAAGTGCAGGAAAATATTTTTTGATAAATATTTTAAGGATGCATATTGAGAATAGGAGATGTAGTGCCATAGAGTAAGGGTACTTTGGACTATAGTGGACATTTGCCTCTATTGTTACTATACAAAGCCATGAACTCCCTACTTTATTGTACTTTGGTTTAACTACAGAAACATAGAAGAGGTGTCTTTACTGTAAGAGCAATTAAAGGGATTCTCCAGGAATTAAGAAAATGAAAATATTTAAATATTACTTTATTATAAATATATTCCCAAATGCCTTACATTAGTTATAAAGGCTAGTTTTGTCTGGGGAGCAATCATTAGGAGAAACAAAATGGCCGCTGTCCTATTAGTACACACAAAACCTGTCCTAATCACACAGGAGGACACTGAGATAGACAGCTGCCTCATCCTCCTCTCTGCTTTGCTTGTCAGAGATTATGATCCTGAATACATATGATAAGATCTTTAGCTAAATTTCTGTTGGAATTGAGTTCATGAGCAGATGTGGCTGATAAGCAGCAACACTTGTGTGCAGTCTCCATTACCACAGTCTGTCCTGTCCGTCCTCTCTGTACTTCATGTCTCCTCATGAACTCCATTCCCACAGAGATTCAATTAAAGTTCTTATCAGTTTTATTCAGGATCATAATCCCTGATAAGCAGAGCAGAGAGGAGGATGAGGCAGCTTTTTACCTCAGTGTTTTGAAGTAACTTGTCCTCCTGTGTGATTAGTACAGGTTTAGTGTGTGCTAATAGGATGGTGGCCATTTTGTTTCTCCTAATCATTATTGGGGACTCCACTTAGAACTTCATCATAGGTAGGATGTAAGTATAGGTTTGTCCTATCTCTTGTACACCCTGGATGTGTTATAACATGACTGACCAGATCCCTACCTCATATTGCGGATTTAGGCTAGTGATTTTTATTTACTTTTCATTATTCTGTATGTGATTTGTCTGTGTTACCTTATATTTAATCACACTTAATAAATATATTTATTCACTTAGCCTGCATAAGCTTATTCATTCTCAAATCTTATGAATTGACATTACACTTGGTGTCAGAAGTGGGATTTGAATTATGAATATGCCTATTGTTTCTAGGGTGTTACATAGAGAGGGTAGTTTCGACCTGCCCCGCCGAATGGGAAAATGAAGGTGTTAGAAAAATATCTCTGTTCAAATAGTTCTGGTTTCTAGTCTGTGAGAAGATATTTTGATGAGAAAGTTTAGAATAAGTATTGTCTGGTATTAGTATGAAGTAAAAATGTTAGAGAAGAAATGTGTCAGGAAAGGGGGGCTGACTGTTGCATGTCGGCTAGCAAACATTCCTTAATAAGAGATGAGATAAGAGATGTTGGATTCTGCGCAATGCAAAAGTGACTATGAAAAAAGGGAGGGGGTATGAGGAGTAAGACCAATAGTTTAAGATTGTTGAAACATGTTTTAGTAAGTGATGTAATATGTGCAATAGCTTTTTACAAGACACGGAAAAGAGTAAGATTATTTAAGATATTTTTTTCATTTTTCCAGGCAACAATTGTAAGGTGTGAACCCAGCCTTAAAGAAAAAATATTACATAGGTGCTCCACCAATTGGTATATAAAATGATTAGGTTTTAACAAAAATTGTTTCTGTCTTGTTATAAGCTTTTGATTGATTACAGAGTGAAGACTAGCAGACATTGCAAGGAATGGCAGAAATAGTCAACAGCGATTATGAGCAATTCTATATGTGGTGTGTGTATCAGTTTTCAGAAAAGCTGTGTGACTGTATAGATTTAGGAATATCAGATAAAGAAAAGCTGTGTAGCTGAGAGCCATAAATCATTCAGTAGAATGTGAATGGCTGTGGCTTTAAAGGGAACCTGTCATCTCCAAAACACCCCCTGAACTAGAGTAAGCGGTGTATAGTGTAAGTGATGCTGAATCCGAATATGTAATTTTTATCTTCATACTCACTTCCATTCTGACGCTGTGCTCCCACAAACCAGCAGTGAAATGCACTCACTGGACTCTTCTTTCAGTCCTCTCCATTATGTGAGTGAGCACCGGAGTCCAGTGAGTGCATATTACTGCCGGTTTGTGGGAACACAAACATCAGAATGGAAGTGAGTATGAAGATAAAACTTACATATTCGGATTTAGTGGTGTAAGGGTGTGGTTATTAGCTGTGAGTGGATATGAATAAATGATGTTGCAACAAGAAATGAATAAATTAAAATGTGAATCTGTATGGAGTACAATTTTTTTTATAATACGCATTTGAAATTTTAATTTTTCTTGGGAAATTTTTGTTTTTATCTGTGCAAAAGCTTTGATTAAGCTCTACATGTTTTTCATGGGATTCAATGAAATGTTTCTTATGGGACCTTGATGTGTACTTCCTGACCAACCAGCAGGGCTGATTGCAACAACTTGCAGACCAGTCAGGGGAGGAGGTCTAAGTGTCAAAGCTCCTCACACAAACAAGGTTATGGACTGTCTTACACCTACTAAGAAGAGCCTCTGAAACCTGCACTTAAAGGGAACCTGTCATCTCCAAAACACCCCATGAACTAGAGTAAGCGGTGTATAGTGTAAGTGACGTTGAGTCCGGTTATGTAATTTTTATCTTCATACTCACTTCCATTCTGACGCTGTGCTCCCACAAACCTGCAGTAAAATGCACTCAGTGGACTCCAGTGCTCACTCACATAATGGAGAGGACTCAAAGAAGAGTCCAGTGAGTGCATTTTACTGCTGGTTTCTGGGAGCACAGCGTCGGAATGGAAGTGAGTATGAAGATAAAACTTTCATATTCGGATTCAGCATCACTTACACTATACAACGCTTACTCTAGTTCAGGGGGTGTTTCGGAGATGACAGGTTCCCTTTAAGATTGTGTTTACACCTTCAATCCCCTCGTACAGCAACACAGACAAAGGATGGCTGAACTTTGTAACAACATAGGCGTTGCAGCACAAAAAGGACCGTGCATATGGTGCACAGTACACAAAAAAAAATGGAGAATGCCAGAGGCTTTGTAAATTTAGAGTCCAAGAAGATCAACAATGAAGAAGATCTCCGTGAAAGACACTTCTTGTTAGTCTAACACACTTTTTTTTATTAGAGATCCAATGGTTCCAAAATGGTTTTCTGTCCGACGACTAGGTTATATATGTAGAATAGGTCCTGATGTTAGTTGTTGAAAATGGGGTGGAATGTATTGTAAGGGTATTTTTAAGTACTGACTGATTCTGTCCCCTTTAATTCTGTTCCCTTTAATTTAGTCTCTTTTATGTTAATTTTAGTATTCAGTGTAAGATATTCCTTGTAAAGTAGTGGGTTAGGCATACCCATCCCTGATTCTGTTGATAAGACCACATTCAGAGACACATCTCAGAACATGCGTGATGCACAACAGGGGCCTGGCCAAGGTGTATAACTATGGTTACACACATAAATCAGTGGGGACTCTACTTGGAACTTTATCATAGGTAGGATGTAAGTATTGATTTGCCCTATCTCTTGTACACCCTGAGGTGTTGGTCATGTGTTATAATGTGGTAGACAGCCATGTGTTATAGAATAGCCAAGAGGATCCCTATGTCTTATTGCATATTTTGGCTAGTGATGTTTATTTAATTTTTTATTATTCTGTATGTGATTTGTGTTATCTTATATTTAATCACACTTAGTAAATATAGTCATTCACTTAGCCTGCATAAGCTTATTCATTCTCAAATCTTTTGAATTCACATTACATTTATGTCTGGAAAAACTGCTTAGTCATTCACATAGACTTGTATTGTCACTCTATACAAGTGTATGACAGACTGAAATTGCTAAATTGTTTCTGTTAAGGCTGTGATTCTCCACTTCACCACTCCCACTAGTTCAATTAGCATCTATATATAAGGAGAGCGGTTAGAGATCCTAGTTGTCTGCAGATAGGAGCCAGTATTTAGTAGAAGAGAGTCTGCTAAACTGCATGAGTGATAAGAGGAAGACAGTCTGCCACAGACACTTGGTTACAGGCACTTTGACCAAGGTACCCACCTTCTAAGAGAGAGAGAGAGAGACAGCTTGCCCAAGCATTTCCTCAGCACAGAACTATGTTGTATATTCATCTTGTGCATCTAGAATAAAAATAAAGTGACTTTCTAAATAGTCTAACTTAGAAAAGTCCATTTTGCCTGGTGTATACAGCTCCTATGATAACCTACTGTATGTGCCTCAATGTGTACTGACTGCAAATAGACTCTTTGAGCTGTGTAATCCTTAGAAGACATTTGAATCTGACTACATAGGGTATTTTTGTAGTCTGTGATCATGGAGATCCATAGTTTTGAATAGGAGCTGTATATACCAAACAGAAGAAGATTTTTAATCAAAATTATGTCCACAGATGCATCATTTTTAATTTTAGGTGTATTTAGATGAAAAAAACAGTTTGTAAGATGGACATGCCCTTTAAGGAACAAAAGCAATTATAATGCATCTTGTGGGTAACCTTAGTATTCAGGTATGTGTTTGTTGGCTTGTACTATTAAAAGGGAAACCATGGATAAGTGTCAAGCAGAGAAAACAACTATTATAGCACCCAGTCAGTTCTGTATCTCTTGTATTCTATTCATGAAGTGAGAAAATCAAGATAAAAAAAAACTTTAACAGCATCAAAGAGCACACATATGGTCGGTGGGTGCATGAACTGTGCACATAAAATCACAAAAGATTTTACACGGCAAAGTTTCTTCATTTTTATTTTAGACATATTGGAGCTATGAAAAACGATTGCAAAAGTATACAACCCCTTAACATGTATGGAAAGTAGAACTAGAAAACAGACGCTATTTGTAACACCTGTTTGCCAAATGTTCTCTTGTTCTGTACCTAGAAAACTGTTAAACGAAATAACAGGCGGTATCATTTGACCAGGTCAGCTGTTTACATGTCATAGACATCTGGAATAGCGGTCTGATTCCATGGTGTAAATAGCTTGGAAAGCTATGTGATTTCATTTGTGGATCAAAAATTATATTGTTCAAGGAAGAATTTCCCAAGACGATCGCCTTTACTGTATATGACAAGTCAGCGCAGCACAGTATACATTCTCTGTTTTCTTTTCAAGAATGTCTCCCGTTTTATAGTGTGCTCCTTGCCAGCTCTGAAAGCTATACCATTACAGATTCCTTGTCTGCCAGCAGTAACTTCTATCCCGGCTCCCACTGCTTTATTACTCTGTAACTTAACTATTATGCGATGCAGGAGAGATCCATCATACCGCGTTCTCCTCACACTAGTAGCTTTTAATTGCTGATTATGTTGGACTTTTGCCTGGAAAGCCAAATTCCAGGGGATCCCAGACTTTCCCCATCTCCTTTGTATAGCAATTCTGGGAGTATGAGGGCAGTATTATGGAAGATATATTCTTGTACATAGGAGCAGTATTATGGAAGATATATTCTTGTATATAGGAGCAGTATTATAGTAGTTATATTCTTGTACATAGGAGCAGTATTATAGTAGTTATATTCTTGTACATAAGAGCAGTATTATAGTAGTTATATTCTTGTACATAGGAGCAGTATTATAGTAGTTATATTCTTATACATAGGAGCAGTATTATAGTAGTTATATTCTTGTACATAGGAGCAGTATTATAGTAGTTATTTTCTTGTACATAGGAGCAGTATTATAGCAGTTATATTCTTATACATAGGAGCAGTATTATAGTAGTTATATTCTTGTACATAGGAGCAGTATTATAGTAGTTATATTCTTGTACATAGGAGCAGTATTATAGAGTTATATTCTTACATAGGGCAGTATTTAGAGTTATATTCTTATACATAGGAGCAGTATTATAGTAGTTATATTCTTGTACATAGAGCAGTATATAGTAGTTATTTTTCTTGAACATAGGAGGCAGTATTATAGTAGTTATATTCTTGTACATAGGAGCGTATTATAGTAGTTATATTCTTGTACATAGGAGGCAGTATTATAGTAGTTATATTCTTGAACATAGGAGCAGTATTATAGTAGTTATATTCTTGAACATAGGAGGTATATTATAGTAGTATATTCTTGTACATAGGAGCAGTATTATAGTAGTTATATTCTTGTACATAGGAGGCAGTATTATAGTATTATATTCTTGTACATAGGAGCAGTATTATAGTAGTTATATTCTTGTACATAGGAGCAGTATTATAGTAGTTATATTCTTGTACATAGGAGCAGTATTATAGTAGTTATATTCTTGTACATAGGAGCAGTATTATAGTAGTTATATTCTTATACATAGAGGCAGTATTATAGTAATTATATTCTTGTACATAGGAGCAGTATTATAGTAGTTATATTCTTGTACATAGGAGCAGTATTATAGTAGTTATATTCTTGTATATAGGAGCAGTATTATAGTAGTTTTATTCTTGTACATAGGAGCAGTATTATAGTAGTTATATTCTTGTACATAGGAGCAGTATTATAGTAGTTTTATTCTTGTACATAGGAGGCAGTATTATAGTAGTTATATTCTTGTATATAGGGGCAGTATTATAGTAGTTATATTCTTATATATAGCAGCAGTATTATAGTAGTTATATTCTTGTACATAGGAGCAGTATTATAGTAGTTATATTCTTATACATAGGAGCAGTATTATAGTAATTATTTTCTTGTACATAGGGGCAGTATTATAGTAGTTATAATATTCTACATAGAAGGCATTATTATAGCAGGTGTAATCTTATATATAGGGGCAGCAATATAGTTTATAGACCAGATAGATTAGATAGTCAGATTGGCTGAGGTCTTTTGGAATATCCATAATGTGCATTGAATTAATCTAGATACAAATGATATGCGCCTCTCTGTCTCCATGTCCAATATTATTAAAATCAGCTCCACAGTAATCTCTGCGTCTTTTCAGTGGGATCAAACGCTACAGAATAGGTATGGAGAACACACGTGATAAATACATTCAAAACTTTTATAGAGAGGAACATATGTGCTTATTTGTACATAAGATCAATCGAACATTTGGCTCTGCAGCTGTGATTGCCGCACGGGAACCACATTGATAATGATGGTCATGTCAGCATTAATCAGCAGTCCTGCAGAAAACCCCCAGAGCACATATGGTTTTCCAGTATAGAGATTCTCCCCATCTATTACCGTTAAACTTTCATTATCTCCTCCACGGCTTCTGCATGTAAGCATTTTTTTTTTATGATTGCCCTAAACATTTCCAGAACGTCTCATCCGATCTACCGTAGCCTAATATCTTATTGTACTTTTATCTCCTTCTTCTATCCATTTTAATTAAGGAAGGACTGTGGCCTGTACGCAGCGTGTTCAGGACACATAAACATTTAATGACCGACTTGCGTAATTCAGGTGGATACCGTCTTCTGTAACTTTTCTCCTTATTTAGTTCCATGGAGGGTTAGGATTAGAAAGATTGCGGATAGTTACTTTTATTCCGGCAAAAAGTTCATGAGCCACTCTATCCCCAAAGCTTTATTTACACCCATTATGGAGATTCATGGGAGTCTTCATCACTATTGCCTGTTCAGGTCCCGAACTCTCTCTAGCGTGAGCCTCTCAGCAAAAAATTCTCTGTATGGGCTGCTATACACTACTCACAAAAAGTTAGGGATATTTGGCTTATGAACCTAAAATGCTTTCAAACCTTTACAGGTGAACTTAATGTGACCTTCTCTAAACTTTGAATGCACATGTCCAACTGTTTAATGTTTCAGTATTTTTCTGCACAACTTGCTGTTCTCTAACAAGGAGCTTAATGGCAAAATTCACAACAGGTGTTTGATCCATGAATCACCCAATACATTTCCTGGTTCAATTAGAATTGGTATTTAAACAGTTCTCCTCATCATGCTGTTCACATTTTGACATCATGAGACCAAGACGACACCTAACAATTGATCAACATAACCTCGCCATTGCAAGGCTTCAAGCATTATGTTTTCAGACGGAAGTGGCAACTGAACTTAGAGAGTCACAGAGTGTCACCAGAAGGTTGCAACAGAGATACAGAGAGACTGGAAGAGTCACAGAAAGGCATAGATGTGGATACCATTTGGTCACATCCCACATGCTTCATTGTGAACAATGGCCTGAGGAACAGGATGATGAACGGCACACAAATCCAGGCACATTTAAGGGAGGTGAGAGGCACTCAAGTGTCAGAACATTCAAAAGCTTTTACATTAGTGCGGCCTGCATTATAGACGACCTGCAAGGTACCTGACCACAGGCGTCATCGTCCTGCATGGACCAGGGAGCATCTACACTGGACAAGGGACCAGTGGGCCTCAGTGATGAAAGTCGATTGACACTGAGCAGAAATTATGGCCACCAACGATGTTGGAGATGTCAAGGAGAGCACTATGTATCAGCCACCGTTGTCATAAGACGAGCCTTTGGTGGTGGTGGTGTTACAGTGTGGGCAGGTATGTCTAGTCCATACAGAACTGCCCTAAACTGTGTGAATGATACAATGGTTCTTTCATGAACCGCTAAAATGTCTCGCTTTCAACATTTGATATTTGTTCTGTTTTTTTTTTTTTTTTAATAAAACATGGGTCTGAGATTAGCAAATCATTTCATTCTGGTTTTATTTACATATTACATTTTTATATATATTTTATGTACCTTTTACACAGCATCCCAACTTTTTTTAAATTGGGGTTGTACATACTATATGTATGGCTATCCAAAAAGATATATATTTTATTTCAGCTAGAATCCTACTGTAGCTTTACTGTGTGTGTATAGACAGGTGCACACAGTGCTACTTCCCATGTTCACTGAGCTTGATGAATGTAACGATTTCTGAACTTTATGTGTCAGTCAGATGTTCTGTGGTCATCTCAATAAAGACACTAATGAGCAAACAGGATTTTCACTGGAAAGCTCCCATCAACAATTTTATTAAGTATGACAATTTATTTCATTAGAACCGTAGCAATGCATTGAGTCTGGGACTGCGTTCAACATTCATCTGAATAGTAAGTAGATTCTCGAGATTTCATGTTGGCCAAACTTCCATAGTTTTGTTTTGCATATTATTTTTAAACATTTACAGAACAGGCCTGTTTTTGCCAAATCTCTTGTACAAAAAGTTTGTTTAAAAGTTTTCATATTCAAAAAAACTAAAATGTATCATTTGATGGGGCAAACAAGTTACACTGCATTGAACAGCTGGCCGTGAAGTACTGGGACCACCACAATCTCAAGAATGAGGGTCACTGGCCCTTATTCCCACTAGAAAATTGTCCACGCATGCATTGTCAGTATCCATTAGAGTAAATGGAGGATAAGAATGCGCAATGGGTCATTACCAATATTCTTTACATCTGAGGATGGATTTACTAGCCCTATCCTGGAAACTATTTCAAGTATCATAATATACTGTTACGGACATCTTAATTGGAAGCTGTCACATTGAACGTGCATGATCAATGCCCAACATGTTGTAGAGCAGGAGTAGCTGAGCCGGTGGATATAAAGGTTCAGGGGGAAAGATTCTGTATAACTTGCATCTTTTTATTTTAAGGGGGTTGTGCTTTATATTGATGACTAGTGTTGAGCGAGCATGCTCGGCCGAACTCGCTGTTTTAGCATACCTTTAAGAGTGAAAGGAGTGAAAGAGGAGAAGTCGCGATTCTGACCTTTTTCTATTAACCAGACACCCTCCCCTCTTCCGAGCGGAGGTGTCTGGTTTAGTCCCATTAACTAACATTATACTTGGGTGCTTGGCCGACCACTCGAGCAAACCCTAGTGCTCGGCCAGAGCACCCGAGCATACGAGCACAGAGGTGCTCGCTCAACACTATTGATGACCTATTCACCTCCTCCTGTTCACAAATCTAGTCCCCGACGCCTGCGCAGCTCTTCCATTCTCCGGCGCCTGCGCACTGCTCTACCCACGGCTTGGCCGGATTGGGGAGAGCTGACCGACGCATACACACTAGAATCCCGTGCGCCTCTGCCCACAGTGGGCATAGCAGTGCGCAGGCACCGGGGAATGGAAGAGCAGCGCAGGCGCCGGGGACTGGATTTGTGAACAGTAGGAGGAGAAAAGTATGCTAAAGGGGGGCGGACAAGAGCACGGAAATAGGAGGGGTTTTCAATTCAAATCGCCCCCAGGGGCTTGGGCACCTTCTTAAATAAACAGGCTTCCAGGCACTTGAGGGGGCTAATTTACATAACTTATAAAAGTGTTTTTAGAGGATTTCAGAGAGGGACATATATAATAAAGGTACTGTTTTAATGTATGTAAGGTAGTCTATAGCCTGATCTGAGCAGTCTATGACATTCAGATCAGGTGAAAGACTCCCTTTAAAACAGTGAGCAAAAATCAGAATAAGCCATCCTGACATAAAAGCAGACTTTAAAATCATAATGAGCCTAGAAACAGAGGGGCCCCTGAGGTCCCACAGACGACAACTCCATTGAAGATGATAGTAGAGTACCTTGCTGCTGGGGTTGTTCTGTTTTTCAAAAATATCCTATTAGCCATATTAGATGAGAGGATGCACATAGGCAATGAGAACACAGGGTGAGCCGTCAGGACCATTATCCATGTGCACCTTAAAGTGCATTTCCCATTTTTAACACCAGGTTGTTTCCAGGTCTAATATTCTGTGCTGATTATTTTTTGGATATATCTGTATCGGGGTCAGAGCTCTGAATCCCTGCACAGAGTTAAAGGTAATAGTTTTGCTACCGGCAGCCAACACTACAGGGAGATCAGGAGGTTACTTCATACAGTTTACGTTCTACGTATAAACATTTTGCAATAAACTCTCAAGCTCCCTCTAGTGGTGGTTGCAATCAGCTACGATTTTATGATTTAGCTCTAAGGCAGGGGATTTGGATCTCTGTATCAGAAAACGAATCTTGTTACCTGTATTAACATATAATCAGAAATTAATTAGCACAGGGTTTAAGACCAATTTGTATTCACAGGGTGGACATTCAATTTTAGGTTTGCTTTTTTAGAAGATGATTTAGAAGGGGTACATGCAGACATTTGGTTTTCTGCTCCTTTCATTCTGCATTACTATGCATTTAATACAATGTATTTTCTTCAGCGCTGCTTGAATACAGCAGGTCTAATGTTTTACATCCCCGTCTGTCGTCAAAGTGATTTATTTCGAAATAGGGCATTTTTCCTTTATTATAGTCATCCATATCAGACGGGGAAAAAATCTCCCCAATCCCAGTTTATGATGTACACGTACCATGGCAGCCTGTATTTTGAGGTGAATGCCATTGTTCGCAGCATTTTCCACTTTACAAAAAAAAAAATTACAAAAAAAAAAAGAAAAACTATGACAGCGATGCTGTGTCCTGGTTTACCCTTTGAGTGAAGCAAGACTTTTTCCTTTGCTATATTCATGGCTTTGAAACGTTGTGCTGGGAGCAGTGTTTGGCACTTCATAATGTAAAAACAAGCGAGCCCATTAGCATTAGTGTGATATTGTACAAATATTGTATTTTGCATAACATTTGAATTAACTTGAGTCGTATTTCCCAATAGCAGATTGTAGCTGTTTATGTTTTATGTTAGCCCTTCAGTTGTACAACATGTTCTGCCGGTTATGTCGTGTCCAAAATTTCCAATTTATATTTGGACCATGAACCAAAAGGCGAAATGAACAGAATTGCCTCCTGACTGCATGGAAAAATGTTGCGTACACATTGCAGAAAGGACAGTGTTTACCGTAAAGCGCACACATAGGAAGTCATCTACACCCTATGAAGAACTATTACTAATGTTTTTGTTTCTTTTTGTAATGAGGGTTTTTCCGGGACAGGATTATAGTAGTTACATTCTTATATATAGGAGGCAGTATTATAGTAGTTATATTCTTGTACGTAGGAGCAGTATTAAAATAGTTATATTCTTGTACATAGGAGGCAGTATTGTAGTAGTTATATTCTTGTATATAGGAGCAGTATTATAGTAGTTATTTTCTTGCACATAGGAGGCAGTATTATAGTAGTTATATTCTTGTACATAGGAGCAGTATTATAGTAGTTATATTCTTGTACATAGGAGCAGTATTATAGTAGTTATATTCTTGTACATAGGAGCAGTATTATAGTAGTTATATTCTTGTACATAGGAGCAGTATTATATAGTAGTTATATATTCTTGTACATAGGAGCAGTATTATAGTAGTATATATTCTTGTACATAGGAGGCAGTATTATAGTAGTTATATTCCTGGGAGGCAGTATTATATAGTAGTTATATTTCTTGTACATAGAAGACAGTATTATAGTAGTTATATTCTTGTACATAGGTGGCAGTATTATAGTAGTTATATTCTTGTACATAGGAACAGTATATATAGTAGTTATAGTTCTTGTACATAGGAACAGTATTATAGAAGTTATATGCTTGTACATAGGAGCAAGTATATAGTTATATATTCTTGTACATAGGAGGCAGTATTATAGTAGTTATATTCTTGTACATAGGAGGCAGTATTATATAGTAGTTATATTCTTGTACATAGAAGGCAGTATTATAGTAGTTATATTCTTGTACATAGGAGCAGTATTATAGTAGTTATATTCTTGTACATAGGAGCAGTATTATAGTAGTTATATTCTTGTAATAGGGGGCAGTATTATAGTAGTTATATTCTTGTACATAGGAGGCAGTATTATAGTAGTTATATTCTTGTACATAGAAGGCAGTATTATAGTAGTTATATTCTTGTACATAGGAAGCAGTATTATAGTAGTTATATTCTTGTACATAGGAGCAGTATTATAGTAGTTATATTCTTGTACATACATAGGAGTATTGTACATAGGAGCAGTATATAGTAGTTATATTCTTGTACATAGTAGGAGCAGTATTATAGTAGTATATTCTTGTACATAGAAGGCAGTATTATAGTAGTTATATTTTGTACAGTAGGAGCAGTATTATAGTAGTTATATTCTTGTACATAGAAGGCAGTATTATAGTAGTTATATTCTTGTACATAGGAGGCAGTATTATAGTAGTTATATTCTTGTACATAGAAGGCAGTATTATAGTAGTTATATTCTTGTACATAGGAGGCAGTATTATTATAGTAGTTTATATTCTTGTACATAGGAGCAGTATTATAGTAGTTATATTTCTTGTACATAGTAGCAGTATTATAGTAGTTATATTCTTGTACATAGAAGGCAGTATTATAGTAGTTGTATTCTTGTACAAAGGAGGCGGTATTATAGTAGTTATATTCTTATACATAGGAGCAGTATTATAGTAGTTATATTCTTATTATAGTAGTTATATTCTTGTACATAGGAGGCAGTATTATAGTAGTTATTTTCTTTACAAAGGAGGCAGTATTATAGTAGTTATGTTCTTGTACATAGGAGCAGTATTATAGTAGTCATATTCTTGTACATAGGAACAGTATTATAGTAGTTATATTCTTGTACATAGGAGGCAGTATTATAGTATTAATATTCTTGTGCATAGGAGAAGTATTATAGTAGGTATATTCTTGTACATAAGAGCAGTATTATAGTAGTTATATTCTTATACATAGGAGCAGTATTATAGTACTTATATTCTTATACATAGGAGACATAGGAGCAGTATTATAGTAGTTATATTCTTGTACATAGAAGCAGTATTATAGTAGTTATATTCTTGTACATAGGAGCAGTATTATAGTAGTTATATTCTTGTACATAGGAGCAGTATTATAGTAGTTAGATTCTTGTACATAGGAGCAGTATTATAGTAGTTATATTTTTGTACATAGGAGGCAGTATTATAGTAGTTATATTCTTATACATAGGAGCAGTATTATAGTAGTTATATTCTTGTACATAGCAGGCAGTATTATAGTAGTCATATTATTGTACATAGGGGGCAGTATTAAAGTAGATATATTATTGTACATAGGGGGCAGTATTAAAGTAGTTATATTCTTGCACATAGAAGGCAGTATTATAGTAGTTATATTCTTGTACATAGGAGGGCAGTATTATAGTAGTTATATTCTTGTACATAGGAGCAGTATTATAGTGGTTAGATTCTTGTACATAGGAGCAGTATTATAGTAGTTATATTTTTGTACATAGGAGGCAGTATTATAGTAGTTATATTCTTGTACATAGGAGGCAGTATTATAGTAGTTATATTCTTATACATAGGAGCAGTATTATAGTAGTTATATTCTTGTACATAGCAGGCAGTATTATAGTAGTCATATTATTGTACATAGGGGGCAGTATTAAAGTAGATATATTATTGTACATAGGGGGCAGTATTAAAGTAGTTATATTCTTGCACATAGAAGGCAGTATTATAGTAGTTATATTCTTGTACATAAGAGCAGTATTATAGTAGTTATATTCTTATACATAGGAGCAGTATTATAGTAGTTATATTCTTATTATAGTAGTTATATTCTTGTACATAGGAGGCAGTATTATAGTAGTTATTTTCTTTACAAAGGAGGCAGTATTATAATAGTTATGTTCTTGTACATAGGAAGAGTATTATAGTAGTTATATTCTTGTACATATGAGGCAGTATTATCGTAGTTATATTCTTGTACATGGGAGCAGTATTATAGTAGTTATATTCTTGTACATAGGAGCAGTATTATAGTAGTTATATTCTTCTACATAGGAAGAGTATTATAGTAGTTATATTCTTGTACATAGGAGGCAGTATTATAGTAGTTTTATTCTTGTGCATAGGAGCAGTATTATAGTAGGTATATTCTTGTACATAAAAGCAGTATTATAGTAGTTATATTCTTATACATAGGAGCAGTATTATAGTAGTTATATTCTTGTACATAGGAGGCAGTATTATAGTAGTTATATTATTGTACATAGGGGGCAGTATTAAAGTAGATATATTATTGTACATAGGGGGCAGTATTAAAGTAGTTATATTCTTGTACATAGTAGGCAGTATTATAGTAGTTATATTCTTGTAGATAGGAGCAGTATTATAGTAGTTATATTCTTGTACATAGGAGCAGTATTATAGTAGTTATATTCTTGTACACAGGAGGCAGTATTATACTACAGTAGTTATATTCTTGTACATAGGAGCAGTATTATAGTAGTTATATTCTTGTACATAGGAGGCAGTATTATAGTAGTTATATTCTTGTACATAGGAGGCGGTATTATAGTAGTTATAGTCTTGTACATAGGAGGCAGTATTATAGTTATATTCTTGTACATAGGAGAGGTATTATAGTAGTTATATTATTATGCATAGAAACAGTATTATATATACTTTTTGTAGGAACAGGGATATAACAGGTGAATGTTTTCTTGTGCTTTACAGAAAGAGAAATAAATGTAATGTAGGGCTCATTGCAAAAGTGACCATTAACCCAGATTATCAAATGGTTCACCCTGTAAAGAAAACTTCTTCACTCTGAAAAATTGCCCATGGAAATAATTCAGACACAATGCCAAAAAATGTGTCTCTCTTTCAGAAGGCAGAAAATAAATGGTATGAACTTCAAGTGTTAGTTACAGTTAATTTGTGAGAGATATTAAGTTCTGTATTAACTGGCAATGTGATGAAGCCGTTAATACTTTTTATATATTTTAAGAAGAATTTTTGGATGCGCTTTTCTGTTTATATTTTCTTCAAATTCTTGTACAGATTCTTGTGATGCTTTGTACGTTAAAGGAGCCATACTGGGTTACTATTTTTTAGAAATAGTGTCACTTTTATCCATAGGCTATTTCTGGTATTGCAGCTGACAAGAATGTTGCAATGCCAGGCACAGCTATAGACAAGAGTTGTGCTGTTTCTTGAAAATAATAATCTACTTTCCTGCTACAGTATCTCTACCTTAACAAATAATTTTGCATTGGTTGTAACTGAAAAGTTAAGCAACGATACAAAAAGTTTGAATATTATATTGTGTCTACAGCTCCTATATACTGTATACAGCTATGTTTTTCCATGTTAACATACCAAAAAACAAACCTATAATTTAAAGGGGTTGTCCCACAAAAAATATTCTGCAGTTTTCAAACCAGCACCTGGATCTGAATTTTTTTGTAATTGCATGTAATTAATTTTTTTTGCATAGCCACTGAGTTATTCAATAAAATGTATCTATATAGCGCCATCTACTGTTTTTTTTTATTTCTTTGTCCTGCTCACTGAGATGGCCGCACATGCTCAGTTTCATCCTTCAAATGCCTCCTGAGTTGTGATAGGAAGAGCATGGACACGCCCCCTTAGCTGTGATAAGGAGAGCATGGACACGCCCCCTGAGCTTCAGCAGAAAAGACACTTCCATGGAGCAGCCAGCTTGATATAAATCTAGCAGAGCAATAAATGGGGATATCTCTGGATCCACTTGAGGTACAGGGCTGGATTGTTACAAAGAAATTGTCATATACATTATCCAATATCAATTTTTTATATTAATCATGGGATAACCCTTTTAATCTTGTAGTCATGTTACTCTTCATCTGTCCTCAATTTCTTTCTAACCTACCATACCTGCTTTAGCAAGAAACATAGGGCAGATGATTAAGAATGTGACTGCAGTCAGACCACACTGGATCTGTTTGTAGTCTGTTACAATGGAGACACATAGTATTGCATAGAAGCTGAAGACACAAAACTGTAGGAGATTTTTATTAAAGACAATTTGCCATGGTGCAACTCTAGTAGGAACAAGTTTACAACCCTTTGTCTAGTTCAGTGTGACTGCAGATAATTAATTTTATGCACCTTTTCTGTAAAGACCCATGCAGGAAACAAAGGGGTTGTCCGGGTTCAGAGCTGAACCTGGACATACCCTTAATTTCACCCTGGCAGCACGTCTGACAAGAGCATCGGAGCATCTCATGCTCCGATGCTCTCCTTTGCCCTGCGCAATTTAGCATTTTACCCAGTTCCTGTGACAGTTCCTGTGACAAACCGGGCTCTGCCAGGAGGAGGCTTCCGCCCAGCAGTGAGCCCGTTGGTGTCACCGGCACTGATGGGCGGGCTTTAGCACTGCCCTAGCTAGTAAAAGAGCTAGGGCAGCGCTAAAGCCGGCCCATCAGTGCCGGTGACACCAACGGGCTCACTGCTGGGCGGAAGCCTCTGCCCGGCAATGTGTATTTGTAAACAAAAGAACCCTTGCCCTGCGCGATCCAGCGCAGGGCAAGGGAGCGCATCAGAGTATGAAATGCTCCGAAGTTAACATCAGGCGGGCTGTCTGGGTGAAATTAAGGGTATGTCCAGGTTCAACTCTGAACCCGGACAACCCCTTTAATATATTGGGAAACCTGTACATCTTTATAAAATAAACCAAAGCAGTCTTTTCCACTTTAAATGAATCAAAATTAGTTCTACATGGCATAGTTTTATTCCGGTCGTCTCTTGGCATGTTTGTCGTTCTGCCGCCGGACCTCCAGGCCGCCCCCATTTTAGTGAATGGGGCCAGAGCGGACTTCCAGTGGCATGCGTGCACTAGTGGCAGCACAGATCCGGCAGGCTGTTCAATCGCCGGGACAGCCTGCCAGAGAAGGCTGCCGCTAATGTGAAAGTAGCCTAGCTAAAACCCCTAGGTTTACAAGTAGAGTGGACTTTGGTGTATTTTTCAGATGCGTCTTTCACATAATCTATGCGATACATTGGGACCTAGGTTTCTGCAAGCAGGGACATAACTAAAGGGGGTGCACAGGATGCAGATGAAATGTTGATTTGAATCTTGAGGAGCCACAAAAGGTCTTTGGCCCCATATGATTAGACCAGTACTATAAATGAAGTAGCATAGTTAGGGCCCTGTTACAGATTTTACATTAGTACCAGACGTTTCAACTTAATACTGCATCTTCACCATTTACACCAAATTCTACTCCATCTGTATGAATTATAGATCATTATGGCAGCAGAGCAGAGGCAGTCAGAAGGCTGAGATCACTGTATGGGCCTATTATTATTTCAGCTCATTACATGGATAAGTAAAACTGAAGCAGATTTGGAAGGATTTATTGCTTCATGTAAAGGATCAAGTATTTGCTTGCGCTAAGAGCCAAATTGAATATTGGGACGCTGCAACGAGAAGGCGCCAATAGAAGGAGAGATAAGGAGACAGTGCTGGGAGCGCGATTCATAAGTCAGTGTGGTCCCAGAGCTGAGTTTTTACAAACACGAGCATTAATTATACTGGAGCTATTGGGTTTAATCTTGGCAAAAATACAGGTAATTTTCACACAAGAACAAACAGTTCTGGAAAAGTATTTTCGAGTGGTCCAAGAGAGACAAACAGATTAGAGTCATGCGAGACTCCCATTGCCATGCTTATAGAGCGCTGTGCAGCTTGTGACAGCAAGCAATGATGAATAGCTGAATATCCAAGTACGCAGTAGCACCAAGGCCATGAAAGGATCACTGTATCTTACATACTAGTTGTAGTTTTTCTCTTGATGTTGCTCAAAAGTTCCTCTCATTAAAAGGGTTTTCTTGGATTAGAATATTGATGGCCTATACTTAGGAGAGCCCAACTCTCAAAAAACCCACCAGTCAGATGTTTGAAGAGGACGGGGCGCTTGTGCTCTTCATTGTTCACCTCAGTGCATCTACCTGTACTCCTCTGTTTGCACAGAGTATTGCAGATTTGGCCTTCTTACTTGATGTCATGCAGGCAGACAATGAAGAGGCCGCAATGTGCAAAGCTAGTTCTGCATTACAGAATCCATTTGCAAGAAAAATAAACTATTTTTTCATTATCTGAACAGACAGCATTTAAAAAAAAATCAAGTTGTACAGTTCCTAGGTTTATTGTCAGCATCCCAATAACATTCTTCTGCAAATGCTGAGCAATTGCACTTTTTTCTTCTAAAAATAATTTCAGTGCATTATATCCATGTTATTACATGCATTACTTTATCAGACCATGTAGTTCAAAGACATTTTACTATAAATATTGCATTGTTGTACCTGTGTTATTGAATGCATAGTGCAAAGACATTTCACTGCAAACACTGCTTTGTTATATCCGTATTATTGAACGCATTACTGTATCAGACCGTGTAGTGCAAATACATTTTACTACAAAAAATTGCAGTTATACCTGTGTTATGGAATGCATAGTTCAAAGACATTTCACTGCAAACACTGCTTTGTTATATCCGTGTTATTGAACGCATTACTGTATCAGACCGTGTAGTGCAAAGACATTTTACTACAAAAATTGCAGTTATACCTGTGTTATTGAATGCATAGTTCAAGAACATTTCACCACAAACATTGCATTGCTATATCCATGTTATTGAATGCATTACTGTATCAGACTGTGTAGTTCAAAGACATTTTACTACAAAAATTGCATTGTTCTACCTATGTTACTGGCCACATAGTTCAAAGACATTTTACCACAAACATTGCATTGTTATGTCCGTGTCCTTGTCCTCGTCATCATCAGTTACTGCTTCTCCCATTCAGACTACTCCTACTCTGCTCCATAGTCAGCCATTGTTAACATAATATGGGGCCACTCCTAGCAATCTGATGCGCAAGCTTAACTCCCTCCTGGTCAAGTTGCTGGCAGTTAAGTCACTGCTATACCACTTAGAGGATTCTGCTGCCTTTAAAGAGCTGATGGCGTGCACCCAGCCTCACTGGAAGATACCTAGCCAGCATTATTTCTTCAAAAAAGCCATCTTTGCCTTGTTGCTTGTGCAGGAGGCTGATGATGACAACAACAACACTGCCAGAAAGAACTAGGATCTTGGGCACATTGGCAAGAAGGGCTAGCTGTATGCATGTTTGCTTACGTAATAACAGGCATATCTTTACCATCAAGCAATCTGACAATTACTGTATAGCCATGCTTTTTGACCCTCACTATCAAAGGAAAATTCCTGTTGCCAAGAGGGAGTCCAAATTAATTTATTACCAGGATACAATGTGTACGCAGCCTGACGAAGATTTTTGCCTTGTATGTTTCATGCTGTGCTACTACTGCTGCTGCTTCTACTACTACGACCACACGCAGCTCTTACCCTGCTCTTTCCACATCCACACTGTAATGCTATCCCACGAATAATGTAAAAAATGAAAATCAGACATCATATACTACATCTCCCCATTCATTGCTCTGCTAGATTTATATCAAGCTGACAGCTCAGGGGGAGTGTCTTTTCTGCTGCATCTCAGGAGGCGTGTCCATGCTCTCCCTATCACAGCTCAGGAGACAGTTAAAAGTTGAAACTGGGCATGTGCAGCCATCTCAGTGAATAGGTCAAAGAAATAAGAAATTAAGTGGCATTATACAGATACATTTTATTGAATAACTCAGTAGCTATACAAAATTTTTAATTATATGCCATTACAAAAGTACTCAGATCCAAGTGTTGGTTTGAAAACTGTAGAATATTTTTCGTGGGACAACCCCTTTAACATAAAGTACATCTATAGACTATTGTTATGTGGCCGGCAAACAAAGTAATGTGTGTCAGGCCTGGACAGCCCTTTTTACAAAGAACAGTGGCCTTGAACCCTTTGTGTTCTACCCATGGATGTAGAAATCACGACAATCCATTGGAGTTACACAAACCTCGGTGTACTCCTCCATCCAACTTAAGATTGTCAAGTCATAAATGTCCAGATGGGAACCCTTAATGATGATTTCCTTCATATTGCATTACTAAATCAATGATCCAGGCATCACTATGCATCTCTCAGCCGGACCGTGTGTGACTGGTCTCAGATCCATCTATCATGGCTCATTGGAATCTAATTTCAACGTGTTGCTTTCAAAACTGCTGAGCGTAGATGAAGGACGCTTCCCGCCGTACCATATATCAAACGATTTCACGTTTCTTTTCATCAGGGATAAGGTAAATTGCACAATCCAGAATTACCAGTCAATTTAGGAGATATATAGAAGCCGCAAACATAAGAGCTCCCACATGGATATTACAGATGCTAAAATAGGCAGGGCGGTCAGTCAGCTACTACCATGTACGAAGGACAAGGCATACACACCGCACCCTTCTTAAAGGAGAACTTCATTCATCACATGGTGTTATACTGAAGACCACCCTTCCTCGACAGTGGCAATCAGACTAAGGTAACGCACAAGCATCTTTTAAGGGGTTGTATCATCTTGGACATCGGGGACATATCGCTAGGATATGCCCCCAATGTCTAGCCCGCACCTCTCCTTAGAACGGAGCCTGCAAAGTGACGGAGAGTGCACCCGCCCTCCATTCATTACTATACAAGTACTGAAAACAGTCAAGCGGCCACTCGGCAATTTTCAGGAGTCCCATTGAAATGAATAGGAAGCGCACCACACACTCCGTTCACTTCTACGGGTCTGACGGAAATAGCCGAGCCAGCGCACACTATTTTCGGCAGTCCCATAGAAATTAATTGAGGACGTTGCATGCACGGTGTGCCCTGCATGACTCTGCAGGCTCTGTTCTTGGGGTCAAATACTATATGAGACATGCCCCCAATTTCCAATATAAGAAAACCTCTTTAATTGTAATTACATCCAATCAGGTGTCAGTTCCAACTGAAATTCCAGGAATTTTGTCCACCCTGGGCAGGGCCTTGTTGTCACATGACTGATGCCTGTGCACCTAGAATAGAGGCGGAGTCTGACACAAATAACTGTCACTAGTTGTTACAATGTAGACACTGTACTGTAATAGTGAGGATAAATGCAGACGATCGGGATTGCGTGCTGATTTTCCGTGCAGTTTGGCACGCAGAAAATCCGCACCGTAGGTCATACACATTGTATTCTGTGAGAGTTTGAAATTCTCATGCACACAATGCAGATTTTTTCAGTGCAGATTTTTACCTGCGGTGTGGATTTTAAAATCTACAGCATGTCAATTTATTTCATCTATCCTGACCGGATTTTCTCCATTCATTTGAATGAGGAGAAAAAAATTCCGCATGCGGAAAATCAGCACCAAATCCGCATGTAAATCCGCACCAATGGATGCAGATTGTCCGCACGGATTTTCCTGCAAACACGTGCAGATTTCAGTGCGGATGGTCCGCTCATAAATCCCAAACATGTGCATTTACCCCGAATGCAGTGACCACATTGCCTTGATAATTCACCTATTTGTTGGCTTAGTTTACTCCAAATATGCACCAAAATGTTGGCACTTTTTGGCGCATGGTACCTCATTTAAGCCACGCACCCTTTCCTATGAAGCTGCGCCCATTACTGCTAAGACTCACCCCTTGTCAGGGAGTCACAAAAAGTGTCTAAAACTGTTTAAACACCTAAGAAAGCACAGACGCCAGAATTCTAACACATTTTTATGAATAAATCCCCCTATGTCTGTCATGGCTAACCTCCGGCACTCCAGCTTTGGTAAGACTACAACTCCCAGCAAGTTCCATTCATTCCTGTGGAGTTCTGAGAACAGCGAAGCAAGTGAGCATCTTAGGAGTTGTAGTTTTACCACAGCTGGAGAGTCGGAGGTTAGCCATCACAGCCCTATGTGCTCATTTTTTGCTTCTGGAATTATCTTTTATATATTTTTGTGACTTTTTGGGCACATACAGCAAAAATATGAAGTACAATATTGAGATGGGGGGATATCAGAACTATTAAAGGTCAGCACCCCTGCTGATCAGAAGTTAGAGAAGGCAGTGGCACTCTTTCTGCTTTTCCTAGACCGAGTGATGACATGGTCAATGGTCACATGACCTAGAAGCAGCTCAGTCCCATAGAAGTGAATGAAGCTGAGCTGCAATACCAAGCACGGCCACTATACAATGTACGGCGCTGTGCTTGGTGAGCTCACAAGAGTGCCGCTATCTTCTCAAGCAGCTGATTGGTGGGGCTCCCGGGTGTCAGATCCCCACCAATCAGATACTGATGACCTATCCAGAGGATAGGGGCTAAGTGAATGCAGGTTAAGAAATCACCCTTCATGACTGTGCTGTAAAAGTCAGTTAAGAGCTCCAAATAGCCATGAAAACCTCAACGTAGGGGACAAGATACTAATTGGTGGGGGTCTGACTTTTGGGGTCCCCACCAATTACAAGAACAGGTACCCTGTGTTCCCCCATTTAAATGAAGTGGAGATAGATAGATAGATAGATAGATAGATAGATAGATAGATAGATAGCTTAAAATGGGGTCGTATTAAATATTCCATGGCACCCTATATACATTTTACCACTAACTGCACCTTATGTCTGAGTGGAAATGGGCCCCTGTAGTTACTGGGCCCCACAGCAGCTGCTATACCTGCTATCCTGGTAGTTACTGCCATGCTTAGTAATGGGATAATGGAAGAATGGGTACCTACCTGTTCCAGGAGATGCAGCCACTATGGCTGTAGGGATTAGTAAACCCTTCAGGTGACCCCACGTGGACTGAGGAGGCCACAACCCTTCGCTCACTGCACACTATTGACTGCGGCGTGTCAGACTCACACCCTGCACTACTGCCCTCCACATAGAGGACCGCTGACTGGAAGGGAAGAAGACGAGGGCCTCATGCACATCTTGCACAGCTGAGGTAAAATGAAAGCAGAGCTCTGATTGGTTGGTATGAAAGCTGAGTTTTGATTGGTTGCTATGGGCAATGCTGAGAAGAGTATCAAAGCTGGTGTAATGGAAAACTGGCTTTTGCTGCCCATAGCAACCAATCTGATCCCACCATACATTTTTCAGAGCTCCTTTGGAAAAAGAAAGGTTGACTGTGATTGGTTGCTATGGGCAGTTAAGCCAGTTTTCCTTTATACAGAAAATCTCCCCATATTGTAAGACATTTCTGATGAATGAGGCCCAATATGAAGTATCCTGTACAAAGCACACAAGGGGGACAGGTGATCGTGACCCACCCTAGTAGATGGATGGATGGATAGATATAAAATAGATGAATAGAAAATAATTGGGCCTCCATTAGTGCCCTCCAGTAAGACTAATGCCCCCATTAGTGCAACCCAGAATTAATGCCCCCCAGCAAAAATAATGTCCCCATTAGTGCCCCCCAGTTAGAATAATGCCCCTATTAGTGCTCCCAGTTAGAATAATATCCCCATTAGTGCCCCCAGGAATATTAATGCCCCCCATTAGTGCCCCCCAGACATAATAATGTCCCCCATTAGTGCCCCCAGCTAAAATAATGCCCCCATTACTACCCCCACTTAGAATAATGTCCCCATTAGTGCCCCAGGAATATTAATGCCCCCATTAGTGCCCCCCAGGAATAATAATGTCCTCCATTAGTGCCCCCAGTTAGAATAATGCCCCCATTTGTGCGCCCTTCTCTGCTTCTGCAAAAAAAAACTCTGTTTGCTCGCACCACTGTGAACGCCCCCTACTGACTAGAAGGTCAGAACAGGACCTGTGCTCTACCGTGATGATGTCTCACAGGTCCTGTCCTCCAGTCCGCAGCACAACATAGGTAGGGGGAGGTAAAGGCTGTACTAATGAGCGTTCCACAGTAGAAGCACTCATTAGTAGCAGTCAGCACAGGATAATACTAGCAATTAACATTGCCGGTAGAAAAAAATTACCGGCACCGGCAGGGCCACTGAAATACCGGCCTTGCTGATGAGATACCAGCCGGGTGGCAACCCTAAGATAGATAGATATGAGCGATAGAAAGAGATAAATAGATAATAAATCTAGCAGAGCAATCGGAGCAATGAATGGGGAGATCTCTGGACCCATGTGAGGTCTAGGGCTGGTTCTAGCTTTGTCATGTGCTAGACCTGTGGTGTTGAACCTGTGGCACAGGTGTCAGAGGCGGCACTCGGAGCCCTCTCTGTGGGCAACCACACCCTGGTCTATGGTGTACCAATATGTCTTAGACTTTTCCTGCCATTCATCAGGACGCCACAGACAGTGCACTGAATACAGACAAACTACTATAGATAAATGATAAAGTACATGGAAGATATACTATATTAGACTGTAGTATTCAGGTTAAAGAGGCTCTGTCACTAGGTTTTAACCTATGTATTTAAATACATAGGTTAAACCCCTTGACTTCTACAGTTAAAACATACCTTTATTGCAGAGTACAGCGCAGCGGTTGTGCTGAAAAAAGAACTTTAATCTTTATGTTAATGAGCCTTCGGAGCACCGGGGGGCGGGCTCTTTCTTCCTGAGCACCGCTTCTTCACCGCCCCCCGGGTCCCGAGGCTCTCTCCGATGCCAACGTCCACGCCCCTCTGAAACTTGATTGACAGCGCTAGGCCGTTTGGCCTAGCGCTGAAATCCCGCCGGCGCATGCGCAGAAGCGCTTGCAGTGCCGAACACCGCAAGCGCTTCCATCCTTGTGCGCACGCGCCGTCACTTCCGGGTTCAGCGAAGTGACGGCGCGTGCGCACAAGGATGGAAGCGCTTGCGGTGTTCGGCACTGCAAGCGCTTCTGCGCATGCGCCGGCGGGATTTCAGCGCTAGGCCAAACGGCCTAGCGCTGTCAATCAAGTTTCAGAGGGGGCGTGGACGTTGGCATCGGAGAGAGCCTCGGGACCCGGGGGGCGGTGAAGAAGCGGTGCTCAGGAAGAAAGAGCCCGCCCCCCAGTGCTCCGAAGGCTCATTAACATAAAGATTAAAGTTCTTTTTTCAGCACAACCGCTGCGCTGTACTCTGCAATAAAGGTATGTTTTAACTGTAGAAGTCAAGGGGTTTTAACCTATGTATTTAAATACATAGGTTAAAACCTAGTGACAGAGCCTCTTTAAATTGCCGCGCTGGCACTTTGCAATAAATCAGTAGGTTTTGGGTTGCAGTTTGGGCGCTCGCTATGTATGATTTTCATTTTTTTACATTAATTATAGGATAGCCCCTTTAAGTGATGAAGGCCGCGTCAGAGTTCGCAGGAGGGCTGGAGAGTGCCTACCGCCATCCCTCATAATGTGGAGACACACAGGACCAACGCCATGGCCTTTGCCGTCTGGTATTTGTGGAGGGGACCTTGACCCACCTGACCATTCGCCGGCATTAGACACGTCCGGCAACATGGCAGCATTTCTGGAGATACGCTGCGCCCATTACTGCTAAGACTCACCCCTTGTCAGGGAGTCACAAAAAGTGTCTAAAACTGTTTAAACACCTAAGAAAGCACAGACGCCAGAATTCTAACACATTTTTATGAATAAATCCCCCTATGTCTGTCATGGCTAACCTCCGGCACTCCAGCTTTGGTAAGACTACAACTCCCAGCAAGTTCCATTCATTCCTGTGGAGTTCTGAGAACAGCGAAGCAAGTGAGCATCTTAGGAGTTGTAGTTTTACCACAGCTGGAGAGTCGGAGGTTAGCCATCACAGCCCTATGTGCTCATTTTTTGCTTCTGGAATTATCTTTTATATATTTTTGTGACTTTTTGGGCACATACAGCAAAAATATGAAGTACAATACTATGTATGATTTTCATTTTTTACATTAATTATAGGATAGCCCCTTTAAGTGATGAAGGCCGCGTCAGAGTTCACAGGAGGGCTGGAGAGTGCCTACCGCCATCCCTCATAATGTGGAGACACACAGGACCAACGCCATGGCCTTTGCCGTCTGGTATTTGTGGAGGGGACCTTGACCCACCTGACCATTCGCCGGCATTAGACACGTCCGGCAACATGGCAGCATT
This sequence comes from Rhinella marina, assembly GCA_900303285.1. NCBI lineage: Eukaryota > Metazoa > Chordata > Amphibia > Anura > Bufonidae > Rhinella > Rhinella marina. The sequence goes on from ONZH01002256.1 coordinate 288,762, forward strand.
TCTGGAGATACGCTTAGCCTTAGCTGAAATATGTAGGTCAGGCTATGGAAGTGAATGGAGTGCATGATGTATATTTGGTTCTATACTATTATCCGCAGCTTTAGGTCTTATCCGTCTCACATGATGAGTGTTTATGTAAAGGATTATATTAATGTGCCGGGCCTATATAACTGATCTATTGTGTCCCACAGAGCCGACAAGGAGATTAGCGTCTTATACAAGGGGGTCGGGGGTCCTTCCGTTTAATGGTGTGAAAAAGCGTAAGATAATCCCCAGGAGCGGACTGACCATTCAGAGTCTCAGAGAAGCCCAGGCAATGGTGCAATGATTCACCCAAAAAAAGTCCAGGAGAAAACAGACCCCATTTTAGGGCACTTTCACAATGCATTACAGAGTATGCAATTTTCCAATGTACTTTCTACATTGTACTTTCTACAATTCTTTATTGTTTTCAAGATCTCTGCTTGCTGTCATTAAAAATAAAACCGATGAAAATCTGACAAAGTTTCTTAAAGGGGTCTTCTGGAATCCAGCCGGTCCTACAAACCCACTTTAATTACACACAGGACAGGACACCTGTAGAAAGTTTGTAATATACTAAGTTGCGAGGATCAGCCTACTAAAAACATGTGACACCAGGGTTGGACACAGACAGCAGAGGGCCCCTGTGCAAAAAATGTACCTGGGCCCCCCCATTCCCTTAGTGCCTTGTGGCAAGGGGCAGGGATGCACCTAGCCTTTCTCCTGTGAGAGGCAACATTTGAAATAGTGCCTTTTACATCCAGTAATGTCTCCTCTGATGTAGATGTTCTCTTTCCTCATCTTCTCCATTCAGACCGGACCCCCATGATGACTTCTTTCAGCCATCTCTTGTCTCTGTAGAGTTTGACAAACAGACGATAGATAAATAAATAACAATAACAAACTAACAAAATAAGAATAACCGCACCCAGGAAATAGTATTTCTGACACTAAAAGTGTATCCATAATGTCCCCCCCAAAAAATTGTTCTAAGCTCATACGGGTGAACCCCACAGAAATAATGCTCCCCAAAGTTCCACCAATAGAAATAATCTGCCACAGTGTACTCAGTGTTAACAGTGCCCCCAGTAGTGAAAATTCCCCCATAGTGCTCATGATAGTAATCATGTTCCCCATAGTCCCCCATTATAATAATTCTCCTTACAATGTATGCCAGTAAAAAAATGCCCCCCTATGATGTGCACCAGTTACAATGTGCACCAGTACAAAAACAGCCCCCCTATAATGTGTGACAATAAAAAAAACTCCCTTCCTTTCAGATTAGATTCCCATATCAGACCTCAAATAAGATCCTACAATCAAACCGCATTATGAGATCCTCAGACCCCCATATGAGATCCTCAGACCTTCATATCAAATCTGCAGACCCCCATATCAGATCCTTAGACCCCCATATAAAATCCTAAGACCCCCATATCAGATCCTAAAACCTTCATATCAGATCCTCAGACCCTCATATCAGATCCTCAGACCCCCTGATCAGATTCTCAGAGTCCCATATCAGATCCTTAGACGCCCTTATCAGATCCTCAGACGCCCATATCAGATCCTCAGACCACCATGTTAGATCCTCAGACCTCCATATCAGATCCTCAGACTCCCTTATCAGATCCTCAGACCCCCATATCACATGCTCAGACCCCCTTATCAGATCCTTAGACCATCATATGAGATCCTCAGACCCCCAGATGAGATCCTCAGACCTTCATATCAGATCCTCAACCCCCATATCAGATCTTCAGACCTCCATATCAGATCCTCAGACTCCCTTATCAGATCCTAAGACCCCCATATCACATGCTCAGACCCCCTTATCAGATCCTTAGACTCCCATATCAGATCCTGAGACCATCATATCAGATCTTCAGACTCCCTTATCAGATCTTCAGACACCCTTATCAGATCTTCAGACCCTTATCAAATCCTCAGACCCCCCATATCACATTCTCAGACCCCCTTATCAGATCCTCAGACCACCATATCAAATCCTCAGACCCTCATATCAGATCCTCAGACCCCCCCCCAGTCAGGACAGTGCAGAGCGTTGAGGTCTCCTGCTTGGTGGTGGCTGGTGCGCCCTTGGGTGAGTGGGTCGCATCGGATGTGGAGCCCAATGACTGAATAGATGATGGGCATCGTTGTCAAATACAGGCACTAGGCACATTTCTCAAAAGCAGGATTTTCCCAAAGGCTGTGTATAGGGTGAGTCTTTTAATAGGTACATGCAATCTTTCCAAATTTATTTATTTATTTTATGCACTTACTATATTCTGCAGCACTTTGCAGACATTAGCATCAAGCTGTCCCCAATGGGGCTCACAATCTAAGTTCCCTTTTGGAGTGTGGGAGGAAACCAAAGTACCCGGAGGAAACCCACGCAAACACGGGGAGAACATAGAAACTGGTCGCATTCAAACCTAGGACCCCAGTGCTGCAAGGTGTACCAAAGGTGTACCATCTCTCAATAATTCTCTGCAATGTCCAACTACAGGGTGAAGTCCTAGATCGATGGGCAGTCTGTCTGGGCAGTCTGTCTCAGTATTGTGACTGGTGCCAGAAGCAATTAACCCTAACCACAAGCAGTAAAGTCCAAAGCTGTAAGTGTGCATTACCTTTACTGTCTCTGTTCAAGGTCTGTCCCTTAATGGTCCTCAATCCTCTGCACGAATTCAATACTTCCTCCTCCCCCTACGCTACCCAGAGGTTAGTTCTTAACAAAGTTGCTTTTCTGTCAGCTTTCACTCACAGGAATGGTGTCTCCCTGGAGAAGAATTCTCCTGATTTAGCTTGTTTGGCTTACACTCCAGAAGCAGCAGGCACATCTTGAACACACTTGAGCACACTCTATCCAGAAAATAATGGGACCAGCCAACTACGCAGCAACTATTAAATCTTTCACAGCCCTAGACCACCAGTGACTTTGTTATGTTATCCTTCATTACCCTAGACCACCAGGGACTTTACCATTAAATCCTTCACTGCTATAGACCACCAAGGACTTTGTCATGTTATCCTTCATTACCCTAGACCACCAGGGACTTTACCATTAAATCCTTCACTGCTATAGACTAACAGGGAATTTGCCATTAAATACTTCACTGCCCTTAACAACTAGAGACATTACAACTAACCCAATCACTATTTAGGCAATGTATAATTGTATTATTTGGACACTAAATAGCATCGTGTGAAAGTATTATTTAGCTAGGAATCCTTTCACTACCCTACACCACCAGGGACTTTTTCATTAAATCCTTCACTACCCTAGACCACCAGGGACTTTTTCATTAAATCCTTCACTGCCCTAGACCACCAGGGTCTTTTTCATTGACTCCTTCACTGCCCTAGACCACTAGGGACTCTGCAGTTAATATTTTCACTGCCCTAGACCACCAAGGACTTAAACACTAACCCTATCACTATTTAGGCACTGTATAGTGGTATTATTTGGACACTAATTGGTAGCATTGCATGAAAGTAGTAATTATCATTGTTAAAATGGTGTGTGGGTCTGCCTACTATACATGTTGTCCAGGACCAGGGATTAGATTTTATAACTCTGCCGTGTTGTTTTAGGACTCTGCAGTTTAATCTATTGCTAAAAAAAATAATCCTTATGGTTCGAGGCAGGACAGAAGTGAGAAGAACATGTTCACACAGCCAGAGTAGAAGAAAATGTTGTGATGCTCGCTCTCTGTTATCTTAGTTAGGGAATACTCCAAACTTGTCAGTAATGTTACGACTCCCTCAGGACAGACAGAGGAGAAGGAACACGCTGTCCTATTCATCAGCACATTTTTAGAAAATATGAAATCATCTAAAAAATGATTCTTAGTCACTGGACGACTAATGGAAATGATATTAGAGATGACTGTACTAAAACGGGACACGGATGGAGGGAGGGACGACACAAACAAGGGTGTTAAAGGACCCGACGAGAACATCCTCAGAAATTACACACATTGGGCTTGGACTTTTTTTTTAAGGGCCCCCTAACTATGGGCTGATCATATGGTCGATCAGCTGTACTTTGTGGTGGATACAATCAGCGATTCCCTGCAGCGCCACAACAGGTGAAAGTAAGCATTACACTGTTCTCATTTAAGTGAATGCACAAGCTTTGCCAGGTCCTTCAAAGAGAGATGCTCTTCTCAAGAGACGACGGTCCTAAGGGGGGGGGGGTAGTCCCATACTTTATAGACTTTATCCATGACTTTAATTTGAGGGCCCAGCTCAGCCCAGTTAAGGCTGAATGAGACTGAGCTGCAGTAGGAGGCAATGTCACCAAGGGTGCAGCGGTATTCTCTAAGTTTTACTACTGTCCAATGGGATTGAACCACCACTGGGAGTCATTCAAACGTCTAAGTGCTGTTGCTGGGCAAATTTTACAGAATTATTTAAAACCCCATTTACATTACATTACATTACCGTTTTTAGGGTCTTAAGTGTTTTTCAACTAAATTAAATAGGTGGTTTTATATGTGATACTACAGGGCAGCTCACAATAGACACAAAAGTAGAAAGATTTGTTATCTCCACAGCTACAGTATGGCGGTAGCATTAGAGTACAAGTAGTTATATTTTTGTATAAGAGGTAGTATTACAGTAGTTATATTCTTGTACATAGGAGCAGTATTATAGTAGTTATATTCTTGTACATAGGAGCAGTATTATAGTAGTTATATTCTTGTACATAGGAGCAGTATTATAGTAGTTATATTCTTGTACATAGGAGCAGTATTATAGTAGTTATATTCTTGTACATAGGAGCAGTATTATAGTAGTTATATTCTTGTACATAGGAGCAGTATTATAGTAGTTATATTCTTGTACATAGGAGCAGTATTATAGTAGTTATATTCTTGTACATAGGAGCAGTATTATATAGTAGTTATATTCTTGTACATAGGAGGCAGTATTATAGTAGTTATATTCTTGTACATAGGAGCAGTATTATAGTAGTTATATTCTTGTACATAGGAGCAGTATTATAGTAGTTATATTCTTGTACATAGGAGTAGTATTATAGTAGTTATAGTCTTGTACATAGGAGGCAGTATTATAGTAGTTATATTCTTGTACATAGGAGGCAGTATTATAGTAGTTATATTCTTATACATAGGAGCAGTATTATAGTAGTTATAGTTCTTGTACATAGGAGGCAGTATTATAGTAGTTATATTCTTGTACATAGGAGCAGTATTATAGTAGTTATATTCTTGTACATAGGAGCAGTATTATAGTAGTTATATTCTTGTACATAGGAGCAGTATTATAGTAGTTTATATTCTTGTACATAGGAGCAGTATTATAGTAGTTATATTCTTGTACATAGGAGCAGTATTATAGTAGTTTTATATTCTTGTACATAGGAGCAGTATTATAGTAGTTATATTCTTGTACATAGGAGCAGTATTATAGTAGTTATATTCTTGTACATAGGAGGCAGTATTATAGTAGTTATATTCTTGTACATAGGAGCAGTATTATAGTAGTTATATTCTTGTACATAGGAGCAGTATTATAGTAGTTATATTCTTGTACATAGGAGCAGTATTATAGTAGTTATATTCTTGTACATAGGAGCAGTATTATAGTAGTTTATATTCTTGTACATAGGAGCAGTATTATAGTAGTTATATTCTTGTACATAGGAGCAGTATTATAGTAGTTATATTCTTGTACATAGGAGTAGTATTATAGTAGTTATATTCTTGTACATAGGAGCAGTATTATAGTAGTTATATTCTTGTACATAGGAGCAGTATTATAGTAGTTATATTCTTGTACATAGGAGCAGTATTATAGTAGTTATATTCTTGTACATAGGAGGCAGTATTATAGTAGTTATATTCTTGTACATAGGAGCAGTATTATAGTAGTTATATTCTTGTACATAGTATAGGAGGCAGTATTATAGTAGTTATATTCTTGTACATAGGAGCAGTATTATAGTAGTTATATTCTTGTACATAGGAGGCAGTATTATAGTAGTTATATTCTTGTACATAGGAGGCAGTATTATAGTAGTTATATTCTTGTACATAGGAGCAGTATTATAGTAGTTATATTCTTGTACATAGGAGCAGTATTATAGTAGTTATATTCTTGTACATAGGAGCAGTATTATAGTAGTTATATTCTTGTACATAGGAGCAGTATTATAGTAGTTATATTCTTGTACATAGGAGCAGTATTATAGTAGTTATATTCTTGTACATAGGAGGCAGTATTATAGTAGTTTATATTTCTTACATAGGAGCAGTATTATAGTAGTTATATTCTTGTACATAGGAGCAGTATTATAGTAGTTATATTCTTGTACATAGGAGCAGTATTATAGTAGTTATATTCTTGTACATAGGAGCAGTATTATAGTAGTTATATTCTTGTACATAGGAGGCAGTATTATAGTAGTTATATTCTTGTACATAGGAGCAGTATTATAGTAGTTGTATTCTTGTACATAGGAGCAGTATTATAGTAGATATATTCTTGTACATAGGAGCAGTATTATAGTAGTTATATTCTTGTACATAGGAGCAGTATTATAGTAGTTATATTCTTGTACATAGGAGCAGTATTATAGTAGTTATATTCTCGTACATAGGAGCAGTATTATAGTAGTTATATTCTTGTACATAGGAGCAGTATTATAGCAGTTATTTTCCTGTACCTAGGGGGCTGTAGTAGATGTATAGTTTTATAGAGGGGGCAGTATTATAGTATTCATATTCTTGCATATAGGAAGCAGTATATTTTTTAATTTATGGTGCTAATAAGCATAAGAGATTATAAAATCTGTGCTCCATCATGAGGCATTTTAGGAAGGAAGCTCAGAAAAGAAAACTCCTTTTTGCAAAGCCTATATTGTGCAATATCTTTACCATTCAACTGTGGAATGTTTACTGCACCGGGGAGGATAATATTAATAGTCATTGAAATTGAATATGTTTTCTTTATTTGATGCATTTCTCTATAGGTTTCCCACAGACAGCGACAGAAGATAAAGGTGGAAATTTTCAAACACAACATTGATGAGAGATACATGGATGTTTTGTCATCACCTTATATTGGTATATGTCTCAGAGATGATCACTTTTCATGCTCCATTTTTCTTGTGAACACATGTGTAGGTATAGACGGCAATCCAGGACCCCGAGACCGTTCCACATACCAGGTCATATTGCAGCTGTTAGATCTATCACATACTTCAGGGTCTTCATAGTATTACACCATAGAAGACCCACTGGGGGTTCAGTAGCTTCAATGGACCTACAAATGAATTCACCACATTGTATGTCTTGAACATTTCAAGTTGTGCAGTCTGACTCTGATGAGATTTCATGTTACATTAAGGTCTCGTCGGTCAGATGTAGCATAGCTGAGTTTGTCATTTTTGCTGATGTTACTGTGTTATTCAAGTGCAACATTTAAGAAGATAGGCGGATACCTGATACGGCCAATTACTCAGTGCAAAGATTTGAAGAACCCGTCAGCCATAGCTAACATATCAAGTCGTCCTATAAACCATCTCTCCTGTTCCTCTAGCAACACTTCCTGTCCTGTTCTCCTTCAGCCCAGTTGACATAGGAATATTTTAACATTCTCTTCAGTGTCTTGAATAGTATCAAGAGTTTACTCACCTGTCCGTATTAGAAATCAAAGTGCAATCCGATATGCAAATGAACTGCTAAATGCACCGAGAATGAACCCTAGCACCTTGGTGCACCCAAGCTCCACTGCTATCCAGCTCCTCCATGGTCCACCCATTGTTTGATTGACAGAGCCAGGCATCTGAATTCTACTCTCACCTAGCACTGTAATCTCGCTTTAGCACTATTTTTTCTTTCATTGGCCCAGGCGCAGTACAGAGCTTTTCTCCAAGCCAGGAACCAGGCTCTACTGTGCATGTGTCAATGAATGAATGAATGAAAGGCACAGGCATAAGATCACAGGGCCAGGTATTTGTATTCTGTCAATCAAACAAGAATAAGAAGGGCTACACCCAGGGACGTAACTACCATAGCAGAAGATCATGCGACAGGGCAAGAGGGGGCCCAGTCTTAGTTGGGATTATCTCCTCTTCTACTGGGGGTGAAAACTTGGTCAGGAAACAACTTTTAGTAAATTTAGGCGGAAACCCTTCTGTCCTGTGTGTGGGGCCTGGTTTGATCCTTGCCATGGGGCCCTTACTTCTCTATGTACACCACAGGCTACACCTGAAGAGCAGTAGAACTTGGGTGCACCAAGGGACTAAGGCCCACCCTCGGTGCACTTAAGAGTTCATTTGTGTCAGATTAAAATTTGATATTGGGGGAATGCAACAACGGATTTACCTAAGGGTCCATTCACACGTCGTGTTTTTCTTTCCTGATCCGATCCGCATCCGATCCGCAAATCATGCGGATAGGATGCGGATCCATTCATTTCAATGGGTCCCGAAAAATGCGGATGATATGCGGAATGCATCAATATGTCAATATGTGATCCTTTTCCAGGAAATAGAAAGAAATACTCTACCAACATATATTCCTTCTAACCTTTTTTTTGGCGGAAAAACGGAACGGATGCGGATGAACAATTGGTAGAAACGGAAGGTTTTTGCGGAAACACGGATCCGCAAAAAACAGACCGAAAATCTGGAAAAGAAAAATACGTGTGACGTGTGAATGAAGCCCAACAAAAGTACTGTGTTAACATGGTTTTCTAAGCCCTAAAAGGCAGTGTGAATAGTTACATAGTCAAAAACTGGATGAGAGATTCACTTTCATAGGCCCTAAAGATGTGAATATTGAAAAAGATGGAGAATTGGATCCACACAACCCCCAAAACACATAGTTGGAAGAGCTGACATAGGGTTGAGAGGACAGAATCTTATGGACTTTGTAGAGGGTTTTCATGTCTATGCAATCCACGTATTCTGTATTCCGAACTATATGTCTCTGTTGTTGCATAAGTCCTTGGCAAAGTCACTACTAGGATCAGAACATCCGTGTAACTCAAGAAACGAGTTGATCAGTCAACGCCTGTGAGTGAAATGTGAGTATAAAGTGAACATTAAGTGTGTCTGATACTCCAATGAAGCCCGGTTATATGTGTGTGTTTGTACTATTGTAATTACAACCACAGGCTGTCTCCTCTGGTGAGAAAGTTTTCTATGTATAGAATCCAGAGCATTCAGGCAGCCACTCGAAGCTTCCAAAATTCCTAGAGAGCCAAAAACCACAGTATGTCTAGAAAGTGTTTGAGAAGGAACTGACTGCGAGTTAATCTAGGCTGTGGAAACACAAGAAAGAAACCACACGGAGTACCTTTCAGGGATGACTAGTCATCCTATCAGATCCTCCTTGGCTGAAGACCAAGAACCAAGAGCAAGACAGTCTTCTAAAGGATAGAAGAAGCTAGTTGAGTGGATTGCACTATGTACCTTCCTAGCATGGTCTTCTCCTCCAGGAACCATTGCCATAGGAACTTACAGTTTATTTACTGTGCTTCTCTGAGGAACATTCTCCAAGTCTGCAAAACCTTGGCCTGGATCTACCTGGTTCAACTCAAGGGAAATGATGCCTTTTAAGGTTGGCCAGTCTTCTCGACGAGTCTCCAAGTTTACACAAGTTGGGTTTGCAGATGGTGATAGATGCATAAATAAGGATGTGGTCGATTCGGACTTGGCTGGGGAGGGATAGAAACTATATGTAGTACCAAAAGGAAAACAAGGACCCTACGCTGGGCATGAAGTGGACATGTGGAGTCTCGCCTGTCTGCTGTGGTTTCTTACTCACTGTGACAGCAGAATCACGAGTGATCTCCACCCAGAGTCTCAGCTGCATTTCATTAGAACATGAATAGATGGCATCCAAATTGGACTCCGCTAATGATTTTCGTGTTGAAAGTTTTCATTTATAGTCTCGGGGGGAATGTCCCTGTTTATTCATGGCCTCAAAATTTAGTCTTGAGGAGAGATTACTTTTCTTCACTTGGATATCTCTGTTACTTTTCTACAACTTGGAAGGTCTTTTATGTCTAAGTGTAGCATGGCCGTGCCTAGTATACACTCGTAACTTGAAGCTCCTGGGCCCCAGTGGAAAATACGGAACAAAATATGGAACTTATCATGTGAAGTTTATAATACTGGTGTTTTCTTATGCGGCTAAAGAGTCTTTAGCTCCGTGCTAGCAGTTGTGCCAGAACCTGGGTGTGACTGCTTCTTCTGAACCCCTATAGGTACACATTTGCAAGCAATTAAAATATTTGGGGTAAAAGAACGTACACCAACATGAGCCTCTCAAAAGTTGTATTAAAGATGGTGGCATTTCAAGATGGTTCAAGAGGGATGGCTGACAATGATCACTGGTGCCTCCATTGGTCTGATAATGAGATCAATCTAACAACCTCTAAATATATCAGGATGGTCTTTGACTTTGACCATCTTGTTCCCTTGCTGAGACAAGTTTCCTACAAGCAGTGGTGTAACCAGCAACACATGTGGCATGGGTCTACAGCTCGGGTCCCAGACACCATTTCCCTCAGCTAAATACTGCCTGAAAGTGAGTAGTCATTCAGGAATGGGGATTGATATGTGAGTGGCCGCTGATTGTGGGCACTGACTTACAGAACTATGAAACAGGGCACTCTCTGGCAGGTAATGATTATGGGGACATAATTTTCTAGGCGCTATGTATACTGAGAAACTGAAGGCATTATGTATGTGGGCATTTCTGACACAGTCTGGTAGGTACGGTCTCGTAAGTATGGTATATGGTTGTGCCTTCTATGGTGGCACTGTCTCATAGGCACTGTGTATGGTGGCACTGTCTCATAGGCACTGTGTATGGTGGCACTGTCTCATAGGCACTGTGTATGGTGGCACTGTCTCATAGGCACTGTGTATGGTGGCACTGTCTGGTAGGCAGTGTGTATGGTGACACTGTCTGGTCAGCAATGTGTATCCTAGCACTGTCTTGTAAACACTTTGTATGGCACTGTGTATGCTGGCACTGTCTGGTAGGCACTGTATATGGTGCCATTCTTTGATAGGCATTGTGTATGGAGACACTGTCTAGTAGGCAATGTGTATCCTAGCACTGTCCTGTAAACACTTTGTATGGCACTGTGTGTGGTGGCACTGTCTGGTAGGCACTGTATATGGTGCCATTCTTTGATAGGCATTGTGTATGGAGACACTGTCTAGTAGGCAATGTGTATCGTAGCACTGTTTAATAAGGACTCTGTATGGTGACACCATCTGCGAGGCACAGTGTATGGTGGCCTTGCCTGATGTGCACCATGTATAGAGCCATTGTCTGCTAGGCATTGTGTATGCTGGCACTGCCTGGTAGATACTATGTATGGTGGCAGTTTATAGTAGACACTGTGTATAGTGGCACTGTCTTCTAGGCTCTGTGTATGATGGCAATGTCTGCTAGGCATTATGTGTGGTGCCATTGTCTGCTGGGCGCTGTGTTTGATGGCACTGTCTGCTGGGCACCGTGTATGGTGGTATTGTCTTTATAGGCACTGTTTTATCCAAAACCATGGCATGTTGCCATGTCTAGGAAAAGGTGGATAGCATATTGCCAGGATACGAACCTGTAAAACAAGAAATAGATGTCAAATGAGGTAGATGATATTTTTTGTTCAATCTGATATACTGTATGTATACTGATGTACAGTATGTATGTATACTGATTTGTGTATGTCTTATGTATACTAATGTTTGTGTGTATTTATGTATGTTTACTGATGTATGTCTGTATGTATGTATATGTATGTATACTGATCTATGTATGTATACTGATGTATGTCTGTATGTGTATATATATGTATATGTATGTATACTATATATGTATATGTATGTATACTATATATGTATATGTATGTATACTGATCTATGTATGTATACTGATGTATGTATGTATGTATACTGATGTATGTATGTATACTGATGTATGTCTTATGTATACTGATGTATGTATGTATGTATACTGATGTATGTATGTATACTGATGTATGTCTTATGTATACTGATGTATGTATGTATGTATACTGATGTATGTATGTATACTGATGTATGTCTTATGTATACTGATGTATGTATGTATGTATACTGATGTATGTCTTATGTATACTGATGTATGTCTGTATGTATACTGATGTATGCCTGTATGTATACTGATGTATGTCTGATGTATACTGATGTATTTATGTATGTATACTGATGTATGTATGTATACTGATGTATGTCTTATGTATACTGATGTATGCCTGTATGTATACTGATGTATGTCTGATGTATACTGATGTATGTCTGTATGTATACTGATGTATGCCTGTATGTATACTGATGTATACTGATGTATTTATGTATGTATATTGATGTATTTATGTATACTGATGTATGTCTGATGTATTTATGTATGTATACTGATGTATGTATGTATGTATACTGATGTATTTATGTATACTGATGTATGTATGTATACTGATGTATTTATGTATGTATACTGATGTATGTATGTATTCTGATGTATGTATGTATTCTGATGTATGTATGTATGTATACTGATATATGTATGTATACTGATGTATGTATGTATGTATACTGATGTATGTATGTATACTGATGTATGTATGTATGTATACTGATGTATGTATGTATACTGATGTATGTATGTATGTATACTGATATATGTATGTATACTGATGTATGTATGTATGTATACTGATGTATGTATGTATACTGATGTATGTCTTATTTTTTCATTAATTTCTTCCTTCCCTTTGTTTCTTCTTTCTAATATGTCTTTTCTTCTGTATTAACTTTTTAACTTATTTCTCTTCTGTTCTTTCCCCCATTCCTTTTGTCAATGTTCCCTTCTTTCCTTATTTTCTTCTTTGCTTTCTGTCCTTTCCTGCTCCCCATTTGTATTCCCTCGCTTCTTTCCTACTTTCCATTCTGTCTGCCTCACCAAATCTTTCTGTCTGTCTTTCGTGCTATTTTCAAATCTGCTCTTCTTTCCTTCTGTCCTTCCTTACTTCTTCCCTTCTATCCGTCCACCCGTCTTTCCTTCTAGCTTTCTTTCCTTCTGCCCTTCGTCCATTCTTTCCTTTTAGCCTTCTTTCCCCTCATGTCCTCTGCTCTGGGCAGATCTCCATCAAGTTCTTGTGAAATGGCTGCAGGGGATAACGTGAGGTTAAGATCCTGAATCTTTTTGGAACACAATGATATCAACTGTTAAGAATGTTTAGAGTAGGATTTTTCTGTCCATAAACATTGTCTGTCCAGACCTCGGAGGGGAGACGGACCACGTTAGTGTCTCAGATGCCAGTTCTGGTTTCACAGATTAGATTCTGAAGTTTTCATTAAAAATTATTCTTCTACAAGGAGGAAAGGACAGAATATACTACATAGCTCTTCCTTAAAATTAGTCATTGGTGATGTGCTTTATTTACAACAAAAATAAATTAAAAATCTGAGATTTCTGATCTGTAAAACATACAATAAATATGTTATATGTGGGGGTTCTATTGCAGAAAAGGGCATCCCCTGACCCTTGTCCTGTCACATAAGATATCTGGCAGTCTGGCTAAGTAGATATGGAAGAATGAATAAAGGACAGAACTAAGTAAGGGAGGGAGGAAGAGGTGAAGGTAGGAAAAGATAGGAAGGAAGAAGGGAAGGCAGAAGAGTAAGAAGAAAGGACGGTGGACTGGAAAGAGGAATGGAAGAAAGTAAGCTGGTGGGAGTGAGGAAGGTAGGAATGTAGAAAGGAATAAAGAAGGAAGTAAGAAGGGATGGAGAGCAGTTAGGAAGGAAGGAGAGAGGGAGGAGCACATTAAGGACAAAAATAGGGAGGGGAAGAAGGAAGAAAGGGAAGGAAGAAGAGAGAAAGGAATAAAGGAGAAGGAAAAGGGAGGGAGGGTAGGTAAGGAAGGGAGAAAGATGAGGGAAAGGCAGAATAAGTTGGGAAGGAAGAAGGGAAAACATAAAGGTAGGAAGGAAGGATGGAAGACGGAAAAGAAGGATGGAAGGCAGGAAGGAATGAAAGATAGCAGTTAGGAAGGAAGGATAGAGGGAGCACAGGAAGGAAGGAACACATGAAGGAAAGAAAGAGAGATGGAGGAAGGGCAAAAGGAATAAAGGGAAAGAAGAAGACAGGAAGTAGAGAAGGGAAGGAAGGAAGGAAGGAAGGAAGGAAGGAAGGAAGGAAGGAAAGAGAAGGACGAAGGAAGAAAGGAATCTCTGGCATATAATGTCATGCCAATCACTTCTCTGTTAGATCCCACATTCTCTTATGGCATATGGATTATGAATATCATTTACTATATGTGTTTTTGCTTCCTCAAAAAAGATAGCATATTGTACCCATGTCTTTGTCTATGCCCACACTATACTGTACATAGAGGTACCACCTGCAGAGTCCCTATTGTCTTCTCAATCAAATAGGGAAAAGAATGTTGGCTAATTATTAAAGGAATATATTGGTATAAGAAAGGACGCGCTAACACTTGAGGAGAGTTGGCTCAAATCTTGAAAGAGAGCATATAACAGAATAAGAAGCTAGAGTGATAAATGCCACAATGATTTAACCTTCTTTTGGATCTTGTATTTAACAAGAGTTCAAGCCTGGTGAGTCTTTGTATTTTTTTTTAACTACGAAACTATATAAATAGCCCAAGCTCAAAAGACAAATGTTGAACTAAAGGCCTGTTCCATCCAAAACGAAATAAAGACCCTAATTATACTTACCTGTCTGTGGGAACATCATTTGAATTTCTCAAGGCATCTACCAGCCGAAGCAGGAATCCTTACTCCTAATTGAGTATGTTTGAAGCCTCCCATATTCCTACGAAGAAATGGCCATTGACAACCCAAACAAGACCCATCTGATCAAAAATAGAGTTCCAGTCCAAAACATGTCCATAATTATTCTCATTGCACAATACAAAGTGGTTCAAAGGTATTGTCTATCGCCTGATCTGTTCATGGACTGCCCCAAGAATAGCTGCATGGGAAAAAGAAAAACATTGCAACCCAAATTCCCGAAATAATAAAGGTCTCTTTGGCTCGATCTTTAAGTAATGAAGTTTGTGTTCCAGGGTTGGCACCCCCCTTCTATCATGCCACCAAAATAATTTTGAAAAGGGAAGACCTAAAGTGAAGAACCCATTCCAGTAAAAGCAAAAAATGTTATTTGAAATCTGATTAAAAATAAACTTTCCAAATGATTCAACTCAGGAAAACTAACATATTGCTATGAATGGCAAAATTGTACAATGGCCTATTATTCCCATCAAGAAGAAGAAGTAATTACCTTTTTATATCAAGCATCATTTAGCTTGTACTGGGTATGGGAAGCTGAACTAGTGGCTTCCATGGACTTAAAGGGGTTGTCCGAGTTATGAAAAAAAAAATATAGCACTGTAAATCTGATGGGCAGCAATATATAACTAAGTTAAGCAAGTTTTAGGCAAAAAAAATCCATATTTCCTCATTTCCCTGGTTCTCTTCTGGTCTTTGTTTACATGCAATAACAACAATCTCAGCCCCTCCCCCTTCTCCCCCTTCTCCCCCCCTCTCTGCAAAGGGAATGAATACAAGTGCTGAGTGACATGTCTGCCTGCTGGAATACTCAGCAGCATGTTGTTTGTGTAGGACTACAAGTCCCAGCTGTACAATGACAATGCTGATACACACAGGAAATTCTCCCTACCTGTTCTTGTACAATACAATTCCTCTATAGCTCATTGCCCAGCATTTGTCTCCTCTCACTGCTGCAGCTACTGTTTGTTCTAAAGCCTTGAGCCCTCAGTGTGTTCTGGCTGAAGGGGTTAATGTTTTATCTGAAGGAAACCAGGAAGAGAGCAGATAGCAGCGGCAAAGGAAGGGGGCGTGGCCAGTGACATCTCGTGTACAGACTGTTATCTGAACTCTGAGGCTTGTGAACGAAACATCACAGAGCAGAGAGATAAGGTGACATCACAGGTCATGTGACCCTCAGTCAACTCTGAGAAACCAGCAGCTTTGGAAACACAAAGTATATGGGAAAGTTGTTATACCTGACAAGTTAGAAACATATAAAGAACAAAAAAATAACTCGGACAACCCCTTTAATGAGATGGAGCAAAGTTTATTTTTGACCCAAATGAATAGTAATGGGAAATAGACATGACTCACGAGGTCATCTGAAGAGCAGGTCCGAGGGGGGCATACTGAGGTCTATGTAATTCTCCGTAGAAGAAAGCTGGAGGAGAAGTTCACATTCGATAAAAAAATGGAAGAAAATGAAAGACATATGCCCACCTAGCAACTAAATCTATTCCGTCTTGATGATTTATATTGAAAGCCGGTAGCTGGTTGCTCGTTAGTCTGAGATATTTTCCCACCAAGTTTCGTGAGGTAAGATAGCTTGAGCATTTCCCTTCTCCGTACCTTCTCCGTAAAGACTGGAACAATTTGTAAATGATTGTGTAAGGCTTCTGTAAGCTGGAAATGTAAGATGTTCTAAATCACCCGATGATAAACGCAGGCCGTTCTGGATTCTTGAGCTCCGTCTTCTGCCCATCAGTTAAGGACTAGAAAGAAACATCAATTTGATTGATGTGTGTTTAAAACAGCTGGGATGTGAACAGATTTCCCTCAGTGATACAGATTGTTTCGTCTTCATTATCAGAATACCACATATGACTAATATTTCAGGGAAAGTTCCCTCGACAATCATACCTTCTTGAAATGTTATTTTTGTGGCAAACAACAGCTGCGGTGAGCCATGACCCGTCGGGTTCCACTACTGGTGGTCCAAGCTTAAAGTTTGAGACTGCAACTTCTCTTGTGATGCACCAACTCCCTTGAAGTCAATTTTTTTCATTTTTCCAAGAACTGTCTCTTTATGTGTGAGCTCCAGGCCTTTAAAATGGTTCATTTCTACAGTTTAGGGAAAAATGAGCGGCCAATGAAAATCTGCTTTGCCATGAATAACTAGGAAAAATAAGGTTTGTCCAGTAAGACCAATGGCTTACACAGAAAACAAAGAAAATAGGACCTTTATTAAAAGTTGCTTGACACCACAGTGCTCCTAACCGTTGTTACAGCTACTAGCTACCACTGTTTTTTGTCGCTTACTCGGTGGTCCAGACCCTCCTCTAGCAGTCTTCATCTGGACAGGCCTGGCCACGGGGCTGCCTTAGTTCCCCCATGCAGACTGCAGCCTGCTTGCCAGCAAGGCCTCTCTTCCTGTATCCATAGGGCATGCACTTCCTTTGATTAAAGGGGCAGCACTTGAGCACCCTAATTTTCACCCCACCAATGGCTGGCAATCTTGGGGTATTTCAGGCAACTTCTCCAGGTGCCTGAGCAAAAGGTCTTTTAGCTTGCTAAGTTCCTACTAGGTGTTCTCTACCTTATTATCTGCCCGTGTACTTGCCATTTACCTGTATTTGACCCTTTGCTGCCTGTTCTGACCTGTGCCCTGTTACCTGTGTTGATCCCATGCTATCTGTTCTGATCTCAGACCTGTTACTGTATTGCACGTACTCCACCAGCCCATGACCTCTGAATGTCGCTGACTACGAGTCCGCCTGACCCCCAGTGCCAGGGATCGTTGTCTTTGACCCCTGTGGGTGAGCCGTTAACTACAGAGGGAGTTTGCAGAGTGGTGGTTACCCTGCAGCGAAGTCCAGATCCCTGTATAGGGGTTAAACTATAACACAGTGATTCAGCACCCACTGCCATAACAACCATTCCCACATCCAGTAAAATACTAAGAAAAGTGGGAACCCAAAGAAAGATCAAGATGTTCCTTCCATTATGGGATTGAGTTTTGTGACCTAGGACAAAAGGACCTGGTGCTTGTTTCTTCCACCACACCCTTTCCATGACCCTTGAGCCAATTGTCCTCTTCAGAGGAATGGCACTGTAAGCTTAGTAGGTTTTACCAACCAGGGCGGGGCCCCCTCTCTCTAGGGGCCCCTTAGCGGTCTGCTTCTATGATTTGTATTATGTACTGTAATTGGTCATCACTAAGGCACATTGACGCTCTTCCATATTGGCAGAGAAGATCGTTCTACTGGAAATGTCTATCTGATCCTCACCAGAATGCTAAATGTTCCTCTGCATTTTGAAAATTATTGCATGTAGTGGCACCTTTACATAGTTACCACTACTGCATCTCGTGCTACAGACATATGCAGCTCTCCAACATCTCACATGTGTAACTCTGCTACATCTTACTTACAACTCTCTGGTATATCTGATTTATTCAGCTACATTACATCTGACATACTAAGCTCTGCTACACCTGACCTACTCAGTTCTGCTACATCTGAGTTAGTTCCTCTGTATCAGCCATTTCAGGACCAATGATGCTCCCTAAATTTTTTCCAACCTTGGGCATGAGAATGGACGTCTTATCTTTCAAAAGATTTTCAACTGCACCATCCTACGACTTTACTATATGTCAACAATGGTTTAACTCTGTGAAAAAATCTAAAATCTGTGACAAATCCCTTTTGTATTATTCATGAGCGGAATATATTTTCACATGGCACCCACACAATAATGTGATTTTTTTAATCACTCCTTCCCAGCATTGTATCATATTTGCTTTATACAGTCAGCAGGCATCTTCTTAACAGCCGAGGTCATGTAAGGCCACGCTCGTCTTGTCGAGTGCTCGCAGCAGACAATGCAGCGCGGCTGCTGGCAGCTCTACCTCAGATAACTCAGTAGCTCTTCAGAGTCTGATATTAAAGTTTGTTGCAAATATGTAACACAAGGGACGGCAATGTGATGTGTTTTGGGGGTATCAATTTACATTTTTCGCACACGGGTCGCCTGATGACGCAAATGTGTAACGCCTTAACTGCATTCCAAATGATAAAGTAGTGTAAGAGACACAAGCCTTACCCAGGGGTGTACAAAGAGCTCCTAGGGCCCATAGCAAAACTTAGTATGCCCCCTCCAATGAATTGTATAACTAAGTTATGATTTTTCTTTCAGAAAGTTCGATAAATCTCCCCAGTTGGGTTACTGGTTGCCCAGATACAGAGTTTTCTGGCTCCCAGTTGATAGAACGAGAGGTCTGATGTCATCGCTGACATAGGGGGAGTGTTGTGGCAGTGAGTACTGTCCCGTGGAGGTTATATCAGAATGAAATGAGATGAGCCAGGCCTAGGGCGTAGCTAAGTAGGGGCAACTGGGTGCTGGTAGCCAAGGGGGGTACAAGCCACTTAGCCTGGCCCAGGATATTAGATACAGTGTGAGGTCAGTGTAAGGAAGGGAACCTTTGACTATGACATCATTGTTTGTATGGACTCGGAGAGGAACTGTGACTGTCCCCATGAGGGCTGGGACCATTCTCTTTGTTCTGGTACTGTATTATAAAGACTTCTAGCTATGCCTGTCCTAAACTGCGGTGATGGGTGTCTTAATGTGTTGTCCACCACCTTGCAGTGGACTCTCGATAGATTGTTTGCTTGATCACTCTGCTGACAACAATATAACATAGTCTACCAATCTTCTGTAGCCTAGGACACTGCAGTCTCTTCTAGGGCAATGTTGTCCTCCTAGACTAGCCACCTCTATGGTCCACATGGGTTGAGGGAGCAAGAGAAGGATTGCATGCTCCCTCACTCTCCTCTCTAAAATAGTTCTCACTAGGTCTCCCCCTCCCTCAGACCAACCCACTCCCACCAAGAGGGGAAGAATGGAATGGTAAATTCAGTTCCTAACACTGCCAACTGTATCCCATCCGCTGGTGAACAAAGTGTATACCATGACATTACAGTGCAAATCACTTATAACAGTACTACCCCAAGGTCTGGGGTACTACATATGTCTTAACTGAGATCTCCTCTCAGTCTCCAAGACATTTGACAAAACTGTGCCCATGGCCCTGGTGCATATTGTACCTCTCACCCCCTTTAGCTACAAATCAGTAACAGTTCTGCCTCACCCACGCAATAAACAACAATTATAATACCGTTGTCACCTTATATCAAAGAGGGGGTTTTGTGCCCTCTTCAGCCACAGTGCGATTTCCTACCTTTGCACCTTCTAGAGCCACGCTACAAGCTTATGTATTTTTTGGGTGTTGTATCGAAAAGTAGCAGGAAGAAGCAGAGGCTGTGCACTTCTTTGGTACCTGGGTAACCCTGTGACTAAATGATTCATTGTGACTAAAACGGCTGCAATAATGGAGACTGATACAAGAAGAAGATTAACGTACATGGCGTTTCATCATTAATATTTTCCCTATATCCTTGATACTACATCCTGTATACGATGAAATATACCGTAAACCCTACATAACGTGCTCAATCTGCCAGAAAATTCTACTTCTGTTACACAACCAAAGCGATTTCCAAAGACAGGGGGGAGATGTAGTTACGTGAATTCCTAGATAAACTACACAGTCATTTCAAGTCCTAAAGTGCAAAGCCTGCCAAAGACCTCTCAGCTTATGTAAAATCCTTACATTTCCCACACAAAGTAAATGGTGTAATTTGCATCCTCCACTTGATCCAAATTCTCTGAAAGTTACTGGAACGGAACAGTAAAGGGAAAGACCCAAATTTACTGTAAATCAGGAAAAAAACATAGTTATTATTTCACGTTTCAAAACAGGATAAGACGAATGTGATTTCTTCTCCCCAACGTCAATGGTCAACGGCATTAGTCCCATAACCTGGAAGCTCCTGCTATCGGGATAGGCCAAAGACGAGATGATCTTCCGCCAGTTCTGAACGTAAGACAGCTTCCGAGCTGTCTTACATTAAGACCATTTACCAATGGTAAATCGGACAGGCCTGCCGGCCCGTCCCCTTCCCCGCCTACAATTTAAGACCTGGAGTGAGCGGGGAGAAGTTGTAGATTGTGGTGCAACTAACTGCACCTGAAATTCACCTAATTTAGGCATATTTCAGATTAATAAATGACACCCCTAGTATTTAGCCTGTACTGGCTCAGGGGTCTATGCTCAATATTTATTTAGGGGTTCTGGGGGGTCTGTATTATTTTTGAGAGGGGTCTGGTCTGGGGTGTGTATTGGTTTTGGGTTCTGTATTTGTTTGGAATTTTGTCTGGGATCTAGGCTCTGGCTGAGGTCGATAGTTGCTTGGGGGTTCAGTTCACTTTTATTTAATGTTTAGGACTGTGGTTGTTTAAGGGATCTGGTCTCTGTATTTATTTAGGGGTCTGGTCTGAGGTGTGGATTACTCTAGCATCTGGGCTGGATTCTGTATTGATTTAAGCATCTGGTCTGGGGTCTATATCGATTTAGGGGTCTGGTCTGGAGTCTGTATTGGTTTAGGAGTCTAGTCTACAGTCTGGATTGGGTTAGGAGTCCGGTCTAGAGTTTGGATTGGGTTAGGAGTCTAGTCTGGAGTCTGTATTGGTTTTGGGATCTGGTCTGGAGACTGTATTGGTTTAGGAGTCTGGACTGGGGTCTGTATTGGTTTAGGAATCCGGTCTGGGGTCTGTATTGGTTTAGGGGTCTGGTCTGGAGTGTGTATTGGTTTAGGAATCCAGTCTGGGGTCTGTATTGGTTTAGGAATCCAGTCTGGGGACTGTATTGGTTTAGGGGTCTGGTCTGGGGTCTGTATTGGTTTAAGGGTCTGGGGTCTGTATTGGTTTAGGAATCTGGTCTGGGGTCTGTATTGGTTTAGGGGTTTGGTCTGGACTCTGTATTGGTTTAGACATCTGGTCTAGGGTCTGTGTTGGTTCAGGGATTTTAGTCAGGATTCTGTATTGGTTTAGGCATCTGTATTGGTTTAGGGGTCTGATCTGGAGTCTGTATTAGTTTAGGGATCTGGTCTGGAGTCTGTATTGGTTTATGGGTTTGGTCTGGAGTCCGTATTCGTTTAGGCATCTGGTCTAGGGTCTGTATTGGTTCAGGGGTTTTAGTCTGGAGTCTGTATTGGTTTAGGCATCTGTATTGGTTTAGAGATCTGATCTGGAGTCTGTATTGGTTTAGGGGTCTAGTCTAGCCACTATTTGATAAGGGGTCTGGTCTGGAGTCTTTATTGGTTTAGGGACCTGGTCTGGAGTCTGTATTGGTTTATGGGTTTGGTCTGGAGTCCGTATTGGTTTAGGCATCTGGTCTAGGGTCTGTATTGGTTCAGGGGTTTTAGTCTGGAGTCTATATTGGTTTAGGCATCTGTATTGGTTTAGAGATCTGATCTGGAGTCTGTATTGGTTTAGGGGTCTAGTCTAGCCACTATTTGTTAAGGGTTCTGGTCTGGAGTCTATATTGGTTTAGGGATCTGGAGTCTGTATTGGTTTAAAGTTTTGTCTCAGGACTTTTCAGGGGATCTAGAGTCTGTATTATTTTATGGGGTCTGGCCTGATGTCTATATTTGCTTTGGGGGTGGTCTGGGGTCCACACTTGCATAGTGATCTGAGGTTTGGGGATTTGGATTGTGGTTGTTTAAAGGCTCTAGTTTCTCTATTTATTTAGGAGGTCTGGTCTGAGGTGTGCATTATAATAGCATCTGGTCTGGCCTGGAACATTCCTCAGGTTTGGGCTGTATCCTATATTAAGGTCAATAAATTTTGATGCAGTTTTAACCACAATCTCACTGATGAACGGTTGTCACCCAGCTTTCCCACTGCCTAAAAGACTTTAATGTCCTGGTGATTTCTTTTATTAGAGGGAAATCCTTCTCCAAGTGACGTTGGCCTCAGTGAACCCACCAGACCTAAGCACCTCATAAGACTTTGCCAAGAACACATTTGACGGTTCGTCTGACTCTGCTCGGGTTTAATCATCTCCGCTGAGGTTCTTGCAGATAAATATTACCATATAATAACAGTATGGGCTTCCCTCATGAGTCATAATTTACTCCTAGCTAATCCGCAGACGTCTTGAGAATGTCTTACGCAGAGGGCATTGTGCGTGACGCAGACTTGTTTCCAGGAGGGGGAAGGGGGTTGAGATTTCCAGAGATTTGAAAACTTCCAAGGTTAATTCAGCGCTCAATTGGGGTTTTGTTTCCCATAAACGAGTGGTGTGTCTGCTGTTACTTGAAAGCGGCGAGTAATCTCTATGTAAACTGTGCAGCATTGTGTCCTCCGGGTTCAGCCTTATAAATCCTCAAAAGCGTGTTTGTGTACATTAAGACCGGATTGGCGTAAGCCATAGTTTTCACTCCTTTTTTAAGCTTTGCCGCTGTCCATGAATGTCTATAGCTAAGTGCACTCCAGCTCAAGGCCACAAGGGGGCAGCCTGCAGGAGAAAAAAAATTCATGCAAAAATGCACTTCCCTTAGGCACAGACACACCTAAGCATTGCTTTATACGGAGGCTTCCATTTGGAGCTACTTTGCAGACAGGATTAAGGGATTTATTTAAGAAGCATTTCTCCCCTTAAGTCCCCTATAAATACTTAAGTCGTCCACGTTAGAGCTGCTAATGGGAAAGTTGGGTGACTAAGGTGAGTCATGGCTTCCATGCAGGCTGTCACCCAGCTTTCCCAGATTCCTGAAGGGTCGTGATGTAGTACCTTCACTCTCATACTGCTCTATAACCGGGTAGATTTGAGCGTGGGAAAGCTGGGTGACTATGCACATAAAAAACTCCCCAGCAAACATTTATAGGGGTTCCTCACTTTGGACAATCCCTACTCATTAGAGTAGCTCTTGACAATAAGCAGCTCACAAACTTTTTCCATGCTGAACCCCCCAGTGATCAGCTCTAATCTGTAAGATCTAAACCTGACTGCAAGTGATCAGTTTCCCTGCAGCGCCACCACAGGGGGAATGAAGTATTACACAGTTTCCATTCATATCAGTGGATTGTCTGTGTAGTGCAGGGATCAGCAACCTCCGGCACTCCAGCTTTTCTGAAACTACAACTCCCAGAATCCTCCTTTCACTTCTGTGGGAGTTACAAGAACAGCCAAGAAAGTGTGCATGCTGGGAATTGTAGTTTCACAGCAGCTGGAGTGCCGAAGGTTGCTGATCCCTGGTCTAGTGCAAGACGGGAGGGGTCCTGCAGAGAGGGAGCATTAAAGGGGTAATCCCATCAAAGACAATAGGGGAATATCGCTAGGATATGCCCCCATTGTCTGATAGAGGTGGGACCCGCACCTACACCAAGAATGAAGCGGGGAGAGTGGTGGAGGCCGCACTGCTCATCCGCAGTGGCTGAATGGTGGCTGAATGGTGGCACCAAGCGCTCTCCCCATGCAAGTGTTTGGGAGTGCACCACCCTTGCGCGGCTACCGCTCCCATTCATTTCTATGGGGCTGCCGAAAATAACCGAGCACTGGCTCGGCTATTTCTATCGGCCCCATAGAAATGAAAGGGAGCGGTAGCCGCGCAAGGGCGGTGCACTCCCAAACACTTGCATGGGGAGAGTGCTTGGTGCCACCATTCAGCCACCATTCTCCCCGCTCTGTTCTCGGCATACACTAGGTGTGGGTCCCAGAGGTGGTATCCACACCTATGAGACAATGGGGGCATATTCTAGCGATGTGATGGGACCGGCACCTGTCTAAATTTGATGGCATATGCCATCAATGTCTAAGATGGGAATACCTCTTTAAGTGCATCAAGGGCATTCCCAAGCTGCTCTGTGCACCCTTTCTTCTGCTTGCCCCTCCTTCTTGATTGACAGGGCCAGGTTCCTGCATAGTTCTCTTGCTTGGCCCTGTCCATTAAGGATAGAGAGGGGCTTGCAGAGGAAGCAGGAGGAGCAAGGGTGCACAGAGTGGCTTGGGCCCGCCCCCAGTGGACTTGACTGTTCATTCGCATATGGATTAAAAGTAAGTTTGTCTCCAGAATGAAGCTACGGATCACTAAGTGAAAGATATCACTACATTCAGCTGAGCTAGCCCTACAAGGCTTTGGTACCAGTGAATTTCCTGGTGACATTCCCTTTAATCCATCCTCTGCTCATTGACCCTATACCAGCTGCCTCTGCACATCTGTATAGTTCTCCGATACAGCCATAGAACACGTATGTAAAATATCGCCACCATGTGTGATACACATGTGTCCAGATGTGCGAAGCCGACCTCGTAACCCTGACCATACCCATTAATGTAGATATTTGAAGTCGTCTTTCTAGCAAATTCCTGATTACTGGAAAGCAGAAGGTGGTTCCAGATGTGAAGCAGAACTTTGTTTTTCTAGTTGATTACAAAGAGATTTTTGCATGGAGTCACCTCGCAGTAATGTGCTGCATGCTCGGAAACTGACTGCTCAGACCACAGGGTGAGGTACACGCCATTTGTCACGAGGTGACGTCTACACTCCAGATCTATATGACTTATATACTGTACATCGCTCTGGGGCTTAGTCATTTGTACTCATTACATCCCGAAATTTACTGTCCTTTCTATACAGCAACTTTCCCCTGACATCTCATAATCTATACAACCATTTCCTCCACTTTCAAGTGATCTATGACACAGATAAGCATAGAAAATGTAAATGAAAACCATGCGGGTGACGCAGGCAAACGGGAAGAATTGGCCATTCAAATAAACTGCAGATGATGTCGTCCATCATGTTTAATTAGCAGAACGGAACGAGCATCGATCATTAAAGGCTATACCACAAGAAAAGAAGTCACATTATCATTGAAACATTGTTTCTATTCTGCAACGGTTGTCTGGAGGCAGCCCGCAGTGTAAAGCATGGCGGTTTCCATTCTGTCATGGTCATGTGGCACTCACAGAAGCACTACAGCCCTTTCGATGTGCCGTGCATGCGCGGTATGCGCCCCATTCACCTATATGGGACTTCCAAAAATAGCCGAGGGTGCTACCAAGGCAGTGAATGGAGAGTACAGCTGTTGCAAAACTACAACTCCCAGCATGCTCAGACTGCCTACAGCTATCAGTCTACAACAGGGCATGGTGGGAGTTGTAGTTTTACCACAACTGGAGGTCCACAGATTGGGCATCACTGCTATAGACAACGGCTGTCTGATCCTGCAGTCACGTGTCACTGCGTCCCCTTCCCTTCATTTCTGGCTTTCTTTTAAGGTGTACGGCTACTTTACAACCTTGAGAAGGGAATGTTATCCTGGAAAGACAGACAACGCAGCACAAGAGAGGTCACACATGCTGAGCAGTCACAGCTCCTGAAAATCTCAGCCGTAGACTCACACATTGCAAATAAAGAAGAAACTTCCACAGCTTAAAACACAAGATATCTTTAAAGATGAAGCATATTATGTGAGGGGGTGCCAGGGACGCCATCTGGCCACACACATATCTTACTTATCCAGGGTAGACCAAGGAAGTGCAGGCTAGTGCATCGAGCAAGTGCATCGGCTAATGTAATACAATTAAGGATGAGTGAATCGACTTCGGATGAAAATCCAAAGTCGATTCACATAAAACTTCATTCTAATACTGTACGGAGCCGGAGCTCCGATGAGCCAAAGTTATTACTTCGCGAAGTCTTGCAAGACTTCGCATAATAACTTCAGAAATTAATTTGTACTGTAAAAAAAACATTTCCCGACCTAAGGTTTGGTTCCAAGGTACCACTTGGAACTGAACCTGCATTTGGGAAATTATTTTTTACAGTAGAATACAATATTATACAATGACATTATATATGAAGACACTGTTGGAAACAGATGGGACGGCTGAAAGAGTGTGGAGGGAGGTCAAAAACTTGCTATGGGGCCCAGTCATTTCTAGTTATGCCACTGGCTCTGTTATAACATAGTCACATAGTGGTGACTATGCCATAATAAAGGATAGCTGGTGAGCTGTTTTATATCACTGCAGCATAACATAGTATAGTATTGCATAATGCAGAATATCTCATGGAATGCAGTGGAATACAAGATAACATAATATAATGTAACAAATCACAAGATAATAAAACATAGCATAATACAGCGGTGTATGATAAACAACATAAAACAGAATACCAAGGATCATAAGACAAATTATTCCACCATAACATAAAGGGTCAAACATTGACTTACATGATAGTTGCCTTACATCTGGTGGCATTAGAGGCGGAGCTTGTCAAGGTCTCATTTGCATACATTTTTCAAAAAATTCCTGAGGAGCATGTATGACCTATAAGTCTTTTCATACTGACTAAGGCACTCACCACAAGGAGAGATAGTACTGCCAAAAAAAACAATAACAGAACATAGCAACATCAAATACAATACCACTTTAATTAACTCAAGGTAATATTACACAATGGTCTATAATAACGCAAGATAACAGATTACATACGATAACATACCAAATAACATTACACAACAGAATTTAAAAAGTAGCACAATATGGTGACATAACATAATACAACACAAACTATCATAACAGAACATTATATATATATATATATATTGCACAACAGAAATCAGTCCATGTAACATACCACAGAATATAAACATGACACACTGTAACAAAACACAACAGAAATCAACCCAAGATAACATACTGTAACACAATAACAGACATCAACAAGACATAACATACTCTAAATAAACAAACAGAAATCAATTAACGCAGAATTCAATCAAACATAACACACTGTAACAGAACACATGATAAGTCAGCCCCCAGCATACTGTAACAAAATAGCAACACAAATCAACAAGACAGGACATAACATGGTGTAACACAGCATAAATCAACCCAAACAAACAGAACAGTAATCAAATCAATATACAGCATGTAAGGCAACACAACAGAAATCAGCCCAACATAATATAGCACAACAAAACAGAAACCAACCCAACATAACACAACACGACTAAAACGACCCCAACATAAAAGAGCATCATGTAATGTTACACAAAATATAGACATTAACAAAATAAACAGAAAGCAACCCAACGTGACATAAATCCCTGTAGTAATACATCACAACAGAAAACACTCCAGTATAACATAACACAAGTGAACTAAACTAACAGAACATAATGTTAGGCTACTTTCACACTTGCGTTTTTGCGGGATCCGGCAGGGTTCAGCAAAAATGCTCCCGTTACTGATAATACAACCGTCTGCATCCGTTATGAACGGATCCGGATGTATTATCTTTAACATCGCCAAGACGGATCCGTCATGAACTCCATTGAAGGTCAATGGGGGACGGATCCGTTTTCTATTGTGTCAGATTGTGTCCGAGAAAACGGATCCGTCCCCATTGACTTGCATTGTGGGTCACGACAGATCCGTCTTGCTCCGCATCCCCAGGACGGAAAGAAAACCGCAGCATGCTGCTGTTTGTTCTCCGGTATGGAGCGCTCTGTTCTGTTCAGTTACGTTTTGTCCCCATTGACAATGAATTGGGGACAAAACGGAAGCCTTTTTTTTTTCCGGTATTGAGACCCTATGACGGATCTCAATACCGGAAAATATTAACGCTAGTGTGAAAGTAGCCTAACATGACACAAAATATTGAAATCAACCCAACATAACACAACAAAGTAAACAACACAATAGCATGCAATATACTATGTAATACAACATATTAACTGTATACAAACAAACTGGACACAACAAAACATAATCTTATAAGATATGTATTTGTTCAATAAATCTCCAAATAATGAATTTCTCCAAAACTGTGTTTTTTCTTCATCATGTTATCTTCAGAGCACTCAGCTACTTTGTCACACACCCACGCCACGCTCTACACACTGACAACCCACACAACTTCTAAATTATCCTGTATTTTAGGCAAAATAGTTCCATCCACACTGAGCTATACTCTCCAGCACAAAAAAAGTACAAAAATTCCTTAATATAATATACTATATTGTACACTACATACTACACTACTCACTACTTCATATGACACTGCTTATGTGACAGCACACCAGTAATAATCACCAGTTCATCAGTTCTCTGCCTAAGGACTCATGCACATATGAACATATTTTTTGCCCGCATGTGATCTGCCTTTTTTGCAGATCGGATGCGGATCCATTCACATCAATGAGGCTGCAAAAGATGTGGACAGCGCGCCATGTGCTGTCCGCATCCATATGTCCTTTCCATGACATCCCCAAAAATATAGAACATGTCCTATTCTTGTCCGAATTACGGACAAGGATAGGACTATTCTATCATGGCCCGGATGTTCCATTCCGCAAAATGCGGAACGCACACGGCTGGTATCCCTGTTTTGAGTTCCACAAAACAAGCAACAGCCGTGTGCAGGAACCCTAACAATTGAACAGAAATCAGAGATCTGCAAATTTTTGTAAATGAAAAACATAGGTTGACTAGTTAGGTCTATGGCCATGTGAAATACTGTTCTCAATGACTGACACAAAAGTTGTCTCTTAAACTGATGGTCGGTCGGTCTTTACCTTTATTGGTCAATATCATCTGATATGTTTTTATGGGGGTTCATCCAGTGTCTGACTGGGGTGCCTAGGGCCCACCAGTAAAATTTATTTTGGGGGCCCACTGTATGGATACATTCAAAATTTACCTTCTCACACAGCAGTAAGATGCTACCAGATGATTGAATATGGGGGTACCTGCAGCAACTCTGAGAAGGTAGCTCCTGGGGAGAAGAGGACACTGGTACCTAGAAGTCTCTCAGGTCTGATCGTGTCTATAATAATAAACTGGGGAGTTTCTTTAATAATATATCAAGTTTTTATATGAACATAGGCTGGTTGAGGTGCTGTACATTGGTTGAGGTGCTGTACATTGAATATATGTGTGTAGTGTAGTAAGTCTACTGTGTTATGTGCCACTTGTGCAGGGCGTGGGAGACTAGGGTTCCACCTTGCTCATGGGCCCACCGGAGGATTCACCCGTACCCTGCGGGTCTGTTCCGAGCCTGGGTTCAGCCATACAAATTATTCATTACACAACGTATTGACCAAATCCTGTCCACCTTGATTTGATTGTGTATGACGAGAGTGAGTCAAGTCCAAAAAACATCGCTAGTTGTGGTGAATTGTTGTCTGGTGGGTCCTTTTTGTCCCCTGGGTGTCCTGGTTCTAATAAATGTACTTATTCGAGGCAGTGAGGGCATTTCCCCCCAGAATAAATATCTGAAGAAGAGTCTTCAAACATCCTTCTAAACTAGAGCCTGCTAAGTAGCTCACAAAAGAGCCAAGGGATCAGATGGGGTTCACATAACACTTTCCTCCAGACCTAAAAGAGTCCGGTGTCTATGTAATTGGTGGGAGCAAGGTTCACATTTGTTGGCCACTGACTAGCACTTTGAAGCTGAAAGGATGTCTTGAATAGTGATGAGCGGCTGAACATGCTGGCGCTCGGGTCCACTCGGTGTTCGGCCGGACACCGGGTGTACTCGAGCGCCATGTTCAAGTCCCCTCCCCATACGCTAATTAATTAGCGTGCAGGGAGGGATGGCATTCAGTGTAATGCCAGTAGCCATCTTAGTTAGATCTTCCGAGCGGGGGGGTGCCTGGTTTAGTCGCATTGACTTACATTATGCTCGGGGGCTCAGCCAAGCACTCGAGCACCCCCTAGTGCTCGGCCAGAGCACCCGAGCATACGAGCACCCAGGTGCTCGATTAACACTAGTCCTGAACTCATGCCCTGTTAAAGAGTCACTATACTTTCACACAATTTCATTCCAGTAAATAGCAAATTTCTAAATCACTTCATTTAAAAAATCTGCCTGCATCCACCTGAAAAACAGCTGTAAAGTCATGGCCACTAGGGGTCTAACTTCCACCTAATTTAAAGTCCATTGCTTGTTGTCAGGCAAGATTTGTCTCCAGTAACAGAGACTCAGAAGATGGCTTAGAGGAAGTTGGGTCGTGTCAGAGCTAGCTGAGATTTTGAGCTTGATAAAAGAACCGCTTTTACACAGCTTTTGAAGATTATAGGAACATTCTGTGTGTCTATAAGTGTGACTTCCCCTTCCTTATAAGCTTTCTGAGCTCCCTAGAAGAGAACAAATATAGTGGGAAGAAAGGAAAGTGAGCTCACTGCAGTACAGTGCTAGCAGATTCCACAAAAGGAAGATACCCCTGCTTGTGAGAGAAATGCATCTAGCTGTGCAGCTCAAACAAGGAAAGATATGGCTTAAAAGGGAAGGCCAAAAAAGACCTATTCATTCACAGTTATGATTGTACACAGAAGCACAGCCATTATGCAATTATATTTTTTTGAAAACTCAGGTACGCCTTACCAGACACATTTGGAATCTGTCCTGAAATGGCTTGTAAAATTCAAACACTGATTCCCGCTGATCACAAAGAAAAACAGCAAAAAAAAAATGGAAGAAAAAAAAAGATGGAAAATAATAATGTATGCTATGGTGTGTGCAACGTTAATCAAAGGGAGTCAAGTCGTTTCCAGGCATTTTCTCGTTATCACTGATTGGGATAATAATTGTGTTTGTTTTTTTATTTTACTAAACTGAGAAGAAGAAAGAAATGAGAACAAAGACAATTAAAAGAAGACTATGGACACCCCGTATGGAATCCACATTACAGATGGGGAATGTATTACTTTATTCCTGTGTAGAGAATTCATTGACTGAACTTTAAAAACACAGCCAATTTACTGAGGAGAGTCCTCAAGACAACACTTCCTGTCCTCACGATCAGAATAATAAGGAGCATGGTCATGTGCACAATGGCCTACAGCAAAATTTTGCCTAAGGACCTCCACCTACCTTAATTCGACCCTACCAGTCCTCTAAGAAATTTTGTATCCCAGTCACCTCCACATCAAAGCCTACATATTCCTTGGCTTAGGATATGAACATTTATATTGATGGTGACAGGTTTCTTATTTGGATAACGTACAGGACAGGAAGAATTGTCATGTGGACACCAGAGCAGAGGAACATCTATCCTGTAACCTCATCACTGATGCCTTCAAACTGCACATACCTCCCAACCATCACTGTTTTTTGTGGCATTTTGCCTCAAATGACTTATACAACTATGTTCCAAGTGGGAATTTCTGGAAGGCTTTGTGGGCGTTCCTTGGCACCTCAGGGGCAGGGCTTAAAGATTAACAATTTTATTTTGCAACATTTTTGTCTCTTTACTCTTTTTATGTTTTCTGAATTTATTGCATTTGATATTGATACGAAGTCATGCTGGCTACATGGAAGGCAGAAATTCCTTCCTATTAGTGAGAGAGACTATAATCCCTGTAAGATGCTGACAGTTTTACGGGATGTTCAGTGTTCAGCTCGAAAAACATGACTTCAATCCTGGGCTCTGATCCTACATTTTGCAAACCTGGATCCTCTCATTTTAAAGGACAGACATCATGTAGTACATGACAACATCCTCCTAACAGAGCTAGAACCAACCCGGTACCTCACATGGATCCAGTGATCTCCTCATTAATTTCTCTTCTAGATTTATATCAAGCTGACAGCTCAAGGGGAGTGTCTTTTCTGCTGCAGCTCAGGGGGCGTGTCCAGTCAATCCCTATCACAGCTCAGGAGGTGTGTCCATGCTCTCCCTATCACACCTCAGGGGGCGTGTCTCAGCTCTCCCTATCACAGCTCAGGAGGCGTGTCTCAGCTCTCCCTATCACAGCTCAGGAGGCGTGTCTCAGCTCTCCCTATCACACCTCAGGGGGCGTGTCTCAGCTCTCTCTATCACAGCTCAGGAGGTGTGTCTCAGCTCTCCCTATCACAGCTCAGGGGGCGTGTCACAGCTCTCCCTATCACAGCTCAGGAGGCAGATGAAGGATGAAACTGAGCTTGTGCGGCCTTCTCAGTGAGCAGGTCAAAGAAATAAGGAAAAGAACAAACAGCAGGTGGCGCTATACAGATACATTTTATTGAATAACTCAGTGGCTGTGACAAATTCTTAATTACATAAAATTACAAAAGTATTCAGATCCAGGTGCTGGTTTGAAAACGGTAGAATATTGTTCGTGGAACAACCCCTTTAAGATACACCGCCAAACTTGCCCATAGGCAATATTTGGTATTGCAACTTATGCCCATTCAGTAAATCAGGGCTGAGCCGTGACTAGACACAATCACAACCACCCACTTATATGGCTGCCATTACACCCCACACAGCTGCACTTTGCTGCCCTAGTCCTATATCTAAATACCATAGCAAAAGATAGAGTGGCTTGGCGGTGCCACTGCAACATGCCCTTGAATGGTGGATGTATTGGTTGTCACCCAACATATGGCTGAAGAGACTTTGTATAAGAGGATGAGATTTGTTTTTATAGTCATGTAAGTAAACCCCATAAGAAGATGTGGACTTGGGGGGAAACGTACTTATGTATATGACTGAACGGTTAATTGGTGGGTTGGTTGCATTATATACAATGGGGTAAAAGCAGGCAAAAAGTAAAATAAATCACAGGTGATAGCTCTCCCCAGTATACTGCATGAAATATCCGAAAGCTAACGTCATGATTTCACTGTCCTTCATATTTTATGATTTTGGACAGAAAGTTTCTACATAGGGAGCAATATCTGTGTACTGAGAGAAAGAACGTGAACCAATAAAATGATGAAAATTTTATGAGCTCTGCACTTTTATTCCGCTTTTAAAAGAAGGGAAAATGTCACATAACAAACTACAAAATGACAGGTGGAAAATAAAATAAAAATGATTTGTCTATTTGTAGTTGGATTACATACATTCAGTAAAAATGTATTTAGGGTAGGGCTACTCTGCAACTCATAAATATGAGATAGATAGATAGACGAAGATAGATAGACGAACGGATGGATAGGTCAATAGACAAATATTAAATAGATGATAAGAAGACAGACCTTGACTTTGATTCGGCCTCTGACCTTGGCTTAATTTCTGGATTACGCTCCTGTGTTCCCTTAGATCAGACCTGGGCAAGGGGCGGCCCGCCTACTGTATCTGACCGGCCCGCCCGGCCTGAGTCAGATCTCAGGGGGGTGCCAGAAACAATGAGCGCTTCAATCAATATAGATAGAAGCGCTCATTGCTGGAGCGCAGGGAGCTGAGTCCTGTCATTCACCTCCCTGCGCTCCTCCTCTCCCTCAGGCCGGTGCTCTGAATGGTGAAGCAGAGAGACTTCTTCCTGCTCCACCATTCAGCTTGCAGGCAGAGATCGCGCTGCTGGAATGTATGGGCGGAGCCTGCAGGCCAGAAATCTGAATAAGCTCCGCCCATATATTGCTGCAGAGCGATCTGTGTCTGCAGAGAAGAGAGGACTTCAGGAACGGGACAAGGTGAGTAGGTGCTGTGTGCTGAGGGTGCACAGAGGGCATTACTTATGTGAAGGGGGCACAGTGGGCATTTTGTACTATGGAGGGGGCACAGAGAAAGAGGGCATTACTACAATGGAGGGTGCACAGAGGGCATTACTAAAATGAAGGGGGCACAGTGGGCATTTTGTAGTATGGAGGGGGTACAGAGCCAGAGGGCATTACTACAATGAAGGGTGCACAGAGGGCATTACTACAAAGAAGGCGGAACAGTGGGAATTTTGTAGTATGGAGGGGGCACAGAGCCAGAGGGCATTACTACAATGAGGGGGGCACAGAGGGCATTACTACAAAGAAAGGGGCACAGTGGGCATTTTGTAGTATGGAGGGGGCACAGAGCCAGAGGGGATTACTACAATGAAGGGTGCACAGAGGGAATTACTACAAAGAAGGGGGCACAGTGGGCATTACTACAAAGAAGGGGGCACAGTGGGCATTTTGTACTATGGAGGGAACACAGAGCCAGAGGGCATTACTACAATGAAGGGGGCACAGACGGCATTATTACTGTGAAGGGGGCACCATAGGGATTATTACTATGAAGGGGTTACTTTGGGCATTATTACTATGAAGGGGGCACCATAGGGATTATTACTATGAAGGGGGTACAGTGGGCATTATTACTATAAAGGGGGCACAATGGGGATTATTACTGTGAAGGGGCACAAAGAGGGCATTACAATTGTGAGGGGGGCACAAATCTGTACAAAATTCCTGTGAATGTTGTACAATGAGGGCAATACTACTGTGAGGTAAAAGATAGATAGATAGATAGATAGATAGATAGATAGATAGCTATAAAGGCTCGTCCCCATCGTGTCCGGCTATTGGCCGACCTTCCCCTCCTGTCGCCGGATGTTTTCATCCACGCGATGGGGAGATGCAGCGGCGGCTGTGCGGGGATCACCAACTAGGCTAATATGTCGGACACTACCACCAGTCAGACCGCTGCCACTCGTCCTAGAAATATAAGCAATTTTCTGATCTACACAACAGGGTACTACAACTCCAGCCGTCCTCTACAAGGAGCCAGACGCAGAGTCTCTCCTAGGAACGGCTTCGCAGACACAACAACAGTTTGACTGTTTGAGGCTTAGGGCTTGGCAGCGGCGGATTATAACATTGATGCCTTCTGAATTCAGGCGGCCCGGCCTTTGTTTACGCTCTTTTACTTCATCCGAATCAAAATTCAGCCTTAATTGTTTTATCTCGGACCAAAGAAGATTTTACTTTATTTTTTTTTTTAATCATTTTTTTTTTTAATTTGAAAGACCCGAAACAATCCGATTAATTTCGCAACAATAAAGGCTTTAATCTAACGCACATCAGCAAATTCCGATTTTTCTATTTTCTAACAAAAATAACAACAGTTTTGGTTGCCAGCCGCTTTCATAAGATCCTATTTCGGCCCTCGCCTGAATCGAAGCATTGTTCCTCTCAGCAAAGGATTAAGAAGGTTGCTATTTTGGTAATAAGATGGGGTAGATGTACTTACAACGTAGCAGCGATCCAACTTGGATGCCTGAGGTGGGAAGAAAGTCTGTTACCTCAGATGAACCTGCTTCTAATGAGCATCTCGCCGAGCAGTAAGTCTCGTACAAAGCACCAACTGCAAAATGTGACAATGCATATATAATTACAATTTGATGGAGGCTTTAATCGGAATTACTGTACAGTACTTCTCCCAGGGTCGGAATTCAAGCAGACAGCGAGAAACAGAACAAAAAAAAGAGTTTTTACATCCTGTTACATTTTAGTTGAAAAAAAAATTTTGAAAGAATTTTTGAAAAAAATAATCGCCACCTCAGTTGTACTAAGCAAAGGCAACACGATAAGACACAAGGTTAAAACCGCCAAGGGTAATCAACAAATAAGGGCACAACGCAATGGAATATTTTTAAGCTTGTGCAGATTGAGGATGAGCTCAGACGAGGCTCTACTTAAAGGGACGCTTCCCACAGAACATGATGTAATTATAGGCAGGTTTTTATGAAAAGGAGCCTCCCATGATGCTAGGGAGGCTCGTTCCCGTCACCATGTTTTCATCCGCGCATGGGGAGAAGCAGCAGCGGTGGTGCGGGGACCAGGAGCAGGGAGCTAGGTAAGTAGATTCAGTGTGAGGCACCCGGGCATATGGGGGACATTTTTTATTCTTGGATAACCCCTTTATGGCTAGATAGCCAAGTCATTTGTACTACTGGAGACTAGATAGGCAGGTCCTTTGTACTTTTGAAGACTACATAACTGTCATGAATGATAGGGAATAGTGCAGCCCTGTGTTCCTCCCTGACCCCTGTCCCTACTTGCACAGTCCGCCATAGATGACGGTGCACAACTGGATGGCGGTCCCTAACTTAGCATAAGTGACGGGCCTTAAAGGGAAGGGAAATGGAATAGACAAACAACAAACAAAGACAGAGCAACAGGAGCGTAAATGTTACCAGGCCAGGGTCGGAAACCGAGAAGACAATCCAATACCAAACAGAAGCCAAACCAGGACCAGGGGAAGCCAAAGTCAAAAACCAGGAGATCACGTCAGTCCGAAAAGGGTTAAGCAAGGTCAAGGTCAAGTTACAAGCCAAGGTCAATATCAGGTAATCTACATCTACAAAATAGCTAGTGAGGCACAAGAAACACCAATCACAGGCAACGTGTGGTCAGCAGGTTGCCTGTTTAAATAGTCAAGGAGAGGGGTCATGTGACGTGGCCAGTGTCACGTGACCCATGTCTGACGCAGCACAGGGCACTGAGCGCTCAGCCCCTGTTGGCTCCTCCCAGGCCCCCGTTACTATGGAGATGAGGACTCCGGCCAAGTCCGTAAGTCCGTCGTCGGCTCCTCTCTCTATAAACTTAAAGGGATGCCGGCGGTGCTGCAAGGAGGGAATGCGCCGCCGCCTCCCTGTTACAATAACTATGTCTTTCGTATTGATGGAAACTAGATAGGCAAGTTGTGCAAAGGAAGCTGTAATGTTAGCAAGCTACAACATTTTCGGGGATAGCAGAAGCTTCTTTTGTGGTGTCCTTCCATGATGCTATGTTTAGAGGACAGAGAACATTGGACACTAACACCATAACCTCATCCTAACTATGAAGCATGGTTCGGAGCTGGTGGAGGTAGCATCATGGCTTGGGGTTGTTTTGCTGCTTCAGGGTCTGGAAACCCCGTGATCATTGAGGGAACAATAAATTTGAAGGATGAAAACATTTTACAGGAGAACTAAAGAGCAGCTATTCATAACCTCAAGCTGAAGAGTCCCTGGGAACCGCAACAAGACAATGACCTAAAGCAAACAAGCAAATCAACTGAAGGATAGTTGAAAAAGAAGAAGATATGTGTTTTGGAATGGCCATGTCAAAGTCCTGACCTTACCCCAGGAAGGTAGCTGCATATTCAACGCACACCAGAAATATTGATGAACTGAAACTCCTCAAAATTATACAAATCTTATGGTTGGTATGCAAAAATCCAGGTAATTTTGAGGGGAAGTACATATATAAGTGGGAGTTCCCAGCTCTAATATAAGCTTATATGCCATAGGGCTATAATGTATTTGTTTAAATGGTGCATGTGCTGTAATGGAGGTCACCTATACGGGCAAACTTTTACGCAGATACAACTTCCTGTTACCACTTTTGTGCTTAAAGGAAACCGGTCATCAATTTTATGCCCAACTCACAGAGGACAGCATAAAGTACTGATTTCAGTGGTGTATCACTCACTCATGAGCCAAAAGTAAGTGGTTACACAATTCCCTACATAAAAAGGGGGTTTTGAGGCTTTTTATTTTAGCATGCAACAAATAATCCCACATAAGTGGAGGTCTACTGAGACTCTGTACAAGATAACATGGGTTTCGGCAGTAGATGTCCTCATCCATATGGAAGAGCTGAAGACCACAACGCTACATCTACTTTTATATGAGTTTTGTCACCCTGGATACAGTGTCGGGTATTCCCTGCCTTCTCTGATTGGTTGGATAGGGGTTTCATTCGTACTCAGGTACCATGACGGTCACTATCCGTCAACTCAATACTCTCCTTCGTTGCATCACCCCTTCGTTCCTGTCTAGTCTTGTCTGTCTGTTTTTTAGTCTGTTGGTTAACAGTTCTTCTAAGGCTAGATAGCCAAGTCATTACTGTACCAAGCAATCGTCATTGCCGTATTTGCTTTCCCTCATCCTCAGGCGATATGTCTGATTTCTTGTCTGATATTACTTTTCAACTGTAATGTTCATGTTGAAATTTCAAATATGTTCAAAAAAATAAGATTGAACTATAAAAGTAAGTGGTTGGATAGACTGGATGCTTGGGCAGAGAAGTGGCAGATGAGGTTTAACACTGACAAATGTAAGGTTATGCATATGGGAAGGAATAATGCAAGTCACCAGTACATACTAAATGGTAAAACATTGGGTAACTGTGACATGGAAAAGGACCTAGTAATTTTAGTGAACAGCAAACTAAGCTGCAGAAACCAGTGTCAGACAGCTGCTGCCAAGGCCAATAAGATAATGGGTTGCATCAAAAGGGGCATAGATGCCCGTGATGAGAACATAGTCCTGCCACTTTACACATCACTAGTCAGACCACACATGGAGTACTGTGTACAGTTCTGGGCTCCTGTGAACAAGGCAGACATAGCAGAGCTGGAGAGGGTTCAGAGGAGGGCAACTAAAGTAATAACTGGAATGGGTGGACTACAGGACCCAGAAAGATTATCAAAATTAGGGACGACTGAGGGGAGATCTAATAACT
The DNA here is from genome assembly GCA_900303285.1 of Rhinella marina. Classification (NCBI taxonomy): domain Eukaryota; kingdom Metazoa; phylum Chordata; class Amphibia; order Anura; family Bufonidae; genus Rhinella; species Rhinella marina. The sequence continues at coordinate 327,723 of ONZH01002256.1, forward strand.
ATGTATAAATATATCAGAGGTCAGTACAGAGATCTCTCCCATGATCTCTTTATCCCAAGGACAGTGACCATGACAAGGGGACATCCTCTGCGCCTGGAGGAAAGAAGGTTTGTTCACAAAAATAGAAGAGGATTCTTTACGGTAAGAGCAGGACTCCTGAGGAGGTGATGGTAAGTTCACTAAAAGAGTTCAAGCGGGGCCTGGATGTATTTCTGGAGGGTAATAATATTACAGGTTATAGTTAGTAGATATGGGTTGTTGTTGATCCAGGGAGTAATTCTGATTGCCTGATTGGAGTCGGGAAGGAATTTTTTCCCCTAAAGTGAGGAAAATTGTCTTCTACCGCACAGGGGTTTTTTGCCTTCCTCTGGATCAACTTGTAGGAAAACAGGTCGAACTGGATGGACAGATGTCTTTTTTTCGGCCTTATAAACTATGTTACTATGTTACTATGTTGCCAGTGGCATACAAAGAGAAGTAAGGGCCCCATAGCAAGGATCAAATCAGGCCCCCCCATACAGGACAGAAGGGTTTCCTCCTAAACCCCTTTTAATGACTCTTGGGCCATTTGCTAAAAGTTGTTCCTTTAGAGGGTAGAGTCCTGACCAAGTTCCCAACTAAGACTGGTCCCCCTCTTGTCCTGGGCCCCATAGCAGTTGCATGGTCTGCCGCTATGGTAGTTACGCCCCTGGTGGTTGCTTAGAACCAGCATCATAATCATTGTAGCACAGGCGGTGAAGAGAGTCCAATCTACCTGAGAAGAGTCAGAGTTATTCACAAGCTCCTGCTCTCCTCACCCCTCTCTTGATGATTGGCATTCCTCTTCTATCGAGAAAAGTAAGGAGAAGACTATCAATCATCAGCAGATGAGTGAGGAGAGCAGGAGCTTATGAATAACTCTGACTCTTCTCAGGTAGATTGGACTCTCTTCAAGGCCTGGGCTGCAATGATTATGATGCTGGTTCTTGGCAACCACTTACTTCAAGTCAAAGGTACGCTGAAATCAGTGCATCTGTCACTACTTTATGCTGGTCTGAGTGAGGGCAGCATAACGTTGATGAAAGGTTCTCTTTAAATGGTGGTCACCAGCAATACGAGAAATAAACAAAGACCGTTCAAAGTTAAGTACTAAATAAACTATGAGAATGTATTGACTTAAAGTAAAAAATTGGCGTATAGATAAGCCAAGGATCTACTATGTAGTAGAGAACGTGTATCTGCTTAACCCAAGTGACCAAAGGGTTTGGCAGCTGCTTGGTGTTCCTTGTTGATGAGGTCATTTCAGGATATGTCCCAAGCAGCACATGATGGCTCACAGCCTACCCTAGGTCAACCTTTTCAGCAAGAATTATGAATTATGCTATAATCCGACTTGAAATGTTCCTTAGACTTTTCTAAGCTGTTACAGTATGATCCACTTGCTTTGACTGTAGTGCTTCCATTGTGTACCAATAATATGTGACGAAGATCCTGAACGCAGGCGTCAGCTGTTTCTTAATAGGGTACGAGGGGAGTAAAGAATTATCGAATTTTCGATAGAGAGTGCAAATTCACAATAATAGTCATGAGTAGTATAGGCATGTATGTAGAGGTCACCTTTCTCATTAAAAGTTGTGTACTCAGTGTTCGACTTGGGCCCACCAGAGGAAATTATTCTCAGGGCCCAACCACTATATCATCAATAATGCTTAATAGATTTTTATTCAAAGAAATAGACCCAAATGGTGTGTGACTGGCTCCAAAGTCAGCTCCAAATGGGCGTTATTCTCTTGGACCTTTGGTTCCCACTATGGTATCAGAGCTGAGGCACACCAAAGGATGCTTTGGTACTCTGATGGGCCAGTTCGACACTCAATGTACTTTATGGAAATCTTCCTGGGTTAGGCAGAATGGAACCATCTTGGAGATGTCAAAAAGTCAATAAAATGTTTTAAGGAAAAAGTCCAAAAACATAAAAACAATGTCCATGGTCAGATGAAGGACATATGTCAATGGTGTCCTCTTGTCTTACAAGGATCATAACTTGATTTACAGAACCAGATGTCATGTTCATCCTCTTGGAGTAGGACTCCTGCTATGGAGATAGAACACGTTGCCGCAACAATCTGTTTGAGCAAACGTTTCATAGAAGACATGAAAACCAGAACTGAAGAATCTTCTAGGTGTGTCTCTATTTGGGAACTGTAATGTAAGATTTGGGCCTGCGACCTTGATTTTCAAGGGGTCAGTTAAGAACCTACAGGATATGAATCCAAATATATGCATAAATAATACAGTAAGATATGAAAGTTGAAATATATATCAGGATCTAGTATAAATATATACGTGGACAATGTACTTGACCCCTAAAGGTGGAAATGTTCCAGTAAATGGTAAACTGGAAAGAATCGGGTTATATAGTTACGGTTTATTCTCAATAGGTCCAGACACGTAGCAGGAAGTAGTCAAATCCACGCCCTGGCGCTTAAAGGGGCTTTCTAGCCAAATAAAATTGGTGGTTGTTGGCACAGAGGGGCTTAAATATATAAAAAAAAATAAATGCTCACCCTCACCGATCCCCTTCTGTATTGTACTGCTCCAGTCTCCTCTGTGCTTTACTTCCCGACCTGGCTCAACATTGGCAAAATATTAGGAAGAGTTTGTTCAGCTAATCACTGACCTTAGCGGTGACCCACCTGAGAGGACCATACCAGCCTGGGACAGGAAATAGAGAGCACTGGTTGCTTTGGGGCCTGTACTCAGAAGGGGCCCACCCAGGATGAGGACTAAAAGATTTATTGTCAGGAACCCGTCAACAGTACTATAAAATTACTTTATATACAGTGACACTGTAGCAAATGGATGGAGCAGCTGCCTGGCCTGGTCTAAGAGAGCGATCTTGACTAGATGCCGGAGTGGGGGATGCATGGGAGGATAGGGTTGAGAAGAAGTTGCTTGGGGGGGGGCCTTCAAAAATGTGCTGTGGGGTCCAGTGATTTTTGCCGGCTGCCACATAATGATAGATGCAGGAGGAGCCCATTACATATTGTGCACTGGGACCCAGAAGTTACAGTTCTCTGTCCAAATAGATGACAAAAATGTCCACCATAAATAGACTTTACCTTTAAATGTTAAGGGATGTATCCTCTTGATAATGCTGGAACGCGGATCACAATGTGTTCCATTCAGTGTCGCAACTACCGTCAATATTATTTTCCATCCCATTTGTTTCACACATTCCATCAGTCTCCTCATAACCAGCCTCTTCCGAATATCCTAATTCCAGCCTGCTTATATCATTTCACATACTTGGGAGGGACAGTAAAAAAATGTCACTGAGTAGGAGCCAAACAAAGGATTCTGGAAGAGGAACTAGTGAGTAACAGCCAGGAAAGTCCAAGTAACGGTCCATGGCACGGAATGGGAACTGTGAGTTATAAGTTACTCCTTAGTGCCCAGTGCCAGAACTTACCCCACCAAGCACCAAGCCTTGTTCTTGCCCAACATTTCCTTAATGGCACCAGGGTACAAAAAAAGAAAACTTCCGGAGAACAAGTTTAAACGACTGTTCCCATCCCAGTCATACGTGGCTGAGAAGCCTCCTGAGACCAAGGTTGACTGGCCCTCTGGAAAAAAGTGCACCACTCCAGGCTCAGCTGGTTCCATAACTCCAATTTTTGGAAATTTAAAAGGATTATCTCGTTAGAACCAGGCCAGTCCGTGTCTTCTTTTTAGGTTGCATAAACATTATAGGAAGGGGTCCCCCACTCAGAACCCCCCCCAGTCAAACATGCTGGAGATGCCCATCATCTGCTGCGGCCAGGATTGGCTGGTGCTCTGGAAATGTGTATGGCTGGTTCCATAACTCCAATTTTGTCTCGTTAGAACCAGGCCGATCCATGTACTTTTTTTTTAGGGTGCATGAACATTATAGACAGGTGGTCCCCCACCATTTTACAATGGACCTGGACCATCATGATGGCAATTCATTCATGACTGCCTGAAATGTACTCGGCTGTGACAGCAGTCAGATTAAATATTGGGCAGCCATCTAACAATTGAACTGTTTTGAGAGTCAGCCCCCCCCCCCCCAGTCCGACAACCCCATCCCTATTTGCAGGACACGCCCATTTTTCACAAAATCCATCCTCTCAAGGTCCAAGAGTTGGACAGCACAATGGAGCAAGTTGAGATCTACATAATATAGGTGATATATATGGGTCCCCACCTTCGTACATGAATTAATACCGCGAGAAATCCATCTTCTGGCCATAAGTAATGCAGTAACGCGCTGCATCCAGGCGTAATTGCTCAATCATTGTCCAAACCATAATCTGTATATTAAGCCGTAATATTATCTGCCAAGTTTTCTCCTACAATATAAAACATGATTGCACATTTCTGCGGCTGCTGTATAATGCTGGATATTTAATCTGACATAAGACACATGCCAGGAAGATGTAAATATGCGAATTTAGGTTTGGCTCAACTCTACAGACACTTATAGGTCTGTGTTTACATGTCGGAAGGGCTCGTGCTACTGTGCGTGCAGTCATCTCCATTCATAAAATCAGGAACCCCAGCCACAAGCCAACTTCTCTCATCCAAATGTCAAGTAGAGCTTAAAGGGGCTTGCTCATCTCAGACATTGATAGCGTATCGCTAGGATATGTCAGGTAGGTGCAGGTCCCGCCGCTCTGACCCATTCTACACTATGGGACTGCCCGAAATAGCCAAGCCGGTGTTCAGCTATTTTCAGATCTTCCATAGCGGCGAATGGAGGGTGGTCACGCATGTGTGGCTGCTCCCTCCGTTCACTTCAAGGGTCTAGTTTTGGAGATAGGAGGTACTGCTCACAGAGCGATCAGTGTCCAAGATCAATTAACCCCTTTAGTGGCATCTGAAATAGCCACTCATCTGCAAACTTAAAGGAGTTCCCTAGTCTTTTAATATTGATGACCTATCCTCAAAATAGGCCATCTATATCAGATCGGCGGCATCCTGCACCCCTGCTGATCAGCTGTATGAGGAGACTGCACGTGCAATGTGGATGTGCCGTTTCCCTTCTCTCTTCCTGCTCACTGCTGCTTTGCTATAGACAAGAAGAGAGAGACAGGAGACGGCACGTGAGCACTGCATGCGCCGTCTTCTCATACAGCTAATCAGTGCGGGTGCTCGGTCGGAATAAAAGAATACTAAAAGAACCCCTTTAATTAAAGGTTCCTAACACACAGAAAACCCCTCTGAGCTGTTAAAGGGCATCTATCAGCAGGATCAACCCAATTAAACCAGCTATAATACGTGGTTTAATAAGCATTAAAGGTATTAGGATTTAAAGGGCTTTAAACTTGGATATACACCTACTGTAGGAAGCTCTTTCAAGGTTCTTTCCCTTTGTTTGGCTAAAGAAGTTGCATTTGAATCATTTTTGTGGGAACTGGTCCTCATTGAGGAGACTGAGCTGATGTGCAAAGCTCCATGGGAAAATGTATGCAAATTTTCTCTCCTCTACAAGGAATAAAACTGTCTCTCTAATGCCACCTACAGGTATTTACCCTGCATGGCAATGTCCAACCCATGGGACTTGATCAGGGATATAAGCCAAACCAGAGACACCCATCTGTATACAGCTGTTTTGGGGGTTCTTTCTCCCGTACAGCATTTTATGCTTAAAGAGCATCTGTCAGCAGGATCATCCCCATTAAACTGTCATGATACCTGGTAGGGCTGGCCCTGTTGATTAATACCTTTCTTCTCCAGATCTGTTGCGGCATTCAGGAGAAATAAGTGTTTTTAAAATTATGCAATTTAAGTGCACTAAGGGCGGCCCCAGTAGCTCTGTGCACCCTATCTCCTCCTCTGGACACTGAGAACCAGCTCCCCCTGAGCTGTGTCAAAGACATCTTATCTAGCTCACCAGGATCCTGCTATGAACCTCAAAACATCTGCCTACTTTGCATATCTTTTCCCATGGAGCATTGCCTGTAAGACCCTGTACATCAGCTGGATCTCCTCAATTAGAACCAGTACTTCCAAGAGCTGTGCTGAATTATCCACTAGAGCAGGGATGCTTAGAGGCCCTCCAATTCCCAGCATGCCCTAATAGCTGTAGGTTGTCCAAGCATACTGGGAGTTGTAGTTTTATAACAGCTGGAGGGCTGCAGGTTGGGCATCCCTGCACTAGGTGGACCTAACTGTCTACTTATTTATTATTGAATTCAGTGGGAGCTATAAAAATGGAACTCCCTCTAGTGGCAGTGCAGGTAATCAAAAGTGTATCCCTTAAGTAAATGATGGTGTGAATGGGAAGTAACCCACATGGAAACTTCTCTCTAAAATTGCTGCTCTTGTCCCCGCCAGTCTAAATTAAAAGGCGTCACTTATAGCTGCGTCATAATTGTAGAAATTGTATCTTACGGACCATTTTATAATAAAGAAAGTTATTATAATGACCAATTAAGATGACAAAAGGGCGAAGGCTTCTAGGTTGATGCCAAGATCACAGATTTTCGGCTCATGATCCAAATTCCAATCCTACTGGGAACATGTTAGTTGCCAAGTAGTGGAATAGTCCCTGGGTACATTCCATTCTGGAGAAAGAGATTCAGAATGACCGCATGTGTGCACCAGCCAAGTGCTTAAAGGAGAACGGTTAAAGTCTTATAATTAATGGAAGTATGGCCGGGCTGCTGGAAGTGGCTTACCTACAAAGGATGTAGAAGACTCCCATACAAGAGAGAAAGGTCAGGAGACCATCATATAATAATTTAATATGAACGACAGACTTATGTCTCATGTAAGTGTGCTCCACCCAATTGGAAAATTTCAGCCTTGGTTGGCCACAAATATAAGTGTATGGCCAGTGGCCTACAAAGAGAAGTAAGGGCCCCATAGCAAGGATCAAACCAGGCCCCCCACACAGGACAGAAGGGTTTCCACTTAAACCCTTTTCAATGACACTTGGGTCATTTTTCCTCTGCCTCATTTGCTAAAAGTTGTTCCTTTAGAGGGTAGAGTCCTGACCAAGTTTTCACCTCCAGTAGAAGAGGAGATGATCCCAACTAAGACTGGGCCCCCTCTTGCCCTGGGCCCCATGGCAGTCGCATGGTCTGCCGCTATGGTAGTTACGCCCCTGTGTATGGCATGATCTGCCAATTTCAGTTGACTATGTGCCATTTGGCACAAGTCTTGCTGGTGAGATTGTTCATTCGATCCAGTAGAAAACCAATTGGCCATATTCCGGCTGATGTGTCTCTATGTGTATGGCTGGGTTTACAGTTTCACCTGGGATCCTGGTGCTTGAGGGGGGCCTAAAAATTTCCAAAAAAGACAACCGTGCTAACAGAACCAGGCAAATCTGGGCTTATGTGGAGCCCACTAGGCTTAGAATCCCAAAAAGATCTCTATTCAAATCCTGTTTGAGCTGTATGTTTGGCATCTAAGCTCAACACATCCATTGGGCTCCATTCACCGGACATTTTGAAAAATGGGAACCTGTAGGTAATGTATGACACAGTAGGCATACGCCTTTTGTCTTTATATGTTGGGAAATCCAAGCCACTGGTGGAGTAGGGGGGATCTGTTTCACAATGTACAATGTCTTAAAGGGGAACAAGTACAGAAGATGTATAAAATGCATCTTCAAAATGGCTGTTCAACAAAATCCATCACAGATTCCGTTCCCAGCCCCTGTAGAATATGATAATTATTATCTCCTTACACATGCAGGGCCTTTCGTAGGACCCAACATTTACTGATGAGCAAGAAGGAAAGTGATTGGCTAAAGCCCTTACAGAGCAAGTCTACAAGCTTCACCCCATAGACTCCACCAGACACAGACAAATCCCTTAGACTCATTTCCACCTAAAGTTTTTTGCTATATAAACCTGGTAAATTTGCTTTTCAGATAAACTTTTTACTTTGAAATGCCCTTAAAAACTGCCTTTCATCCTGATGTGATTTCTACGGGGAACATCAGATTGAAGGACATCAACGATGAAGACCCTACAGGGAGAAAACTTGACCGAAGTTCATGTTGTATCTCTCACAGCCAAGTAGACCACTCGTCTTGGCTCGATGGAGAAGCACTTTAAATCACGGGACTGAATTACTCCACTAATGTTTTGCCAGTAAGACATAAAAAGACGGAATCGCTATAAATTGTAAAACTGAACTTTGACAGGATCTGAGGAACACATCAGTTTATAAAACCAGCCGAATGGATGCGCGAGGAGGCTAAATATGGAGATGTATCCAGACTTTTAGAAGAAAGAGCTTCACTTCATGATCAAATGTAGAAGAAATTTGAGATGTTAAATCATAGGATGAGCTCAGAATGACTAACAAACAAAAAGCTCTTTAATAAGGAGTCATAATTTACCCTGGGGGGAGATTATCCCTCTCAAAACAGGTTTCCAAATCCATTATTTAGAGGGAAAAATGATGGCCGCCTGAAGCCAACTGTTATTACCTTGCCTCATTTCTTTGGGACTTCCTCAGAGGTCTGCAGTGAAGACACCAGCCACATCGACCTTGACAACAAAGCAACCTGACTCCCCATTTCAGATCCTAGAAATCTCTGGCAGCTGGGTGTTAGAGACGATATCATTTCTAGGAATTGTTGGGTATTTATGGAGACTGGCAACCAATGATGACATCAGGATTGCTGGCCTATTTATTGGAGAATCAGCGTATGTTCCTTACCTGGGTACTGAAGTATATTAATTTGTAGTATGGTGCTTCACCTCGATCCTGCCTCTGACCTTGGCTTCATTTCTGGAATACACTTCTGTGCTCTCTTGGATCTATCTATTGTTCTACTCTTGGTTCTGACTCCTGGTCCATCTTCTGCCTAGGTTATCATCTCATCCGATAGGTAGATAGATAGATAGATAGATAGATAGATAGATAGATAGATAGATACTTGATAAAGACCTCATTGTCTTGGGTTGAAATGTTGCATGGGGTAGATAAACAGGGCTGATCCTGCTTCCTGCCAGGAGGGGGAGTTCCTGTCGAGAGACAAAGAGGAGAGGAAGCACACTGCAGAGCTTCTGTTCCTGGTACGGATTCTCCAGACAGAACTACTCCAAATTTCCTCAAGTGAAGCCTTGAGACACCAGTGTGAACTGCTACCAACCGCATTGAGGACACTGCTGTGAGGTGTTGGATTACTGCTGGGCCACCCAACACCAAACAACCACTAGACCAGTATCACCTAAATGATGAATTTCCACCAACCTGCCTGCCTCCATGTCCTTACTGGTTCCAGAGGAGATTGTATTTAAAGTTCTACATTGCACTTCCAGATGCACTTGTCCAAGCCATGTCCACCTGCAGCAGCCAATGGCTGCATGATTGTACCGTACAATTGTGTGGCTACTGGTTGCTGGGGGTGGTCATGTTTAGGGGGGTTGTACTGTGTCCAGTTGTGTCCTGGAAATGTGCTCCAGAGGCAGAAGTCTCTAATCAGATGCGAACACTGCCTTAGACGTAAACTAATTACAGGCTCGCCCCCTCTTCTTATACATTGGCGCCCCTTGTATATATGAATCTAAAGTATGAATATTGTTTACGTGTGTCGGGCAACCATGTTCTATGATACATCCCGTGTTTATAGAACCTGGCGCCATCATAATAAAGGATAAATTCTTGTTTACTGGCGATGGGAGGTTAATGAACGGCTGTGAGGTCGTGATCTCTTACAGAACGTTCTCATTTGTCATAAAAAAGCAAGAGCAACAAATGTTCCTTCCACATCCTAATCGTGTTCTCATGACGCCGCCCGGATTTTTCATGTTTTCGTGCTGTCGAACGGGGCGGGAGTTTTCTTGCAGCTGAGACACCGGGTCCGTGGTACAATACGTTTTGGGCGCTGTTCAAAGTACGAGCAGCGCAGCACGAGAATGAGATGTCCTGACGTGCTTCTCTGAAATCCACAACCTCTATGGGTTTCCAGAAAGATCAGTAAATTAATCTAAGCTTCTCCCAAGTCAGATGACCCTTTCAGATGGCGTGTCAACTTAGGACGCCGCATTGTGCCCTGGTGTGAACGTTCTGCCTGCAGTCTCTGTGCCCGCTCAGCTCAGACCCATCACACCGGGGGAGTGTAATTGTATTTACGTAATCTCTGTCCATTTTCGATGGGATTTTCATGCCCAAAAATGTCTCCATCCGGCTAATCAAGTTAAAAAAAAAATTGCAAATCTAGCAAGCAAAGCCCTTTTATGTTGGAAATTCTTAATGGAATGTTCCATGCCATCATATGGAGGGCTGTCAATTAGAACGAAAAGCTCAACTCCTGTATAGCTGAGAGCGTAATGTTGCTTTACATCTCATACTCATCTAATAACTTTGGTATTTGATTTTCTAAAATAAAGAACCATTTTAAACTTGTATCCGAACTCGGCTTCGGTTCTGATGTACCAGTCGGAACCCAAGCTGAGTTCAGGTACCAGTTTTAAAATTGTTTTTCAGTTTAAAAATCAAATACAGAGAGGCCATACATTTTAATGCTGTACGGCGACAGCATTAAACCAAAGTTTTGAGCGAAGCGACTTCGGATCTAGAATCTGAAGCTCGCTTCGCGCATCCCTAGTTCTTAGCATGAACTTGTAATGAAACGCGTCACAGAACATGCTCACTACACTCACCGAAAGATTGAATTTGATTATAACATTCACCTTAGGTCAGGGATGCTCAACCTGCGGCCCTCCAGATGTTGTAAAACTACAACTCCCACGTTGCCCTGCTGCAGGCTGAGAGCAGTAGGCTGCCCAGGAATGCTGGGAGTTGTAGTTTTGCAACAGCTGGAGGGACGCAGGTTGGGCATCCCTGCTTTAGGTGACAGCTTCTTCTTCCTTCCCCTCATTTTCTGCATTGTAACCTCTCTACAAGTCACACAGCATGCTCACTACACTCTCCTTTAGATCACAGAATATTACATCATTAGCAATATATGATAGTGGCAGCTCCTCCTCCACTTCCCTCTTTGCACATTAACCTCTGTACAAGTTACAGAGCATGCTCACTACACTCTCCCATAGATAACATAAGATTACACCATTGATAGTAGGTGATAGTGAGAGCTCCTCCTCCTTCTCTGGTCTGTTACCTCTGCACAAGTCACAGAGCATGCTCACTACACTCTCCCATAGATCGCACACTATTACATCATTAGCAATATATGATAGTGGCAGCTCCTCCTCCACTTCCCTGTTTGCACAGTAGCCTCTGCACAAGTCACAGAGCATGCTCACTACACTCTCCCATAGATCACATAGTATTACATCATTAGCAATACATGATTGTGGCAGCTCCTCCTCCACTTCCCTCTTCGCACATTAACCTCTGCACGAGTCACAGAGCATGCTCACTATACTCACCCATATATAACATAAGATTACACCATTCATAGTAGGTGATAGTGACAGATCCTCCTCCCTCTCTGGCCTGTGACCTCTGCAAAAGTCACAGAGCATGCTCACTACACTCTCCCATAGATAACATAAGATTACACCATTGATAATAGGTGATAGTGACAGCTACTCCTCCCTCTCTGGCCTGTGACCTCTGCACAAGTCACAGAGCATGCTCACTACACTCTCCCATAGATAACATAACATTACACCATTCATAGTAGGTGATAGTGACAGCTCCTCCTCCCTCTCTAGCCTTTGACCTCTTCACAAGTCACAGAGCGTGCTCACTAAACTCTCTAATAGATAACATAAGATTACACCATTGATAGTAGGTGATAGTGACAGCTCCTCCTCCTGCTCTCGCCTGTAACCTCTGCATGTTACAGAGCATGCTCACTACACTCTCTCATATAAAAAAAAGAATATGTATCAGTTTAAACTTTAATGTAAAAACAAAGTGATACATTCCCTTAAAGTTGAAAATGATCTTTAAAATAATTGACGGCAGTCTGGGGTGAATTGTTTTTGAGTGATTTCCACTGAGCCATTTTTAGACCTACGACCACCATCATAATTTCCTCTTAACAGGTGATTTATTTTTATTTTTTTTAATTTAGATCTTCCTGATAAAGTTCAGGACCAGTGCCTGTGCTTTCCTTCCTGTACGCCAAGATTGCATTCTTCATTCCTGTCTTCATCCTACACGAGATCTCCTATCTACAAACAATCCCTCTTAGGAAATTTCATTTGGTCTCGGTCCACAAGTCCAGCTCCATCACTTACTTTTCATCGAAACGAATGTTCCTGTTTAACTGGTCTTCTGTGGTTGGCCTATGAACAATGGGCTTTTTGTATATCCAACCTGTGGCTGTCCGACACCTGGTGCCAAGTCTTCTTACTGCATGTTTTCCAAAAAGATTTCATTTCTTTTTTTATTTTTTTGCAAAATTAATTTAGGTTAAAGTCTCAATTTGTATTACAGAAGATGACATTGTTGAACTTAAAGTTTCAGGCCAGAAGAGCAGAATCTGAGACAATCCCCAAAAATTAATGGTAAGGTTTTGATGCCGCCAAGTAAGATGCCGACCAAAATAATTTTCTACTGGTCGTTGTTGCATTCATTTGGACAACCCTATATAAAGCTCTGCTCACATTCTTTGATGGAGGCTCCATAAAGAGATGTGAAAATGAAGGACACTGCAGCGGAACTCAACTGAAGTCAATGGCTTCCATTGGGCTCCACTGGTGCCCATCATATAGAGCAGGGATGCTCAACCTGCGTCCCTCCAGCTGTTGTAAAACTACAACTCCCATCACACCCTGCTGTAGGCTAATAGCTGTGGGCTGTTCAGGCATGCTGGGAGTTGTAGTTTTGCAATAGCTGGAGGGCCGCAGGTTGGGCATGCCTGATATACAGGATTCTACAATACAAAGTGGTGTGAGTGGTGAGAGCTCATGTCCCTTACTGCCATGTGGAAAAACTTCCAGCACCTCTTAAAGGGGTTGTCTGGATTCAGGGCTGAACCCGGATATGAACTATTCTTTGACTATATATGAGTGGAGCATCAGAGCATTTTCTTGCTCCGATGCTCGCACCGTATTGCGTAGAGCAAGGTCTGTTTGTTTACTGTCGGTGACGTACCAGGCTTCTCCGCACTATGCCAGTTGGAGACATCCGCCTAGCAGTGAGCCGGTGACATCACCAGCACAGATAAGCGGTCTATAGCACTGCCCTAAGCTGTTTTGGAAGGGGTCACTATGCTACTTTGCATAGAACTCATTGCTCATCTGTGCCAGTGACGTCACCAGGCTCACTGCTAGGCGGAGTTCTCCAAGTAGCCTAGTGAGGAGAAGCCTGATACGTCACCGGCAGTAAACAGATATTACACTGCGCGATGTAGCGCAAGAAAAGGGGGAGCACTGGAACAAGGAAATGCTCATATGCTCCACTTATATGTAGTAAAAGAATAGCTTATATCCAGGTTCAGCCCTGAACCCGGACAATCCCTTTAAAGGGGAGGTCCAAGAGTAGAAAAATGTGACAGCACCAAACTTGTCCATGGGTTGTTATCGTAGCTTACCCCCCTTGAATAGACCTGAGCTGAAATACCACACACCCCTTGTTGAAAGGTGTGGCACTGTTTTCTGAAGAAAACAGCATGTTTGTGAAAAAAAAAAAAGCCTTAACATGAACCTCTTGTTCAAGGAAAGGTTTCCATAACGATTTCTTCAACTCTTTCCAAAATGCTTTAAGAGCCAGTAAGAACAAAGTCTGGTAAGACCACCAATTTGGGAGGATTGACCAACTATCTTACATGTATAGGGTTGTGAGGATTGTGAGGTATTGGGAATGTCATCCTTAACTTTGAACAATTTTTTTAATTTTCAAAAACTTTCAAAAATTTGGAGAAGGAAACTGTAAACAACAATAAAATACATGTGTGTGTTCAATTATCACATTTTCAGCCCACTTCCCCATGAGAGCTCAAACAACTCTGGGACAAAACAAGTTTCATATGCCTGAAGCCATTTCCATGGACTGCAGCTCCGCTGTCTTTCTCCTCTCCTCTCCTTTCCGAGACCATGTAACACTTTCAGTTGGATCGCTATGAAGGACATGTGCCCCCTGCTGGTTATTCTCTCCTCTGTTCCTCTTGACTGCGCCTTTTGAGCAGATATTTGATGAGAAGGTCCAGCTAACATGTTCTCGGGACCACAGCTGCATTCAGACTTTTGCCAAACTATTAGGAAAACAACAAAATTCTCCAGATGATATTAATGATAGCTCTAAACCTCACAAGTGAGGATATTTTGCTTAAATTGTCCTAGGCAATTGACCCATTTCCTTGACAGATACAATAATATGTCTAAGTTCGAACTGAGGTCTTCCACAAGTGATGAAAGAGGTTGTCCAGCCTGTATTTTTTTTTTTTTAAATGGGTTCAAATGGGACAACAAAAAGCAAAAGATATTATACTGACCTGACCAACTCCCTCACTATCCTGTTACGACCCTTCCCGGGTCCCCTCTGGTCACTACTTCCTGGTCCCTCTTGACACACAGGAAATGGCTACTCAGCCAATCAGTGGCTGAGGAAGATCACCGCTGCCACCAGTGATTGGTTGGACAGTCATTTCCTGTGTGTCAAGAGGGACCAGGAAGAAGAAAACAAGTGGTGACCTAGGAATGGGAACAGTGGAGGATCGGTGAGGTTCTTATCACTTCTTTTGCTATTTCCTTGCCATTTCAACCTTTTCTAAAAATCATTTTACTGCTCAGATAACCTCTTAAATCCCTTGATCAACATTCTTCTTCTGCTGATGTCAGCACTGACTGTAGATACTGGTCTTGCATATCATCCAATAGACATTGCATATAAAGTGACTAAGGCCCCATTTACATGGCCCAATACACAGCTTTAGTCCTCAGTTGCTGCCCTCTCGTTCAAGCTACAATGAAAAGCAGCAATCTTCCCGTCTGTGTGGGCATGAACAATCGTTACTACCATCCTTTGTTCCCACACATAGTCAACTGTTAAAATCTCCTAGGATTTGATTGCTCAAGCTATACCATCTACATTGTTAAAGTTGGTGGACCACCTTCTCAGATAGCTGAAGACCAGGGGCAGATTGGCCATAGACCTTACAGGGAAATTTCCCGGTGGGCCAATGCCCAGGGGGCCACCTCAGCCCTCCTCCCGGCCGGCCAGTGGAAGTTTTTGGGGATGTATTTTGTGCTGCTGGCAGTATTTGTAAAGGACTGTGGTATTTGGCTCTGTTGGAGCGGTATAATGTGCCACAATATGGTATTGCTGGCCCTGCCTTCCACCAATTTGGCCCCGGTTACAAAACAGGGCCACTTTCAGTATTTTTTCCAGGGCCACTTTAAGTTCCCAGGTCGCCCCTGCTGAAGACCTTTGCACAAATGGCAAAATCTTAAGTGATCCTCATGTTGTAGCTTCTTCCTATAGGAAGGAAAAGCCTATTGAAAGTGGGAAGGACCATCTTGAGTTGCCTTGGGTCACAATTCCCACCAGGGATAAGTCCATGGATTCTCGATATTATTGATATCAGCTGATGTATATTTTAGCTTTTATGGTGTGGTTTATCTAACTCAGTCACTGGTTTTTCAAGTCTTTCCATCTCTGTTTAGCTGGATCTACAAAAATAGCTTTGAAATGTCTGATTGATTGATGAAGAACACATATCTAATCTTTTTTCAGTCTGCTAGATGTTTTCCTTTAATGGCTGGCTGCCATATGTTTAATTTTCCCTGTTTGCACTCCTTTTGCCCGGTGAGGAGCATCTCATGTCTGCTAGGCATGCCAATAAACCAACTTCCATATCAAAGTCCCTTATTTGTTCACACGGTATTGCAAACTATTGAAGATAAAGTCCATCTCTTTGCTGTGTTCCTGCCAGGAATCAGCAGGCTGCTCTTTTTCAATGAATTCTCTCGGCTCATGTCAGAACTGGAAATATTTGCACTTAAAATTCGCATTGTGTTCATCATGATGTGCAAATTGCAGTGCCAACATTTTATGTCATCATTTTTGGTGGTGGATTTTGATCAAGAATTTTAGGTTTGTAGCAGTGAGCCAAAACTTCCCAAGGTACAGATGGGCTACAAGTGTGGGTCATGGATGGACATAAGGTGCCCATACACAAAAATGTTGCCTGAACTGGACGATTCTGGCCAACTATGTAATGTACATGGGGGTCACCAGAATTTCCCCTTATAGCAGATGTTCTTTAGTCAATGGAGGTTGATGGGGGAACTAAGTTCATCAAGAAGGTGGCCATAATCTATGTCAGGAGGAAAAGAAATGTCAGACTGGCACCAATAAATGAGAGTGAAGTCAGTAGCCAAAATTGTGGCCAGAAAAACCACGCTTGGAGGCAAGGAGCAGACCAAACCAAGATGTAACCAGGAATGGCCACCAGAATAGGCACCATAGCCAGATGAATAAACCAAGCTAGAATCAGAACCAGAAATAGACAGAATGTCAAAATTTTAGAGATTGCAGAAACTCAGCTAGAGCCTAAGGCTGGAACCCCCAACAGATCAGGAATTTGCCCCTCAAATGAATAACAATGCAATAACAAAGCAACACACAATTTTTGAGCAAAAGTAGGATTGACACGATTACTCCAGCCAAAACTGATACATACGATACAAAGAGGAGTCATAACATAGTATATCCATTTCACCTGGAGTCTTCCTTTAATTTCCAGTTCCTATCCATACAAAATACTCCTGACCTGGTCAACCAGACATCAGGATATTTAAAGGGGTTGTCCAAATTTTTAATGCTTATGTCCTATATTCGTGATAGGTTTTTAGTATCTGATCGGTGGGGGTCCATTTCTCAGCACCCCCACTGATCAAATGTTTGAAAAGACCATGGAACTCCATGAGCAACGCTGCCTTTTCCTCGGCCAACGACGTCACATTCTTCACTCAAGTGGCCTAGGTGCAACTCAGTACCATTCAAGTGAACAGTACCATTACCAAGCACAACCACTATCCAATGGACAATGCTGTGCTTGGCAAGCTGTGAGAAGGCCACAGCGCCCATCGGAGCACCGGAGCCTCTTAAAACAGCTGATTGGGAGGGGCCTCAGGTGTTGAACCCCCACCGATCTGATACTGATGATCTATCTTGAGGATAGGTCATCATTGGGGATGACCAAGCACCCAGGTGCTCATCTGCCCGGGTGCTCTGGCCAAGCACTCGGGGGTGCTCGAGTGCTCGGCGAGCACCCGAGCATAATTAAAGTCAATGGGACTAAACCAGGTACCCCCCGCGCGGAAGAGGGGAGGCTGTCTGGTTTACACGGGTCCCCCCCCTCAAAAAAAAAAAAAAAACATGACACAGACACTGGGAGGGGATGGTTAAACTTACCTTTCCCAGCAGCTCCCGACCTGTCCTAGCAGGAAGACGGCGCGCACAGTGGTAAGTTTCACCACAGCGCCACCTGCTGGAGGGAGGAGGGAGCTGCTGGGAAAGGTAAGGTGACGGATCCATCATGAACTCCATTGAAAGTCAATGGAGGACGGATCCGTTTACTATTGTGTTACACCGAACGGATCCGCCCCATTGATTTGCATCCGTCCCCATTGACTTGCATCCGTCATGGTGTGGGGAGGGGACTCGAGCATGGCGCTCGAGTACACTCGGTGTTCAGCCGAACACCGTGTGGACCCGAGCGCCAGCATCACTAGTCATCAGAATAACACACTCGGACAACCACTTTAACTGCACTGGGGCAGAACTCCTAACTGAACACCAAGCTTATCGTCAAAGACAAAAGAGTTATCCATTAGATAGGTTTAGGGTTAACCCTAAGTATAATCATGTTCCAAAATGTCACATTTTTGCCAATGCACTTGAATGGTCGTCCTATAATAGAGGGCATCGTCTTTGTCATAATGGAAACAAAAGTATCTTTGATCTCCAGATGCAGGTGACAAAGAGAAATTGAAGACAAAAATCCAAGCAGGGTCGACAGTCCGTTCCTACTTTCCATTCCAGTGTGACCACAACTATTTATTACCTCCTACTACTGAACACGACTCCTCGCTTGTTTAGTGTTACTGAGTCACGCAAATATATTCCCCTGCTTCATGGAAGTCATTCATCATCAGCGAAATATCATGATTACAGGAGCAGATGTGAAGCAGATCCGTTACTAAGTATGCAGACAATGCAGTCCGTAATTTGTTAACGCCGTAGCCGTCATTGGATTAATATCAGATATTTAATTCCAAAGGATACAATTTTTAAAAGAGAAAAATCACGATTTAGTTTCTCAACGGTAATTAAAAATCTCAGTTTTCAAATCGATGTTTTCATGAATATAAAATGATGAGAACTGATAAGGGTGGAACAGACTTATGTAAGGTCAAGAAATGGTCTTGTGGAATTCTTTAACTGATGGCATCTAGTATGAACTTAAACGTGGTATCCGAATAGATCTATATTGTGCTACCTATCTGGTGATTCCAGTGTGAATTGTCCCGTAATTTCAACTGATGAGACCTAAAGAGCAAGGAACGGTTCAGTGTAGACTGGCAACATGATGGAACTTACCTTGCTTGGCTTAGGTCTTCCCCTGTCACATCCTTAAGGTTTGTAAAGGAGATGGATCTTGACATAGGACCTTTCACCACTTCTGACATGCCTGTTTTAATAGCTTCATGCATTTCCCATGTAATAACAATTCGGGAACATCTATTCTTATGGCTCTATGGTCTGCCATCCCTTTATTATTTCTACTAGAAGTTATGAATGAATTGCTAGCAGTCTGCAGTAAGGGTACAGAGGGGAGGTAACCAGTTGGGGGTGTGTCCCTGCACAGTCTGACAAAGGCAGCACTGATTGGATAGAGTCAGACTGTGCAGGGACACCCCCCCAACTGGTTACCTCCCCTCTGTACCCTTACTGCAGACTGCTAGCAATTCATTCATAACTTCTAGTAGAAATAATAAAGGAATGGCACAACATAGAGTCATAAGAATAGATGCTCCAGAAGTGTTATTACATGGGAAATGCATGAAGATATTAAAACAGACGTGTCAGGGGAGATGACAGGTCCTCTTTAATATGGTGGATCTGGTGATCTCTATAATGGGGACACCCCTTTGCTTGGTTTTCCTTCCTTTGAGGGATATCTGGCTTTCACTGTGTTAAAGACCCATAACTGGGGCTGCGCAGTTATTTTGTATATATACAGTCATGACAATGTTTCTTGTTTCTGACTGATGAGATCTAGCAAATGTGAAATAATGGTTGGTTATTAGGAGATATTGTTGCGCTGGCATCCAGTTAGCAGAATATATGTTTTAAAGTAGATATGATACTATCCAGTGACGGATTGGCCATAGACCTTACGGTGAAATTTCCCAGTGGGCCGATGCCCAGGGGGCCGTCTGAGTCCTCCTCACGGCTGACCAGTAGAAGTTTTTAGGGTTGTATTTTATGCTGCTGCTGGCAGTATTTTGTAATGGACTATGGTATTTGGCTCTGTTGAGGTGGTATAATATGGTATTGCTGGCCCCGACTACTTGTGTTAGCCCTGCCTTCCATCAATTTGGACCCGACTACAAAACGGGGCCACTTTTAGTATTTTTTCAAGGGCCACTTTAAGTTCCCAGTCCACCGCTGATACTATCTATCCGTTTATACCAAAACTTATGGTTTGAGCTGATGAGATTTAATAAGTTTGGAACAGTTGTATGTTAGTAGAAGATATGGTGTTAAAGGAAATATGATACCATCTATCCAGTTGTATGGAATAGTTGTATGTTAGTAGAAGATACAGCGCTATATCAATACACATTTTCAGCCAATAAGATCTAAAAAAGTGTGTGGAAGATGCAGGATCAGTGCACGTATTTTTCAGCTGATGAGGTCTAATAGGTATTGGATAGCTGTATGCTATATATATAAATATATATATATATATATATATATATATATATATATATATAGTTTTATGTCAGTAGGAGATAGGGTAAAACTTATCCATTCACATGTACACACAGTCCACAGCTGATGAGATCTAATACTTGTGTTGATTGCTGGGAAGAGATACGATGCAGTAAAACAATGTCGTGTGTTCAATAATTTTGTCTAACATGGTGTGAAATAGTAGTATGAAAATTAGAGATACGGTGTAGCAGTGTTTGTGGTTTCCAGCTGAAGAGATTTTGTACAGATACTGAGTTATTCAATAAAATGTATCTGTATAGCGCCACCTGAAGTTTCTTTTTTTTCCTTATTTCTTTGACCTGCTCACTGAGAAGGCTGTACATGCTCAGTTTCATTCTTCAGCTGCTTCTTGAGCTGTGATAGGGAGAGCATGGACACGCCTCCTGAGCTGTGATTGGGAGAGCTGAGACACGCCCCTGAGCCACAGCAGAAAAGACACTCCCCTTGAGCTGTCAGCTTGATATAAATCTAGCAGAGCAATGAATGTGGAGATCTCTGGATCCATGTGAGGTACAGGGCTGGTTCTAGCTCTGTTAGAAAGAGTCTGTCATGTACTATATGATGTCTGATTGTCATTTTTTACATTAGTTATGGGATAACCATGTTCATAAGGAATAGTTATACGCCAGTTGGTGTTATCTATCCAATTATTTCAGTAGATTTTTTTTTTTTTTCAAAAAGTGGCAACTGCTACAGGCTACATTACATCTCTAGAGGGTTTCTGGAAACATTTTATGTTGCAAAAAATTATTTTCCACTCAGGAGTCTGATAAAACTGAGCAGTGACAATCCCCTTTGGAGCTGTAATGACAGACATATGTTGGTTTCCCCAGAAACAGACATAACTACGACGGGCCAAATATATATTTTTTTACTCCATTGCACCCTTTAAATTCATCATAATGAGCCACACTCAAATGTGAGTTGATAATTTACCCTTCGGCCCATGTTCAAAGCTTCACCCGTGTATCTACATTGGATTTAGAAATCCTTTCATGTAAAGTTTCTCAAGTAAACAAAAAAATTGTAGACTGTTTCATAGGTTTCAGAGACAGTTGACCTAAGGTCAATCCTTTTCCCTGCTATCTCATATGACCTCTTCATGACATACAAGAGGGTACATTGGCATGTTATACATGTTTGCCAAGCTTGATGTGTTGGAGAAGACTATTGAGAAGATCACGGACCTCAAAAAAAGCTCAGTCTTGTCCATCTTGGACCAAAACAAGCCCAGCCCTCTACAAGATTAAGATTCTCAAGAAGGCCTATCTCAAAGTAAAAGATGAAGACCAACAAGAACATGGAGGAAAACAGTTTTTGGGTCCACCAGAGGAAGGTCCATCCTATATCTCTAAGGAACCCATGTACATCTACTTTTAATTGGATTGTAAACTTTCATGACATATCATTAATAAGATCTAGTCACAAGTGGTTGGCTCCAAAGTAAGCCCCAATGGCGGCTGTCTGGTTTAGTATAGAAGATTGTATAAGTGTAATTCCTCTACAATGGGCCATTTGTAGGATTCCTAATCAACCAAATGGAGAGGAACCAACTCCTTTGCTGAAACCATGAACTGGCATCCACTTCTTCATACGATCTTGGCAGCTAAATTCTTTTATTACTTGTCTCATGGATATAAAATTAATATAAAGTATGGAAAAATAGTAAAAATATAGGAAATAAAACGCATAGGGAAAAAAATCAAATATTAAGTTATGGCTTGTGCTGCACATGGACTTCATACATTTCTGATTGACAATCATGAGCGTCATCAGAGAAGTTCAATGCCTCAAATAAATAACTTTAACATAGTAACATAGTAACATAGTTTATAAGGCCAAAAAAAGACATCTGTCCATCCAGTTCGGTCTGTAGCAGGTTTTGACAATTTGTGGCCAATTATTACTGATGACGTATCCTCAGGATAGGTCGTCAGTATCTGATCGGTGGTGGCCCGACACCAGGGACCCCCGCCGATCAGCTGTTTAAGAAAGGCACCGGCGCTCCCGTGAGCGCCGAGGCCTTCTCTTAGCTTTTCCTAGGCCAGTGACGTCACGTTCATCGGTCACGTGGTCCAGGAGCGGCTCAGTCCCATTCAAGTGATACCAAGCACGACCACTATACAATGTACGGCACTGTGCTTGGTGAGCTGAGAAGGTAGCGGTTCTCACAGGAGTGCCTGTACCTTCTCAAACAGCTGATCGGCGGGGGTCCAGGGTGTCGGACCCCCCCACGGATCAGATACTGATGACCTATCCTTAGGAAAGGTCATCAGTAGTAAAATCCTGGAAAACCCCTTTAAGCTCCTGGGAATCAATACAAAAACTGTAACAAGGCTCCCACCTACCATGTGCCATTTATATGACTGGTATCTTAGATAAGAGAGGGGCACTTTGAGCGTCCTGAAGCACAAGAGTCCCCACAAAAGCTATACCCAGATGTCAACTTTTTGAATAAAAAAAATTCCCATGCAATCATTACATGAAAAAACAGCTTCAATAATGCAAATATTCTATAGAGAAAAAGAGAACAATACAATTTGCCCAATTTTATTATAATCACACCCCCCTCCCCTTTTCCGCTGATGCTAATCTTTCGGAATATTTGAATTTGTAATCGTTTTTCTAACAAAAATTAGAAATTCGATTCATTGGTGTTCTCACAAGAAGCCCAGAACATTTATGTAAAGAAACCAAAAAAAAAAAAAAAGGTTGATGATTACGCTATATTACAGTGCCCACTGAGAATTGAAGGGGAAATTATCCAGCTATTTAACCGTGCAGGAATTTGGCAGGGCGACTTTTAACATTTAGATAAATATTTAAGTAGTGAGATAAGGCTGGAAGAGAAATGAAACGAATGGACGTCTCGACGTCGATTTCCAAACAGTAGAGATTGCAATACTGTGTTAATCATTAGGTACAATAAAGAGGGAAACAAAAATACAGAGCGGCGGACGCCAAGCCCCACTTTCCACATTTGCGCCGGGCTCTTTCAACGAACCGAGAGACAACATCTTGATGCAATCATTGCGTTTCATTTACGGGGGGAAATAGTGCTGATTTTGATTAATCTCCATAATGTGGTTCTTATACATTATAAATAGTTGGCACGGCGTACAAGCAGTAAATTTTGGAGGAAACATGATAGATACATAAATTTCAGCAGATAACGTCTTGGGTCACCTTATCTGCCCAAGCAAATTGAATATTAAACTACAAAGTTTCTTGGAGAGATAAAAAAAATAAGAAACATTGGCTCAAAAAGTTCTCATTTCTAATGAACCTCTTGCTTAAAGGGCCAGGCTGCCATTTTTCAGTTATACATGTATGTAACTTTGAATCTACATAAACATTTGTAAATATATTGAGTTATCTATCCGGCGCTGACCCTGAGCTGTGTAGGTGTTATGAACCAGAGCTGCACTCATCATTTTGCTGATCATTGGAAACAGTCAGCAAGCTTGCCGTCAGACTGGCCGCTAATAGCCTAGCCGAAATCCTATATATATATGTGAAGGGAACAGATAACGTGGCCATATATGTTAGATGAATGTTGTCAGAATCAGCAGTTCATCTAACGGGTGGGCTGCTGTCACAACAACCCAAGGGCAAATGTCAAAAGAAAGACGGATTGGACGTCTGGTAGTGGCTCATTGCCTTGCTAAAAAAAAACAAAAACATCTGTATGGGGGGGTTGAATACTGTAGTTAGATAATACAGTAGGTACATACGATAGATACATAGATAGATAAATAGATATAGATAGATATGATATGATATCGATAGAGATAGATAAAGATAGATAGATAGATAGATAGATAGATAGATAGATAGATAGATAGATATGAGATAGATAGATAGATAGATAGATAGATATGAGATAGATAGATAGACAGCTATGATATAGATAGATAGATAGATAGATAGATAGATAGATAGATGAGATAGATTATGAAATAGATAGATACATAGATGATAGATAGATATGATATGGATATAGATAGATATGAGATAGATAGATAGATAGATAGATAGATATAATAAATAGATAGCTAGATAGATAGGAGATAGATACATAGATGATAGATAGATAGATAGATAGATATAATGTGATATAGATAGATAATAGATAATAGATAGATAGATAGATAGATAGATAGATAGATAGATAGATAGATATAATGTGATATAGATAGATAATAGATAGATAGATAGATAGATAGATAGATAGATAGATAGATAGATAGATATGCAGCATGCTCAGGAAAGCAGAGAGGAGTGATAGTTACAAGAATGCTCCCCTGGGCTGTGCAGTGATGGGAAGGGTGCACCTTTCTTCCCTTTGGGGAACACACTGGTTCTGGGGTTTCTCCTGCCTGATGGTGGTTCTTGGTGACCTCGACGAGTATTGCTTCCTTCTGCTTCTGGGTTGCCACTTCAAGGCATTTGAGATCATTTTAGCTGAGCAGCCTATCATTTGCTGCACTTCTCTATATGTTTTTCCCTCTTCCTCAGAACGATGTCTGGAACGACCCATGTTCCCCAGAATTTCAGAAGGAAACGCACCATAACCAACATGTGCAACACTTGCCTCTTGCCTTAAATGAGGGACACCTGTCACCTTGACACCTGTTAGTCCACAGAATTAATGACTTCACCAATTTAACCCCTCACTGCATGACTTTCAATTAATGTTTCAATTACACAGAATGAGCGGGGTGAAGGTCCTGATTGTTGGGTCTGTTTTTTTTACACTTACAAGTCAGTTCTTTGCAGCATAGAAATATCTGATTTATCAGGTTACTGATGTTGGACTGTATATAGATGAAACCTGCCAGCAAAATATTACCAACACAACATGATACAGTTTTTAAAACCTGTGAATTAGATTTACAGAAAATCTTTGGACTGTCCCTTTAAATTACAGACTGTTGATGACCTTTGATCTCCTGCAGAAGTTATTAAAGGAAAATGATTCCTATTAACTGCACCATGTCCTTATATTTTACTGTAGGTGGCTTTGGTTTTCTGCATGTGTCTCTCCCGGGTTACTGCTGGTAAATGTGCAGAGTCAGGCAATCCTGGGTCTCTCCGTGTTACCTCATGGAGCCCCCTTTGGCTCACGTCGCTGTTGTTGGCGTCCTATATTAATGTATGGAATCATCCAGTTAATGTAAATGCTTCATTGCTGCGTATCAGAAGATTAATAAATAACACAGGCCCCCGCTCGCCAGATCTCAAACTGTGGCCAGAAATGTCTACATATGAAAGAACAAGCGTACAAATGGGAATTGCTGACATAAAGCGAGATCCTGGGAATGGAGCATATGGATGGTGTTATAGCTGTAACATACATCAAACAGATTCCTGAGCGCTCTCTGACGTCTCCCCCGTCCAAAATAAAATCTCTCCCCATATGAAATATCTCTCTCACTGGCATACACTTGTTAAAAGAGATCTTCCCTGGACAGAGGATGTGTGAACGGATATACACCACCTAAGAAAACCTGACATATGTATTATATATGTTAGGAACCGGCTGTGGGGTCATGTAAAGAGAGCCCTGAGATATTATCTCCAATGCTCCAAGATATTGTATCCAGTGCTCTGAGATATTATCTCCAAATCCATGAGACATCATGCCCAGTGTTCTTAGATACCATCCCGAATGATCTGAGTTATTATTTCCAATGCTCTGAGTTATTATCTCTATTGTTCTGAGTTATTATCTCTAATGCTCTGAGATATTATCTCCAAATCCATGAGACGTCATGCCCAGTGTTCTTAGATACTATCCCGAATGATCTGAGTTATTATTTCCAATGCTCTGAGTTATTATCTCTAGTGTTCTGAGTTATTATCTCTAATGCTCTGAGATATTATCTCCAAATCTATGAGACGTCATGCCCAATGCTCTTAGATACTATACCCAATGGTCTGAGTTATTATTTCCAATGCTCTGAATTATTATCTCTAGTGCTCTGAGTTAATATCTCTAATGCTCTGAGATATTTGCAAATCCATGAGACATAATGCCAATGCTCTTAGATACTATCCCTAATGGTCTGAGTTATTATCTGTAACGCCTTGAGATATTATCTCCAAGACTCTGAATTATTATCTCTAGTGCTCTGAGATATTATCTCCAAGACTCTGAATTATTATCTCTAGTGCTCTGAGATATTATCTCCAAGACTCTGAGTTATTATCACTAGTGCTCTGAGATATAGCCAATCTCAGATTACAAAGCAAAGCTCTAAGTTATCTCAAATGATATTATATATTATATCCAATGCTCTGATATATTATCCCCAAATCCATGACACATCATGCCCTGTGTTCTTGGATACTATCCCTAATGATCTGAGTTATTATCTCCAAGACTCTGAATTATTATCTCCAGTTCTCTGAGGTATAGCCAATCTCAGATTATAAAGCGAAGCTATAAGATATTATCTTAAATGATATCATATATTATATACAATGCTCTGAGAAATTATATCTGATGCTCTGATATCCAAGACTCTGAATTATTATCTCTTTTGCGTTGGGCCCTTTTCCTTTTTATTTATTTATTTTTAAATGTTAAAGATGAAAATAAAAAAAATTATTTTGCTTAAAGGGGTATTCCCATCTTAGACAATAGGGGCATATCGCTAGGATATGCCCCCATTGTCTGATAGGTTCGGGTCCCACCGCTGGGACCCGCACCTATATTGAGATCGGAGAGGGGAGCGCTGTGCCTGGAGGACCCCAGCTTTCCCGGGGTCCGGCCACCACCAGGTGCAGCTCTCCACTGCTCCCATAGAAATAAATGGTAGCGCACCACGCATGTGCAACCCTCGCTCCCATTCATTTTTATGTAGCCGCCGGCCCCATAGAAATAAATGGAGGGCGGCTGCGCATGTGCACCCTACTTCAGTTAGGGAGCTCCGTTCTCAATAGAGGTGCGGGTCCCAGAGGTGGGACCCGCACCTATAAGACAATGAGGGCATATCCTGGCAATATGCCCCCATTCTCCAAGATCAGACAACCCCTTTAAAATACAAAGGGAATGTGTCATCTATAACTTTATGCCTTTTGGAGATCATTTTTCCTTCAACTTACTTAAAGGCTATGTACACCTTTGGGGGCAACTTTTTGTTCATTATTGCCAAAACAGAGCTAAAAATCATTTTTTTAAATTGCTCTTTATGAAAAATTCTGAGTCGTTTTTCCTGCACAGGGCTGAGTTTCTCTAGTAGCAGGTGAATTTTCTTTCTGCGCTTCCTCAGCCAGATCTCCTGACGGCTCCTTATCTCTGATCTCTGACCTTATAAAGACTCGCTATAGCTGACCGGCACAAGTGAAAGTAAAAAATACAATTCACAAAGCTAGAAAAACAGTTAACTGGCTGAATATTTTTAATAAAGACCAATTGAAAAAATCATTTTTAGCCCCCTCCAAAATAACGTCCCATGTAAATAACATCACTCCTCTCCCTTCAGCCCCTCCAACATACAGTCCCGTGTAAATGACACTTTTTCCCTCCCTCCGCCATAGAGTCTCATGTAATTAACATCACACCATCTCTCCAGCCCCATCCAATATACAGTCCCATGTAAATAACATCCCTCTCTATCTACAGCCCCCTCCAAAATAACGTCCCATGTAAATAACATCACCTCCTCTCCAGCCACCTTCAACATACAGTCCCAAGTAAATAATATCACCCCCTTCCTAGCCGCCTACAACATGCAATCCCATATAAACATCACCCCAACATTCAGTCCCATGTTAATAACATCATTCCTCCCCACCAGCCACCTTTACCATACAGTCCAATGTAAATAACATCGCCCCCTCAACATTTAGTCCCATGTAAATAACATCACTCCCTCCCTCAGACCCCTGTAACATTCACCCCCATGTAAATAACATCACTGCCTCCTTTAACCTCTCCGACATACAGTCCCATGTAAATAACATCCCTCCCTTCAGCCGTGACATACAGTCCCAGTTAAATAACTACAAATCCCAGCATTGCTCTGCCTCTCCCTTCACTTACCTCTCCTCATGTAGCAGACATCACCACAGCTTCTTCCCCAGGACTTCGCCTCTTCACTGCTCTCCTGCACTGGTCACATGATGGTGACATCATCACAGGTCCTTCATACCACTGCCTATTTTACTGATCACATGACCTGTGATGTCACCACAGGTCCTTCAGATCTTCCAGTGCATTAGATTCAATTGTATTGCCGTCCTGAGGGCGGCAATACAGTTGTATCTAGCTGGCAGGCAGGACATTCGGGGCCTAGGCCCTAAATGTTTTAACCTAGCAGCGCCCCGATTCACAGTAATTGTAATTACAACCAGGAGTGCCCAAGCTTTTGTATTTCACTGTAGATAGATAGATAGAAAAATAGATAGATCAGAGACCGAGATAGATAGATAGATAGATAGATAGATAGATAGATAGATAGAAGGTTTACATATGGGGTTAGAGGCACAACTCCCCTCTACATCAGTATTATAAATGTAAGATAGTGGTTGTGGGGGGAATGTTACCAGGGGTGCACCTAGCCTTTCTGCTGCCTGAGAAACTGAAAGATTGTCTCTCCCCCCTCCCCCCATGCCAATTTCTTAACCAAACCCCTTTCCTTCACCCATGGCCCTGCGGCTGCCCCCCTCTTGCCCCTTCCTGGTGCTGCCTGAGGCGGTCACCTCATCTGGCCTCATTGATGGTGCGCCCCTGCATGTTACACACGTGTATGTGAGCCCAGGAGCTTTAAGAAATACCTCTAATATCAAGTGCTGACTTAGACTAAAAAGAGAAACTGCTATGCAAGATAATACAATAAAGAAAAGTGCTTTGTCCCAGAGAACATAAAATGAAGCTCAAATCTGTCAAAAAGCAGAAGAGGCAAGCAGAGTCTTCAAGGCATAGAAGAGGCTAAAAGGCCAAGCTCCTGTTTTAGAAAAGTTTAAAGTAAAGTTCTTTTTTTGCAAAAGGTAAAAAGTATTTTCTGTCTCAGTAATGGCTGAATACATGCATTTATGCTTCTCTGGTGACTGCAAGCGTAATGTATGCCTCAGAAACAAACAATGGGAGAAAAGTCAAGGTGAGTACATTGGAAGAACAGTGCCTCCTAACTAAAAGAATAGCACAGACAAATCATTTATAAATTTGAAGAGCATAGAACTCAATCGACGCAAACTAGGATATACAGTAACTACTGTGTTACTGCCCACTGTAGACAAAAAATAACTATGACACTGCCCCAGTGTAAAAGAATATAACTACTATAATACTGACTCCTATGTGCAAGAATATAAGTCCAATAATACTGAGCTTCATGTACAAAAATATAACTGCTATAGTACTTCTCCTATGTACAGGAATATAACTACTACGGTATAATACTGCTCCTATGTACAAGAATATAACTACTATAATACTGCTCCTATGTACAAGAATATAGCTACTATAATACTGCTCCTATGTACAAGAATATAACTACTATAATACTGCCTCCTATGTACACGAATATATCTACTATAATACTGCCTCCTATGTACAAGAATATAACTACTATTATACTGCCTCCTATGTACAAGAATATAACTACTATAATACTGCCTCCTATGTACAAGAATATAACTACTATAATACTGCCTCCTATGTACAAGAATATAACTACTATAATACTGCCTCCTATGTACAAGAATATAACTACTATAATACTGCCTCCTATGTACAAGAATATAACTACTATAATACTGCTCCTATGTACAAGAATATAACTACTATAATACTGCTCCTATGTACAAGAACATAACTACTATAATACTGCTCCTATGTACAAGAATATAACTACTATAATACTGTCTCCTATGTACAAGAATATAACTACTATAATACTGCTCCTATGTACAAGAATATAACTACTATAATACTGTCTCCTATGTACAAGAATATAACTACTATAATACTGCCTCCTATGTACAAGAACATAACTACTATAATACTGCTCCTATGTACAAGAATATAACTACTATAATACTGTCTCCTATGTACAAGAATATAACTACTATAATACTGCTCCTATGTACAAGAATATGACTACTATAATACTGTCTCCTATGTACAAGAATATAACAACTATAATACTGTCTCCTATGTACAAGAATATAACTACTATAATACTGCCTCCTATGTACAAGAACATAACTACTATAATACTGCTCCTATGTACAAGAATATAACTACTATAATACTGCTCCTATGTACAAGAATATAACTACTATAATACTGCTCCTATGTACAAGAATATAACTACTATAATACTGCTCCTATGTACAAGAATATAACTACTTATAATACTGCTCCTATGTACAAGAATATAACTACTATAATACTGCTCCTATGTACAAGAATATAACTACTATAATACTGCTCTCCTATGTACAAGAATATAACTACTATAATACTGCTCCTATGTACAAGAATATAAACTACTATAATACTGCTCCTATGTACAAGAATATAACTACTATAATACTGCTCCTATGTACAAGAATATAACTACTATAATACTGTCTCCTATGTACAAGAATATAACTACTATAATACTGCTTCCTATGTACAAGAATATAACTACTATAATACTGCTCCTATGTACAAGAATATAACTACTATAATACTGCCTCCTATGTACAAGAATATAACTACTATAATACTGCCTCCTATGTACAAGAATATAACTACTATAATACTGCTCCTATGTACAAGAATATATAACTACTATAATACTGCTCCTATGTACAAGAATATAACTACTATAATACTGCTCCTATGTACAAGAATATATACTACTATAATACTGCTCCTATGTACAAGAATATAAACTACTATAATACTGCTCCTATGTACAAGAATATAACTACTATAATACTGCTCCTATGTACAAGAATATAACTACTATAATACTGCCTCCTATGTACAAGAATATAACTACTATAATACTGCTCCTATGTACAAGAATATAACTACTATAATACTGCTCCTATGTACAAGAATATAACTACTATAATACTGCCTCCTATGTACAAGAATATAAACTACTATAATACTGCTCCTATGTACAAGAATATAAACTACTATAATACTGCTCCTATGTACAAGAATATAACTACTACTATAATACTGCCTCCTATGTACAAGAAATATAACTACTATATAATACTGCTCCTATGTACAAGAAATATAACTACTATAATACTGCTCCTATGTACAAGAATATAACTACTATAATACTGCTCCTATGTACAAGAATATAACTACTATAAATACTGCTCCTATGTACAAGAATATAACTACTATAATACTGCTCCTATGTACAAGAATATATAACTACTATAATACTGCCTCCTATGTACAAGAATATAACTACTATAATACTGCCTCCTATGTACAAGAATATAACTACTATAATACTGCTCCTATGTACAAGAATATAACTACTATAATACTGCCTCCTATGTACAAGAATATAACTACTATAATACTGCTCCTATGTACAAGAATATAACTACTATAATACTGCCTCCTATGTACAAGAATATAACTACTACTATAATACTGCCTCCTATGTACAAGAATATAACTACTATAATACTGCTCCTATGTACAAGAATATATACTATACTACTATAATACTGCTCCTATGTACAAGAATATAACTACTATAATACTGCTCCTATGTACAAGAATATAACTACTATAATACTGCTCCTATGTACAAGAAATATAACTACTATAATACTGCTCCTATGTACAAGAATATAACTACTATAATACTGCTCCTATGTACAAGAATATAACTACTATAATACTGCCTCCTATGTACAAGAATATAACTACTATAATACTGCTCCTATGTACAAGAATATAACTACTATAATACTGCTCCTATGTACAAGAATATATAACTACTATAATACTGCTCCTATGTACAAGAATATAACTACTACTATAATACTGCTCCTATGTACAAGAATATAAACTACTATAATACTGCTCCTATGTACAAGAATATATAACTACTATAATACTGCCTCCTATGTACAAGAATATAAACTACTATAATACTGCTCCTATGTACAAGAATATAACTACTATAATACTGCTCCTATGTACAAGAATATAACTACTATAATACTGCCTCCTATGTACAAGAATATAACTACTATATAATACTGCCTCCTATGTACAAGAATATAACTACTATAATACTGCTCCTATGTACAAGAATATAACTACTATAATACTGCCTCCTATGTACAAGAATATAACTACTATAATACTGCTCCTATGTACAAGAATATAACTACTATAATACTGCCTCCTATGTACAAGAATATAACTACTATAATACTGCTCCTATGTACAAGAATATAACTACTATAATACTGCTCCTATGTACAAGAATATAACTACTATAATACTGTCCTCCTATGTACAAGAATATAACTACTATAATACTGCTCCTATGTACAAGAATATAACTACTATAATACTGCCTCCTATGTACAAGAATATAACTACTATAATACTGCTCCTATGTACAAGAATATATATACTACTATAATACTGCTCCTATGTACAAGAATATAACTACTATAATACTGCTCCTATGTACAAGAATATAACTACTATAATACTGCTCTCCTATGTACAAGAATATAACTACTATAATACTGCTCCTATGTACAAGAATATAACTACTATAATACTGCTCCTATGTACAAGAATATAACTACTATAATACTGCCTCCTATGTACAAGAATATAACTACTATAATACTGCCTCCTATGTACAAGAATATAACTACTATAATACTGCTCCTATGTACAAGAATATAACTACTATAATACTGCTCCTATGTACAAGAATATAACTACTATAATACTGTCTCCTATGTACAAGAATATAACTACTATAATACTGCTCCTATGTACAAGAATATAACTACTATAATACTGCCCTGTACTCAGACTTGCTATTTACACCATTGTTTGTCCTGTTTGTCCTGGTTGCGGTGCTATCATGTGTTTCCTATAAATTGATGAATATAATACGGTTCAGTATTCTCTATGTATTAACCCTCTCACCGCTCCGCACTGCCTCCTTTCATACAGTCGGTGTTCTCAGAACGCTGTTTGTTACATAAGACAACTGAGCGATTTGTACTTTCTGGAATAACAAAAACAAGCCTCAGTGATAATAACAGTGGATTAGTGCGGACCTCCCGGGAAAGCCGAAAGAAGACACTAAACTGGGAGTTGGGAATATTCCCCTCTGATCAATGCTGCTGCTGTCAGGCATTTATCACTGCCTTTGGAGTTGCCCGCGTATTCAACAATTTTGGTCAAAGATCTCGACCTTTACCATCACTCATATTGTCTCATATGTCTCATTACATCCCTATTGGGCCATATTTGGCTACATGGACCACTCAGACTTCCCCTGTACCCCAGGTAGTAGCAAATTCCTTCACATGATAGCAGCAGCATGGGTTAAATCTTTCTACAGACCTGTACGCAACCAGACCCTCCCCCACTTAAAGGGAGTCTGCGAGTTGGAGGGCCATAGGTTGAGCATCCCTGCTCTTGTGTGTTCAGTTCCTCTGCAGCACCCCCACCGGTGGAATAGACTATTACAAAGGCTGGTGATGTAATACAAGAATGTGTTGGGTCCTCCAAAGCTGTTCTGGCTAATTTATGGAAGTCTTCCCCTCCTATTCCCCTTAAAGAAGAACTCCCGCAAAAAAATTTATTCCATGTCCTGCTAGAAATGTACATGATGTCATCTGTAGTGAATGTCATTTTCTTACCAGTGTCTGTATTTATGTGTTATATCTCCCTGATGTTTCTCATCTGTGCCATGTGACCAGCAATCAGACTCACCAACTCACACAGCATCTTATGTGTGGACAGGAAGTCTATTTCTCTATGTATTCCTATGGGAGCCTCACTTTCAGTCTCATAGGAATGAATAAAGAAGTAACTGGCTTCCTGTCCTGGGTCAGTTGGAGGTCAGGGAGTTTGTCACATGACCCATCTACAATTAGAAGAGAGGGGATAACTCATAAATACAGTATCTGATAAGAAGATTACATTCACTACAGTTTACATCATGCACCTTTCTAACAGGTCAGAGAATACAAATTTTTGCAGGAGTTCTTCTTTAAAGGGGATCTGGGAGCCGGATGGTCGCAGGTTGAGCATCCCTGCTCTGGAGTGTTCAATTCCTCTGCAGCATCACTACAGGTGGAATAGGGTATTACACAACCTGGTGATGTAATACAAGAATTTGTTGGGTCCTCCAAAGCTGTTCTGGCTAATTTATGGAGGTCCTCCCCTCCCGTTCCCCTTAAATGACTTCAAAACCCATATAGTAATTTTCCATAAAGTTGCAACATTTATAACAATCCCACAATTATGCAATTAGGTTTATTGCACAGGGAACAGAGGAACCTCACGCCATCAGCTCTGCTATGTTCCACGTCTAATGATGTCACCGTCAAGCTCCGTCTTCGGCCAAGACATCTTGTGACAAGCTGACTTTTGTGTGATGGCCGCGTTTCAATTCACAGCAATTACAGGTTGTATGTAGCAACGACAGCAACAACAAAAAAGTGCAGTCATAGGTTAATTGTCAGGATCAATGGCACGTTGGCTCGGTGGCACCTCCTGACATGCCAACTATGGACATGTCGCCCTGGCTGTGGGTACCGAATTACACAATAAGTGCAGAATGAGTGTTCATTGAGATGTGAAGCGAGCCATGGAAGAGCCCCGCTGCAAACATGTTTTCAACTTTGCTCCGCAATTAAATTTTAGCTAGTCACAAAAATAGAGACGGCCTTGACTTTGGAGTTAATCATCTACCCTTCCCTTCCCCCTAGACCTTTAGTATATCGTAAACACATGGCCCATGCCCTCCCCCCATTCCTGTACAATTGCCCATAAGAATTTGGAGATTTGCAGAACCAATAAATAATACAAAAATTTTCGGAATAAAGGGCTCGCTTGCTTTTTTGGCATGGGGGATTTTAGAAAATGCACGGCTTAATAGGAAAGGATACGTGCTGTCTTGTTTTCGTACTGGAGAAGTTACTGCGGTGGCCAAGAAAACTTGGAAGAACTCGACAGGAAAATAACATTAGGCAACAACAAAAACAATAACTTTTATTTTGAAGGACTGTGTTTACCACTTTTGAGTCTTTTATATTCACTTCAGTAGTGGCGTAGCGTGGGTCACAAGCTGCTGGGGCAAGGCGAGTACTGCACCCCCTAACCTATGAATATGCCCCTCTTTATAGAACCACACCCCACAGTATACCAAGAACATTACCAATAATAACACCATATAAAGGCCAAATAATACTGCTCCCCCATGACCGTACCCAGTCATTAATACTACCATTTAGGCCCCCACTTACCAGTGATCTTCCCCGGACTCATTCTGTTTCCTTTTTTTCTCAATCCTGCACAGACCACTATGATGACTTCTCCTGAACACAACTTATTTCTGTATAATGTGAGGCACAGAACAATAATGCCTCCTTTTATGCCACCACTCACTAATCATCCCCATTCAGGCCCTCGTAGTCATTTCAATTTAGGCCCCAGTAGTTATAATACCCCTGTAGTATCCCCAGTAGTTCTAAAGTCCCATTATAGTGCCACCAGTAGTTATAATAACCCCCTGTAGTAACCCCAGTAGTTATAAAGTCCCACTATAGTGCCACCAGTAGTCATAATAACCCCCCTGTAGTAACCCCAATAGTTATAATGTCCCACTATAGTGCCACCAGTAGTTATAATAACCCCCCTGTAGTAACCCCAATAGTTATAATGTCCCACTATAGTGCCACCAGTAGTTATAATAACCCCCCTGTAGTAACCCCAATAGTTATAATGTCCCACTATAGTGCCACCAGTAGTTATAATAACCCCCCTGTCGTAACCCCAATAGTTATAATGTCCCACTATAGTGCCACCAGTAGTTATAATACCCCCATAGTAACTCCAATAGTCATAATGTCCAACTATAGTGCCAATAGTTATAATACCCCCCATAGTAATCCAATAGTATAATGTCCCACTATAGTGCCACCCTAGTTATAATACCCTATTAACCCAGCAGTTATAATGCCCCCCAAGTAAATCCACAAGTACCACGGTTTAATACCCCAAGTACCCCAACTTAACCCCTAAGTGCCACCAGTAGTTTATAAATGCCTCTTTGTAGTGCCCCGTGTTTATTGACTTGTGGCCCCTACAGTGCCCCCTCCATAGTCTTAAGAGACTCACTGGCCCCTGTCAATGTGAAATAAAAAGGGCAACCATAAACTATGATCATAAACGGCATTATAACATATCAATCAGTACCACTATATTCATACTACATATATACACCAGTACCATAACAACGTAAATAGCAACTGCTGTGGCTTGTACACATAAAAACTTCTGCTGTACCATACACATAAATAGTACTGCTATACAACACACATAAAATTCACTGCTATACTGTAAACATAAAAAGTATTGCTACACCATGCATTAAGAGTACCACTATATTGTACACACAAATGGTATATTGTACATATACTATAAATAGTACCACTGTACTATAGTACTACTGTAAATAAGAAGTCCTGCTATACCATACCCATAAATAGTTCCACTATACTGTACACATAAACATTGCGGCTATAATTTACACAAAAACAGTACCACCTTTCTGTACACATAAAAACACAGCTTTACAGTAAACATAAATTGTACCGCTATACTTTAAACATAAATGGTACTGCTACAGTATACACAAAAATAGTAACAACATACTGTACACATAAATGTACTGATATACTGTATGCATGCCATAAATAGTACCGCTGTACTGTACAAATAAAAAGTATTGCTATACGATACACATAAATAGTCCTGCTATACTATACATATATATAGTCCCATAAACATAAATAGTTTTGTGTACAGTACAGTAGTACAAAGTAGCACCACTGTACTGTACAAAAAGAATACCGCTATATGGTACACATAAATAGTACTGCTATACTGTTCCCAAAACAATAGCCATAGTGGCCAAAATTTAAAGACCGCCTAGGGATAAATCTGATCTCCTATGATTAGAACTTCTCGTCCTGGCCGATAAATAAGAACTTTCCGGAACAGAGTTCGTACTTTAATTGGGATGTTTTTGCTCAGTGTGACATTGGTCAAAGTGCACGGGCCAACCGCCATCCGGGCGCCCGTCCATATTTAACAACCTGAATTTTAACATTTTGTTGGATTGTATAAATAATTCATTACGACTGGGCAAACGGGTCTCTGGTTTACCACTAGTCGGCAGCATCCTATGTGTGGGC
This sequence comes from Rhinella marina, assembly GCA_900303285.1. Lineage (NCBI taxonomy): Eukaryota > Metazoa > Chordata > Amphibia > Anura > Bufonidae > Rhinella > Rhinella marina. Next base: position 365,061 of record ONZH01002256.1, read on the forward strand.
CCCCTGTACCCCAACTACCCCCCAAAAAAGACATAAAAAACAGCGCCTCTCTGGTCTATGGCTGTACTAGCGTTGCAACCTGTTCCATGTGACTGGGGCTGAACTGCAATACCACGCGCAGCCCATGGACATGAGTGGCGCTGTTTCTAGACGTTTCCTACAAGCCCCAGTTATCTACAAGTCATACATTTTCATTATTTTCTATGATGTTATTTATCAGAATCTGATCTAAGAGTCACCCAGCTGAAGTACCGGTACGGGCCACTAGATGGCGCTTGTAATACTGCAGCGCACAGCAGCCTGGCAGGGGCACAGATAGGTTACACCGCTATAGTCTGTAGTCCACACAGATTAACCGTGAAGAGAAGCTGGCAGCTCCCTGAGGCCAAACCAATGGAGGGTGTAAAGGACATGGAGCTCATATATCACAACAGCAATTCATTATGTAACCGTGGACAAATTACACAAGATTTACACCAACGGGTGCCCCCCCCACCCGCAACCGGCATACAAAGGGTTACTAACGGGTCACAGAACAATAGTCGTGCCTTGTCATCACGTTAAAGTGAAATTGTCCTTATCTGTGTTGACAATTCAATAATTCTCCCAGACTGATTGTGGGGTTCATCCCCCAACCAGGGGGTCCCGGTGACACCCAATTATTAACGGTATGGTCCTCCATAGCTGGGAGCCATTATTAAAATGATAGATAGATAGATAGATAGATAGATAGACATTTAGGATATTAGATAGAAGATAGATAGATATGAGATTAGATAGATAGATAGACTATAGATAGATAGATAGATATGAGATTAGATAGATAGATATGAGATTAGATATATCGCAAATGGAGAGATGGATAAATATATATGAGATAGATAGATAGACATTTAGGATATTAGATAGATATTTAGGATATTAGATAGAAGATAGATATGAGATTAGATAGATAGATAGATAGATAGATAGATATCTCAGTGGTTAGCACTGGGGCCTTGCAGCGCTGGAGTCATAGATTCAAACCTTTCCAAGGACGACATCTTCATGGAGATTGTATGTTCTCCCCGTGTTTCTGCAGGTTTCCTCCGGATTCTCCGGTCTCCTCCGGTCTCCTCCTCCACCCCAAGGACATACTTAGGGAGCATTCAGATGACCGCTCCATGTTTTGCAAAACACGGATGCCACCCATGTGCCTTCTGCAATTTGCGGAACGGGCGCCCCATTATAGAAACACCGCGGACAAGAATAGGACATGCTCTATCTTTTTTGCGGGGCCGAGGAACAGAACTACGAATGCGAGCAGAATACAGTGTGCTGTCTGCATCTCTTGCGGCCCCATTGAAATGAACGGATGCGGACTCATCCATACGGTCGTGTGAATGAGCCCTTATAGAGAGTGTAGATTGTGAGCTCCATTTGGGGCAGTGCGAGACGATAATGTCTGCACCGCTCTGCGGAATACGTTGTGTTATATAAATAAGTGAGATAGATAAGAGATATGTAGATAAAACACAGATTTGTTACTTTGTTTCTGTTTATTATTATTTTGGTCTCATGAATGGATATTTTATGCAATATTATTTTTATTTTATCTGCGCACATGTTCTATCATTTACTCCCCAGTATATCATCTTGAAATTATTTTCTTTGAAGTAAGTCATACTAGTTTTGCACAGAAATGACTACAATCGACAAAATATGACTCAACTAGCGTGCAATGGAACAGCGCCCCTTGTGGTCAAATCATGTCATTGAAAACAAAGGCAATTTTCCGGTATCTGAGCAAAAGGGACTGAGAAATATCTGTATTTTATGCAGGTCAGTCCGATAATCCGGGTCACCCAGCTTTCCCAGACTCCTGAATATGTCTATTTATCCAGATATACCATATTCCATTATCTAGGCAATATATATTTATGTGGGCTACTTATGGCAGCATTATTTTGGCGCGGTATGGTATTATTGCAATATGTAACAGTATTATGTGGATTATGGATTACTGGTGTATTATTTCAGCAATATAGGATGCAATTGTGCGGGCTATATATGGCAGTATTGTATTGGCACTGTATGGCGGTAGTATGTTGGTTGTACATGTGAATATTAAGAGGGATAGACATGGCAGTATGATCTTAGCAATATGTAGCGGTATTATGTGGATTATTGGTCTATTATTTCGGCATTATATGGTGGCGTGTTGGCTGCATTTGGCAGAATTGTCTGGGCTATATATGGCAGTATTATTTTGGCACTGTATGGTGGCATTTTGTGGGCTATATGTGACAATAAAAGCAGGCTGGATATGGCAGTATGATACTTAGCAATATGTAATGGTATTATATGGATTATTATATGATGGGAGTGCATGGACAGGATTTCTTTATGTAAGCTATATATGGCAGTATTATTTTGGCAATGTTAAGTGGGCTGGACATGGCAGTATGCTCAGAGCAATATACAGCGGTATTATATGGATTATATAATTTCGGCATTGTATGGTGGGATTGCATGGGCAGAATTACTGTATGTGGGCTGTATATGGCAGTATTATTTTGGCAATACATGGTGGTATTATATGGGCTTTATATGGCAATATTAAGGGTGCTGATGGCAGTATTGTCTTAGCAATATGTAACAGTATTATGTGCATTATTGGTGTATTATTTCAGCATTATATGATGGGATTGTGCATTTGACAAAATTATGTGGGCTACATTTGGCAGTATTATTTTGGCACTATATGGTGGTATTACGTGGGCACACATAGCAGTATTATCTTGGCAATATGTGGCGCTTTTATGTCAGTTTATAATGGATATATTATTTTGCCACTATAAGGTGGTATAATATGGGCTCTGTTTTGACAGTATTATGTGGCCTGGCACCAGTGGCGTACATAGAGAAGTAAGGGCCCCATAGCAAGGATCAGACCAGGCCCCCCACACAGGACAGAAGGGTTTCTGCCTAAACCCCTTTCAATGACCCTTGGCCCATTTTTCCACTGCCTCATTTGCTAAAAGTTGTTCATTTAGAGCAGGGATCTCAAACTCGTGGCCCTCTGTTACAGAACTACAATTCCCATCATGCCTGGACATTCTTCGGCTACCAGGGCATGCTGGGAGTTGTAGTTTTGCAACATCTGGAGGGCCACAAGTTTGAGATCCCTGCTTTAGAAGGTAGAGTCCTGACCAAGTTTTCACCTCCAGTAGAAGAGGAGATAATCCCAACTAAGACTGGGCCCCTCTTGCCCTGGGCCCCATGGCAGTCGTATGGTCTGCCGCTATGATATTTACACCCCTGCCTGGCACTATATGGCGGTACTATAGGCAATGTACAGTATATTGCACCATTATATTGATATTATGTTGACTAATATTACATGAAAATGGCCAAGGTCACTTTACCTACTGCCGGTAGCTTCATTGTCCATTAAACCAGCCCTGGTCACTCAGCTTTCCCAGAGACAGATATCATTACCTATAATTTAGGCTGACAGTACCAAGCTTTCCCGGATTTCTGTTGGCCAGTGATATAGGATTGTTTTGTTTTTTTTTGTTTTTTGTTTTTTAGGTGGAGTTCTCCTTTAATGTATTCTCTGCAGTCAGTGCTGCATGAAAACTAAAGATTTATGTTAATAAATGATCCCAGAAATGTGATAATCTCTTATAATGTGCTGTAGATGGATTCACCGGCTAAAATGTGTTTTTTGGCAGCGGCGTCTCGGCTCCTGTTGTTTTCAGAGTAACCGGAGAGACCGAGTTAGATAATGAGCTGGCAGGCGGCGCAGAAATGTTTACTGTGTTCTTTACAATGAAAAGACATTTCTGCGCTTTCTGCCTCATCCCTGCAAACAAGAGAATTCAGAAATGATCAAAACGCAGCGAGATTTGCAGCGTGAACTGAAACAACCCCGGCCGCAGGGACGTGACACCAGATTACCTAAGAGATGGTGTGAATCGCTAATCACATTAATGTATCACGCTGCAGAATCCTCCCCGAGATCCCCTCTAACCCCCAGACTTCACCCGGTTATCTCTCCTTAATCTCGCTGCACTCTCGTGCACTCTACTCCCAGACAGGGGGTGACCTCCCCCGACCAGGTTTGCTAAGGGTAAAGTAATGGCTCCTATGAGAAAGAAGGTTAGAGCCCTCTAGGGGCTGTATGGAGGGCCCATAGTCAGGGGTGCACCTAGCTCTTCTGCCGACTGAGGCGAAAACTGAAACGGCACCCCCCAACCCAATGCCAATTTCTTAACCTAACCCCTTCCCTTCAGCCCATGGCCCTTTGGCTGCCCCCCTCTTGCCCCTACCTGGTGCTGCCTGAAGACATTGCCTCACCTGGCCTCATTGGTGGTGCGCCCCTGCTCCCCCTTCTCAATGCTAATTTCTTACCCTAACCCCTTCCCTTCAGCCCATGGCTCTTCGGCTGCCCCCCTCTTGCCCCTACCTGGTGCTGCCTTAGGCGATCGCCTCACCTGGTGATGCACCACTGCTCCCCCCTTCCCAATGCCAGTTTCTTAACCTAACCCCTTCCCTTCAGCCCATTGCCTTTCGGCTGCCCCCTCTTGCCCTTACCCGGTGCTGCCTGAGATGATCGCCTCACCTGGCCTCATTGGTGGCGCGCCCCTGCCCATATGGTAGGAATACCCTTAGTGCAAGTAGTGATTAGTGTTGAGTGAGCACCTCTGTGCTCGTATGCTCGGGTGCTCTGGCCGAGCACTAGGGGGTGCTCGAGTGCTCGGCCATGCACCCGAGTATAATGTTAGTCAATGGACTAAACCAGGAAGGGTGTCTGGTTAATAGAAAAAGGTCAGAATCGCGACTTCTCCTCTTTTACTCCTTTCACTTGTAAAAGTATGCTAATTAACTGAATTTGTACGCATTAGCGCACAATGCATAACATTAGCGTACAAATCAACATTACAGTGAATGCCAGCACTCTATCGCACGTTTATTCGCTGCGTAGCAGCAAGCAAACATGTGGGGAAGAGACTCGAGCATTGCGCTCGAGTACACTCGGTGTTTGGCCGAACACTGAGTGGACCCGAACGTAGGCATGCTCGGCCGAACAGAGAGTTCGGCCGAGCATGCTCGCTCAACACCAGTAGTGATGCCATTTAAAGGAACACTCCGGACAAAACCACAGTTCTGCCTGAAGAGGTTCGACATGGCACAGGGATTTCATCGTGAGTCTGTCAGCAGTTCTGACCAGGAGACCTCACTCAAAGCAGTCGGGAGAGCAGAACCTAGCAAAATAAAACTTGATATTCTCACTACTCCTGATAATAAAAACTGCACAAAAGGTATGTTTATTCCCTATCTAGAGCCATCAGCAGTTTAGCATGGTCAAAACTGCTGACAGACTGCCGGTAAATCTCTGCATCAGGGATATTCTTGTTACAATAGCTTTCCTGTGGATAGGGGTTAACTGTTAAATCATGGGGCTTTGACAGCTGGGACCCCCAATGAACAGAGGTCCAGTGTCCCCCATTTGAATGGAGCGGTAGTCAAGCAGTCTCTGTGAGACTGCCAGAGACAGCCAACGCAGCCGTCTGCAGTCCTATAGAAATGATTGGAGTGGACAATCACCCCCATTCTCAATTCACAACCTCCCCAATGATCAGGAGAAGCTCTGAGTTTCTCTCCCGGGCAGGGTTGCACCACCAGTGAGGCTAGGTGAGGCGATCGCCTCAGGCAGCACCAGGAAGGGGAAAGAGGGGGGCAGCAGAAGGGCCACGGACAATGAGCGATTTCTTTGTGGCAAAGGGGTTAGGTTAAGAAATCGGCATTACTCCCCCTAAAACTGAGTCTTTTTGCAACTTTTGTACTTGAAAAAGTTGCAGTTGAAACATCTCATTAGCATTGATAACCACACCCACTTTTCTACATTGGAGTTCAAAATTTGCAACTTTGTTTCTGCCAAAGTGGATAGATTAGGGGCAAACGAATTACTTTAGGAGCCCCCACTGAGGAGAATAGACTGTACAGCGCCGCAGACCATGTTGGTATTACGGGATCGTCCTGTGTCTTTCCTACTGGGGCAGGAAACACGTGAGGATACAATGTTGCACAATGTTGCACTTTTCTGATACAGTCGCCAGTCGCTGATTTGTTTACTTTCTCTTCAGTTATATAATTGTTCTCCCTTCGCTCTTTCTGTGCACAAGTATTCAAGGTGCAGCTGAGGTCACGCCGGATCCTTTGGCGCAGAACGCTTTTTCCGCTCCTCGCTCCCATTTATTATGGAGTGGGGGGGGGTTTGCAGGGGTTAATAATGCGGCTGCGAAGCTAACAGCCATTTACTTGTAGTATTGTACAGGCAGATAGGTATTTGAATGCGCAGCAACAATGTGATTTTCTGCATCCTCCTGGGTCTTAGGAGCAGGGACATTATTTTCCCAGTCTCCCGCTGGGAATTAGAGTCTTTTATTCACCCCCCCTTCCCCCCAACCCCCGACAAACATTTCAAAGCCGGTTCCTCTGAGTCTCATACTCCGCTCAGGATCAGTCAGTGTCAGACCCCATTTTTTAAAAGACCCATCAAAAAGACACAAGGTGGGGACAACAATACCAGACGCTGTCGGAAAATTGGAAGGGGGTCAAACCCCCCCCAAACTTGCAAATCATTCCTGGGAGGGGGGGGGGAATAAATATTTCATGTAACCCAGTCTCGGCTTTGACAGATTGTTTCTTTCTCATCGTTGAATGAGATCCCAGGACATGGCATAAAAATAAAACTACTCTTTTATTAATGAATTAGTGCCAATTAAAGGATCTCAGGGAAATTATTCGGAGACGGAGCTGGAGGAACGCTGGACGCAGGGAGGAAATTTGCTCCGTGACTCATGCAGTTCACGGCTATTGAAAGGAAGGAGCGTTTCTTAGCGTCCTGTGTTAACCCCTGTAACTATGGATCATTGGTATAGTCCAAAAAAAACGTGAAAATGTAAAAACTGATTAAAGATTAAAGACTAAAGATTCCCCCCCCCTCCCATTTTACACAGTCAAAAGTGTTTGTTCTTTTCTGACTCTGAAACTTTATAATATGCTTGCTGTCATTGAATAGAAACTGCCATTCAGGGGTGGATTGGCTATATACCCTACAGGGAAATTTCCCAGTGGGCCAATGCCCAGGGGGCCGCCCGAGCCCTCCTCACAGCCGCTGCCTGGGTACATAACAATCGGATGCGCTCAGCATTAATAAATTATGCACCTGCCCGGCAGCCGCAGGAACCTTCCTGAATTTAATGGTATCGCCATCCTTATTATGGTGATAGGGCAGTATATTGTGCTGCACTGTGGTATCTAGTTCTGCTGGGGCAGTATATTGTGCTGCACTGTGGTATCTGGTTCTGCTGGGGCAGTATATTGTTCTGAATTGGGGTATTTGGTTCTGCAGGGGAGGTATTTTGTGCTGCACTGTGGTATCTGGTTCTGCTGGGGCAGTATTTTGTGCTGCACTGTGGCATTTGGCTCTGCTGGGGCGGTTTATTGTTCTGCACTGTGGTATTTGGTTCTGAAGGGGCGGTATTTTATGCTGCACTGTGGTATTTGGTTCTGCTGGGGCGGTATTTTGTGCTGCAGTGTGGTATCTGGTTCTGCTGGGGCGGTATATTGTGCTGCACTGTTGTATTTGGTTCTGCTGGGGCGGTATATTGTGCTGCAGTGTGGTATTTGGTTCTGCTGGGGCGTATTTTCTGCTGCACTGTGGTATTTGGTTCTGCTGGGCGGTATATTGTGCTGCAGTGTGGTATTTGGTTCTGCTGGGGCAGTATTTTGTGCTGTACTGTGGTATCTGGTTCTGCTGGGGCAGTATTTTTGTGCTGCAGTGGGGTGTCTGGTTCTGCTGGGGCGGTATATTGTGCTGCACTGTGGTTATTGGTTCTGCTGGGGCAGTATTTTGTGCTGCACTGTGGCATTTGGCTTCTGCTGGGGCGGTTTATTGTTCTGCACTGTGGTATTTTGGTTCTGCTGGGGCAGTTTATTGTTCTGCACTGTGGTATTTGGTTCTGCAGGGGCGGTATTTATTGGCAGTGTGGTATTTGGTTCTGCTGGGGCGGTATTTTGTGCTGCAGTGTGTGGTATCTGGTTCTGCTGGGGCGGTTATTGTGCTGCAGTTGTATTGGTTCTGCTGGGGCGGTATATTGTGCTGCAGTGTGGTATTTGGTTCTGCTGGGGCAGTATTTTGTGCTGTACTGTGGTATCTGGTTCTGCTGGGGCAGTATTTTGTGCTGCAGTGGGGTGTCTGGTTCTGCTGGGGCGGTATATTGTGCTGCACTGTGGTATTTGGTTCTGCTGGGGCAGTATATTGTGCTGCACTGTGGTATTTGGTTCTGCTGGGGCAGTATTTTGTGCTGCACTGTGGCATTTGGCTCTGCTGGGGCGGTTTATTGTTCTGCACTGTGGTATTTGGTTCTGCTGGGGCGGTTTATTGTTCTGCACTGTGGTATTTGGTTCTGCAGGGGCGGTATTTTATGCTGCAGTGTGGTATTTGGTTCTGCTGGGGCGGTATTTTGTGCTGCAGTGTGGTATCTGGTTCTGCTGGGGCGGTATATTGTGCTGCAGTGTTGGTATTTGGTTCTGCTGGGGCGGTATTTTGTGCTGCAATGTGGTATCTGGTTCTGCTGGGGCTGTATTTTGTGCTGCACTGCAGTATTGCTCGCCCCTCCTACCTCTTTTGTCCCTGCCTACGTGTGACTTTTGCTGCCTTGCCTTCTGTCCATTTGCACTCGCCTAAAACTTAGGGCCACTTTTAGATGTTTTTTCCGGGGCCACTGAAGGTTCCCAGTCCGCCTCTGCTGCCATTATCGCCACCCGAGGTGCCCATGTACAATAGTTGAAAGTCGGCATCATCTGCAGGCTATCTAATGTGTATTGGGGGACTGTCTGCCTATGGGGGAAAGAAGAACTAGGCAGGAGGTAAGCAGATTCCAAAGCATTGAATTTCCCCCCACTGAAAAGAAAGACATGCATGCTTGGCAGAGCCCAGAATGCATGTGTATGGGGGACTCAGTTAGGATTGATAGGTCTGGGCACCTTTATGCCACGTCCTGATGCAACTGCTGCAAAATCCACTTGTTCCATATAGATGAGGAGCAAACACCCCAAAACAGCTGTCTGCAGATGAGATGCTGACTTACTTAATTAATATCCGAGTCATGTCTCAAAGCCTATTTAAAGGGTAAAACATTGACTTCTAGGAAAGCTGTCTTATATCTGGTGGCATTAGAGGCGGGGCTTGTTAGGAGCTCATTTGCATCCCTTTCTTCCTAGAATTCCAGAGGAGCATGTATGGCCTATGAGTCTCCTCACGCCGTTTGGTGACATTAGAGGCGGGGCTTGTAAAGAGCTCATTTGCATCCATTTCTTCCCAGAATTCCAGAGGATACGTATGGACAATACGTCTCTTCAAGCCGATTAAGGTCCTCTCTCCCCAAGGAGAAATAGTAGCCCCAAATACAGATTTTGTCACAGATTTGTCTGTAGATTTGCCATCAGATGGAGTAGCTATGGCCGACGCAGGGGACATGTAAGCCATATAAATGAACGGTGGCTGACGCCATCACAGCGAGGTCTGCTGTTTGGGGTCCCAATCTGGAACCCTCCTTTATAGCATCCATATGCCCTAATATGGTCTAAAGTGAGAGGAGACAGCATGGAGGAGCTATGGGTGTCACAACTTGATGCCAGGCAGGAGTTTTAGTTGATATATTTAATTACAATCCGGCTGGGCAGGAGAAATGCCCAAGAGACCTTTATTTTCCAGATCGAGGGTCCAGGGGGTCGTTGATGACAATGGTAGGGTAAGTCCCAGCAATATACCATACTGGGGTAATATAAGGTATAATATGACAGCTGTGGTTTGTATTGGGGTAAGAGGTCTCCCAGTAAGATCATGGAGGGACTATCACTGCCCCTTACATGATGTTACAATGTAACCAGTCCCCACAGACTACGAGGAGCTCTCTCACCCAGTACATTACAAGATGCTTGGCTCCATACAGCACAATTGGCAAATGGTTGGAGCCGCTCCAGAGAACTTTACTGTGTAGACTCTGGGTCTCATCCAACTAGAGGTCAGGACCCCTGGACCAGCCCCTGAAAGCCATAGTATGTCCTGAGCTCCGTGATGTAACAATCACTATGAGCTTCTATGGCAGGTTTTATAACCACGTAGATCAGTAGCTTTCCAGCTGTTGTAAAACTATAACTCCCAGCATGTTAGTGATTGCTATCCCATGCTAGGTGTTGTAGCTTCATAATACCTGTAGACGTTTTTAGATCTAGAATCTATCTATCTATCTATCTATCTCTATCTATCTATCTATCTATCTATCTATCTATCTATCTATCTATCTATCTATCCCTCTGTCTAATATATTTGTCTATGTATATATATAATATCTATCTACGACCAGTGGTTCCATCTTAGCTGCAATTACAGTATCTGCCTTGTCTGTTGGTGTCTGTGGTGGTGTAAATTCACCTCTTATCAGAAGCTAAGCTGCTATTGTGCCCCCCTCATACTTTACACTGCAGCTCTGCTTGCTTGTTGTGCTTGTGTTTAAGTGCACGCTCATCAGCAAGTCAGTGCATGGAGAGTTTGTGTAAGAATTATTATACCAGAATCCATTTTGCGCATAATCCAAGAGATGTCGTCTGGGCCTCCCATAGATTATTTTGCTGGGGTTTTCTGGGTCTTCCTAGCACCCCCCTGTGAAACCGAAATACAAAGCCAGGGAAAAGACGTGCGGCCCCTCAAATGTGCGACTGGTGGACCCGAAATGTTGGACCCCTATGTACTGACATGGATGGACTGATTGAGATAACCCATTAACAAGCACCTGTCAGCACGATCAGCACCATTAAACAGTGGATACCTCCTCGTAGGGTTGATTCCGCTGATTAGAATGATACCTGTCTTGCGAAAATCAGTTGTGGCGTTCCTGAGAAATGAGGTCCAGTGCATCAGGGGTCGGGGCATGTCTTAGCTATTCAGTGCTGGCCCCGCCCCTCACTGCACTGAAGCCCTCATTTGTGTAAAGAATAAAAGTCTTTTTATCTTGGGAACACCACAACCGATTTTCACAAGACAGGTTTCATTGTAATCAGCAGGATCAACCTGACCAGACAGTATGACAAGTTTAATTAGGTTGATACTGCCGAGAGGTTCCCCTTAAAAAAAAAAAAAAAAAAAAAAAAAAAGATAAATCATGTTTTGGAAGTCATTCTGACGCACCAATGAGCTGCTTAAACATTTCCTGATTTCCAGAGAAAAGTCTGATACATATTTTGGTGTTTTTAGCTGGAAAGGCTGATATATAAACAGTCAGAGCGAGGGCCGAGTCTGCGCCGAGGGGAAAAGTTTAGTTGGAGAATTTCTGTGATAACAATCGAAGCAAAACAATGTCAGGCTGTGGCTACAAGGAAATGTCATTAATTAAACGAGTAAACACGAGAAATCATCGACGGTGCGAACAGCCGGTCAGGGTAGTGGTCTCCAACCTGCGGCTCGTCAGCTGCTGCAGGACTACAACACCCATTATGTCCTGATGGCCACAGGTCTATCTATCTCATTTTCATCTATCATATATTCATTATATCATCCAGCTAGAGATCAGGACCAGCTCCGAATGTATCGCTGCAGAGACATCACTATGAGGGATGTGGCATAAACAGGTTCTTTCATAACCATGTAGTTTCAGTAGCTGTTTGTCTGTTATACAACTACAACCCCCAGCATGTCACTGACTGCCATCCCATGCTAGGAGATGTAGCTTCACAAGCTTTTTTAAATCTATCATTTATTTATCTCATATCTATCTATCTATCTATCTATCTATCTATCTATCTATCTATCTATCTCCCTCTCTATCTATCTATCTATCTATCTATCTATCATCTATCTATCTATCTCATATCTATCTATCTATCTATCTATCTATCTATCTATCTATCTATCTCATATCTATCTATCTATCTATCTCCCTCCTATCTATCTATCTATCTATCTATCTATCTATCTATCTATCATCTATCTCTCTATCTCATATCTATCTATCTATCTATCTATCTTGTTAGGATATGCCCCCATTGTCTTATAGGTGCGGGTCCCACCTCTGGGACCCGCACCTATATCGAGAACGGAGCCCTAAAAGAGATGGAGGGCGCACTGCGCATGCGCAGCCGCCCTCCATTCATTTCTATGGGGCCGCCGAAAATAGCAGAGCGCTGGCTGGGCTATTTCCATCGGCTCCATAGAAAAGAATGGGAGCGGTTGCTGCACATGCGCGGTACGCTTCCATTCGCTTCTATGAGCGCAGCGGGGAGCTGCACCTGGTGGTGGCTGGACCCGGGAAACCTAAGGTCCTCCAGGCACAGAGCTCCCCGCTTCATTCTCGATATAGGTGCGGGTCCCAGCGGTGGGATCAACACCTATCAGACAATGGGGCGTATCCTAGCGATATGCCCCCCATTGTCTAAGATGGAAATAACCCTTTAATGCCTATCATACGGCCTAGTAATAAACCGTTTACTGATACGTTAGATGGATACATCCCTTGTGGTTGCTACAATGCTTCTTTAAAAGTCATCTTGGTGGCAATCTTCTTGCAGCAGGGTCCCCACCTGTATGTCCTGACCGGGGAAGATTTTTCACTCTCTGAAAGCAAACAATTAACATTCCTTAGGCAGCAAGCAGAGAACTTGCAAACCCTGAAGAATTGGAGTAGAACGTATTTTACAATTTTGTAAAAATTTTTCAGATTTAGGTTTATGACATTGCGCTGCAGCACACCATGGCTGACGTGCCGACCCACTACCCGTCGCTGTGTGGTCACCCCCTCTTTATAACAGGACCCCCCTATTTGTAAACACAACAAAGACAGGGCAATTGTTTGCTAAACATGTGTAATGTGATTTGACTGTTCCCACTGTTCATAGTAAAGTGTCCACGTGTTAAATGAGGCTGGAAGCCGCCACCGCGCTTCGTATCTGTTGCCATATATGAAAAGAATGAGCGCCCGCTTATTCTCTGCCCCAGTTCTGTCTGAATAATGTTTGCCGCAGACGACATGTGTAAGTCTGGAGATGCGTTTCCATAGAAATTCATTGAAGTCCATTCATTTATTCGCCATGCTGCTGGGACTACCACCTAGGGTGCCAATTAGTGCCATTAATGATGTTTTAATTAGTATGTTGACACTTTTTACATAGCACTGCCCTCGAGACCACCTCCTCACATGCCAGAGCTGCACGCCAGGACATAGAGCTACCCAGCCGGGACAGACCAATCAGAGCCGAGGAGCACGTACTCCGCTCCATACTGAAAGTCTCAATGGAACGGAACAGGGGGTATCATCAGGAATAAGGCTACCTGCAAGCATTTCGGATTACGCGTGTATTTTTGTGCATAATATCGCAGCATAATACTATACCAGCAAAGCGTATCAGATTAGTAACATAGTTTATAAGGCTGAAAAACATCTGTCCCTCTACTTCAGCATTAGACAAATCTTATGTACGTTTTTTTTTTTTCCATGAGGAAATTGACCTGCCCGGGCGGATATTAAAATCTGCAGAATGTAAGTTGTTTCCGTTGGTTCTTTTCTTCAGGTTTCGCCCTTTGCAATGAAAATCCACACCAAAATCTACAAGTAATATAGGTGGCTTTTGGGGAGGATTTGGTGCGGAAAACCACCGAAATCCGCAAAAAAATCTGTTCGTAAATCTGCAGCCTATGGCCCCTGTCACGGATTAAGTCCGGATGCGTTCAGGAAAACTCGCACATTTTGTAAGCAAGTTCAGTCCGTTTTGTCTGCGATTGCGTTCAGTTGTTCAGTTTTTTCCGCACGGGTGCGATACGTTTAGATGCGTTTTTTCACGTGCGTGATAAAAAACTGAAGGTTTACAAACAACATCTCTTAGCAACCATCAGTGAAAAACGCATTACATCCGGACGCAATGCGTTTTTCACTGAAGCCCCATTCACTTCTATGGGGCCAGAGCTGAGTGAAAAACGCTGAATATAGAACGTGCTGTGTTTTTTCACGCAACGCAGAAGTGATACGTGAAAAAAACGCTCATGTACACAGACCCATTGAAATGAATTGGTCAGGATTCAGTGCGGCTGCTGTGCGTTCATGTCACGCATTGCACCCGCGCAGAAAACTCGCTCGTGTGAAAGGGGCCTAATGGGGAAGGTCAAATTCGTCATCTCAAACTGAAGATATATGAGCACATATTTATTAGGATTACCGATTATTGCAGTGGTTTGTGGCAAAGTTATAAGTAGCATGCCTCTTAGTAAACATGGGCCCTATGAAATTTTGGTGCAATTTACACCTTAAAACTGGAGCAAATGTGAGAGTAAATAAAGTTTTACAAAAGCATAATTATTGGTTGACTTTCTAATGCTTTGTATTCGATTTTCTCACTGTTAGGGCTCATTCACACGAAATGTATGGGCTCCGTATCCGTATTGCGGACCACAAATGGTGGGTCCACAATATAAAGGCACAACTGTGTGCACTCCATGCTGCGTATGCTGGCCCATTGACTTGAATGGTTCCGTGATACGGCGAAAGAAAGAATATGTCCTATCTTTTGCGGAGCGGAGGCACGGATCGGAAGCCCATGGAAACACTCCGAAGCGTTTCTGGGGGCTTTCAGGTCCGTGCTTCCCACATGTCTTATCTTTTGCCGTATTTTGTGGATCACAGACCCATTTAAGTCAATGGGTCTGCTGCGCAATACAGGATTCACATGGCCGATGACAGGGCACTGCGGACCATACGGTCATGTGAATGAGCCCTTAGGGTACAGCCAATTGGTCAGGTTTCTGTATGCAGTGATATGCAGCGCTTGGCTTTCTTCACTAGTCAGACAGAACTGAATAGAGTGGCAGCAGCAACAAGCTCCATGCATAACAAGGCGCCTCTTGTCGAGGGGACCTGAGAGGTCAAACCCCACCCCCAATCCCCTTTAAAGTGATTTTTCCATTTTCAACAAATAAAGCTTATTCTATCAGTTTCTACATGCAGTGACAGGTGAAAAGTTCCACACGAGTTCACCGCATGGACTAAGGATAAGCTGTAATACTTTTTATACCCTGCAGGTGGAGCTAGAGTACAGAGAGCACAGATCAGGAGTAAACATTGCCTCCTCACCCTCACCCTGAAGTAGAGGAGTTCAGCATGGTGTATTCTTTGCCATGTCTACCTCTGTCCCAAATACAATGAAATTCCAACATTAAAGGGGTTCTCTGCCTTTGACAATTGCTTTTTGGTAGAAGACCCCCCCCCCTCCTTAACATGAGCTGTTCTGCCTGTGAGATAGCAATGATCACCTGTGAGAGACCAATACGCCATCAATGTCCCAGATGGGCAGACCCCTTTAAATCAATGGGCTGGATGAGCCGGGTCCTCCAGTCTTTGTAGCCACCCTTTGCTCCAGATAATAGGTTGTCCCATCTATTAACCTCTTAAATGGTTGTACCTTTAAAGAGGACCTTTCACCGCTCCTGACATGCCTATTTTAATAGCTACATGTATTCCCCACGTACTAACAATTCTGGAGCATCTATTCTTATGTCTGTATGTTGTACCATTCCTTTATTATTTCTACTAGAAGTTATGAATGAATTGCTAGCAGTCTGCAGTAAGGGTACAGAGGGGCGGTAACAAGTTGGGGGTGTGTACCTGCACAGTCTGAAAATGGCAGCACTGATTGGATAGAGTGAGTCTGTGCAGGTACACACCCCCAACTGGTCACCTCCCCTCTGTACCCTTACTGCAGACTGCTAGCAATTCAATCATAACTTCTAGTAGAAATAATAAAGGAATGGCACAACATAGAGACATAAGAATAGATGTTCCAGAATTGTTATTGTTATTACATGGGGAATGCATGAAGCTATTAAAACAGACATGTCAGGAGCGGGGAGAGGTCCTCTTTAACAATAATCTTTATTGACCAGGTCTCAGAGTTCCCCTTTAAATGTCTCTGGGTAAACCCTTGTATGATCCTCCAACCCAAGCCGATTGACAATGATTTGCAGATGATAGAAGCAAGTGCAGCAGAGGAATTTTTTTTTTATTTATCCGGTTCTTCCGAGCATAGATAGCATCATTCATTTGGAAATAATCCATCGTCTCAGCCAACAGTGTCCTGAATGACTTCCCTCACAAAGGAAAAAAGTGGATCCACAAAACAAGGGACCTTTTCAACGTTTTTTTGTCTGATGAATGGCAGCGCTGAATACCAAGTCCCACACTGATGAAACAAATGATACCACATGTCCAGACCTCAATGCAGCAGTCAGATTCCTGTCTAAATCAGTGACAAGATCAGGCACCCACAAACCTACTCCTTCCAGGGAGCGAACACTTACCAAGGAGCCGTCCGGGGTCTTAGAAGCCAAACCTCCCGAAGAAAATAAAAGCAGATTCTGGTGTCCATGGAAGAAAAGACATTTGGGGAAAAAAAGAGTCTGATGGAGATTTAAGTCCATAGGATCATATGGAAACCCAAAAATTTGGGGATTTAAAGGGAACCTGTCAGTTTGGAAATCTGGGGTGACGTGTTATAGAGCAGGAGGAGCTGAGCAGATTGATATATATAGGTTTGTGGGGAAAGGTTCAGAAGAACTTGTATTTTGCTCAGTGAATTTAGGAGTCCAGTGGGCGGTCCTGTCAGCGACATAGCTGTCAATCACTGATAGGGCTATCCACTGGACTCCTAAAGCCCAGTACGGGCAAGGGTTTCAATGGGTAAAATAAGTGTTCTGCTGAATCTTTTCCTGCAAACCCATATATCAACCTGCTCAGCTTCTCCTTCTCTATAACATGCAGCCTGAAGATCAGGAGCCACGTTCAAGGTGACACGTTAGCTTTAAAGGGAGTCACTTTAGCCATGATATGTGGGTTAAATGAAGCATCATGCTCCTCAGCACAAAGATGGGCCATAGACCCTAGACCAGGGGTCAGCAACCTCCGGCACTCCAGGTGTTGTGAAACTACATCTCCCATCATGCACACTTGCTTGGCTGTTCTCTGAACTCCCACAGAAGTGAAAGGAGCATGCTGGGAGTTGTAGTTTCACAACAGCTGGAGTGCTGAAAGTTGCTGATCCCTGCCCTAGAACATGACCCGTCTCCATCACTTCCGAGGAGCCTGCCTAGAGAGAGAGCATGACGGAGAACGGACAGAAATGGCAACTTAGAATCAGAACTGGAATACAAGGTTCCATTAGAAACTAAAATATAGGAAAAAAATATTTAAAAAATAGGTCAACGTTAAACTTGAGGAGTTGCCCATAAGGATCTAAGGCTCTTTGGAACATTGGGGACAGACAGTGATCCAACTGATCTACAGGACAGCACAGAGTTCAAAGAGTCGCAATTTCAGCAATTTTATATTTTTAAAAGTGGGTAGGAAACTGGGCTTGGTTCAAGCCACGATTCAAGACAGATTTATTTTTACGGTCACAAAAATTGCCGCAATCCTGCTTCAGTAAAAGTTAGTTATGCAACAATAAGCATTGATGTAATTTGTGTCAAATTTTTCAAATATCGTAAAATTTTGTGCATCTTTTTGTTCCATATAGCTTATTAATTAAAAAGAAGAAAAAATAAAATAAACACAATTATACAGTAAAAATACTGATACATTTTGTGCATCTTTAAGGCCTCATGCACACGACCATATGTATTTTGCAGTCTGCAAAAAATGGATCCGCAAAAAATACGGATGACCTCCGTGTGCATTCCGTATTTTGCGGCACAGAATAGCCGGCCACTAATAGAACAGTCCTATCCTTGTCCGTAATGCGGACAATAATAGGACATGTTCTATTTTTTTGCTCAATGGAAATACGGACATACGGAAACGGAATGCACATGGAGTACCTTCCTTTTTTTTTTTAATAGTTCCACATACGGTCCGCAAAAAAAACATGGAATGGACACGGAAAGAAAATACGTTCGTGTGCCATGAGCCCTAAGTCTCACACTTCCACGTTATACACCCCACCCCTTTACCGGACAATTTTGCAGCAGTTGATAAATCTACCTTAAATCAGTTCAACACTTCCCCAGCCACTTATCAAAACTTGTGGTGGTGTAAAAAACGGCACAACATTTTTGTGCAAATAAACCCCTGCCCAAGAGCTGGTCCGAAATTCTGTGCTGCCTAAATTATTAATGTATCTTTATTAGAGATGAGCGCGCATGCTCGAGTGCCATTTTTGCGTATTTGCGTACGCATTTTAAAATTCCTACGCTATTCATACGCATATTTTAATCTATACGCAAATGCGTACGAATTGCGTACGAATAGCGTACAAATTCAATGCTCGCTCATCTCTAATCTTTATAGTAAACAGTGCTCAGTTTTTTCTGATAGAGAGCTCCAAAAATTCTGCAAAGCTGCCACCACCACTAGGGGGAGCTAACTGTATAACATTTATACATTGAGCTACTAACACATCAATCAGCTCCCCCTAGTGGTGGCTGCAGGCTTACGGAATTTTCTCAGACTATGCAGTGGATTTGGAGCACCGTTTTGAGCACCATTTTTTTTATTTTTTTTTTTTAAATGGAAAGAGATGATTTTTCCACTTTGCTTTACCCTAAAGTTCGCTCCGTCTGGGACAGTCACAGGTGTGATCGTTGACTTTGCCCCAATTTCTAAACAGGAAGCTTGACTTTGTTGGGGTTACATGATAAAAGTGGGGGTCTCTTCAGGTGCGACCCTTTAGGGCATTGCTTACAGCCTGACACTCTGATTAACAATGGCGACACCTCTGAACGGAGCTGTGAACATTTTTTTTACAAGCCCTAATGGGTGGGAAGTCCACGTGTGCAAAGGCATGTTTCATTAAGAAATGGATCTTGGCGTTTAGGGGTCCTTTAAGACTCTTACAGCGGCGGTTTTCTTGGCAACTTTCAGATCCATAAAACACCCCTTAAAGGACATTTCTAAATATTGAACAGAATTGAAAGTTGCAAAAATGTTTCCAAGGAGTTTAATGATACAATTTAATTCTTAAAGGGCCAGGCACACAAAATACAAGTAACCAATCACACACCTTCTTTTTTCAAAAGTCATCTCACTTCCTCATACATCATTAGCCCTATCTTTCTGTGATTCTGTGACTGTGTGTCAACCAATAGGCTTCCATTACTTTTCCAAAAAGAGTTGTCACCCAGCTGCTGAGTGTGATTTGGGTGAAGGGAGCTGCAGAATGCGATCTGAGGGTATTACAAGGGTAGGGGGCAGAAGAATGTGATCTGGGGGTATTACATGGTTAGGGAGGCAGAAGAATGTGATCGGGGGGTATTACATGGGTAAGGGGTCTGCATTATATAATCTGGGGGCATTACATGGGTAGAGGGATGCACTATGTGATCTGGGGGTATTACATGAGAAGGGGGTCTGCCATATGTGAACTAGGGTATTATATGGGTAGGGTCTGTAGTATGTGATCTGGGGGTATTATATGATAAGGGGGTCTGCACTATGTGATCTGGGGGTATTATATGGGTAGGGGGTCTGTAGTATGTCATCTGGGGGTATTATATGGGTAGGGGGTCTGTAGTATGTCATCTGGGGGTATTATATGGGTAGGGGGTCTGCACTATGTGATCTGGGGTATTATATGGGTAGGGGGTCTGTAGTATGTGATCTGGGGGTATTATATGGGTAGGGGGTCTGTAGTATGTGATCTGGGGGTATTATATGGGTAGGGGTCTGTAGTATGTGATCTGGGGTATTATATGGTTAGGGGTCTGCCTATGTGATCTGGGGGTATTATATGGGTAGGGGGTCTGTAGTATGTCATCTGGGGGTATTATATGGGTAGGGGGGCAGAAGAATGTGATCGGGGGGTATTACATGGGTAGAGGATGCACTATTGAACTGGGGATATTACATGAGAAGGGAGTCTGCCATAATGTGAACTAGGGTATTATATGGGTAGGGGTCTGTAGTATGTGATCTGGGGGTATATATGGGTAGGGGTCTGTAGTATGTGATCTGGGGGTATTATATGGGTAGGGGTCTGTAGTATGTGATCTGGGGGTATTATATGGGTAGGGGGTCTGTAGTATGTCATCTGGGGGTATTATATGGTAGGGGGTCTGTAGTATGTGATCTGGGGGTATTATGTGAGTTAGGGGTTATGCAGTATGTGATCTGGGGGTATTATATGGGTAGGGGTCTGTAGTATGTCATCTGGGGGTATTATATGAGTAGGGGTTATGCAGTATGTGATCTGGGGGTATTATATGGGTAGGAGGGCTGTAGTATGTGATCTGGGGGTACTGTATAGGTAGGTGGTGCAGTTCATGAACTGAGGGTATCACATGGCTAGGGGGTGCTGTACATGGCTGGGGTATCACAGGTACGGGTGCACTATTTGTTTTGGGAGTATCACATGGGAAGGGGACTGCAGTACATGATGTGGGGGCAAGGGTAGAAGGGTGCACTATGTGTTCTGGGGGTATCATATGTGTAGGGGTGCAGTACATGATCTGGGGGTGTCACAGGGTTGGGGTGCAGTACATGATCTGGGGATGTCACAGGTCGGGGTGCACTATGTGGGGTTGTCACAGGGTAGGGGTGCATCATGTGGAGGCTACAGTATATGATTTGGGGGTGTCACAGGTCAGGGGTGCACCAATGTGGAGGTGTCTCCAGTGTAGGGGTGCACCATGTGGGGGCTGCAGTACAGGATCTGGGGTGTCCCAGGGCAGGGGTGCACTATGTGGGGGCTGTAGTACATGATTTGGGGGTGTCCCAGTGTCGGGGTGCACCATGTGAGGGTGTCGCAGGGTCGGGGTGCATCATGTGGAGGCTACAGTATATGATTTGGGGGTGTCACAGGGCAGGAGTGCACTATGTGGGGGCTGCAGTACATGATTTGGGGGTGTCCCAGTGTCGGGGTGCACCATGTGGGGGATGCCCCCGCTCCTGGCACCCCGCCGGCTGCTGTTCGTCTCTGCCTCCCCCTCCTCTGCCCCCATCCTCCGGCGCTTGCAGAGTCATCGGCCGCCTTCCGGAGCCTTTGGCTGGCCGCCCCGGATCTCTGCAGCGCTGTCCTCACATGAACCCTCCCGGCTGCCAGAGTTCAGAGCGCGGGCTCCGGGAGGTGCGCGGCTCCGCCAAATTCACACAGGTACATGCGTGCGGCACAGGTGCGTCTCCGCCAGGCCAGGACGCCCCGCAGTCGGAAGGTAAGCGGGTGAGGGCAGCACGGGGGCCCCAGAGTAAACGTGCCTGTGCCGGGGGGAGGGGGAGCCGGGCTGTACCGCAGCTGCAGACACCGGAGCCATGGGAGGGCTGACGTGTGAATACTGCCCAGTCACCGCCGCACGAGGGAGGGGGGAGAAGCGGATGAGGCTTATCCCCTGCACCCCGCACACAGCGCCCCCAGCAGGCAGGAATTCAGGAGCAGCTGAGATTTACTACCATATAGAGGAGCCGCCATCACTGCTGTAACTGGAGAGAACCTGCATTACTGTGCAGAGCAGCCTCAGTGTAAGGGGCAGGGAGGAGGCTGAAACCAGGAGAGGATCAGAGAGTAAAGAGGAGGCAAACTGCATCAGGAAACCGGACTGTATGAACCCTAGCCTGAATGTATAAGACTGGGAGCAAACATGACTGCAACTACAACTCTCAGCATCCCCTGATAGGTTCATCTATGGCAGGTGATCACATTATATAGAAAGATGTGGGGATGATAGAAGACAGATAATGATAGATGTAGAGTTACATATGATTAAATAAATAAATAAATACATACTGAATATATAATATAAAAAACAGACATTGATACATACAGTACCTCACAGAAGTCAGTCCACCCCTCACATTTTTGACATCACTGAGGATCTGACCCTTTGATACAATGTATAGTAGTCAGTGTACGGCTTGTATAAGGGCCCTTTCACACGACCATGGAGCACGGTCCGGGACGGTCCATGAAATCCCGGACCGTGCTTCTTCTGAGGGCAGGAGCGCACCGCGTCATTGGTTGCTATGACGCCGTGTGCTTCCTAAGGCCGCCGCTGTACAGTGATACATTCTACACGCTCGTACAGAGTGTATCACTGTACAGCGGCGGCCTCAGGAAGCGCACGGCGTCATAGCAACCAATGACGCGGTGCGCTCCTGCCCTCAGAAGGAGCACGGTCCGGGATTTCATGGACCGTCCCGGACCGTGCTCCACGGTCGTGTGCAAGGGCCCTAACATTGTAAATTGGGTATGCCCTCAAAATAACTTAACACACAGTCGTTAAAGGGGTTATCCAATTTCTTAAACACTACCCCCCCATGTGCCGGGCCCTTCACCGGTAATATACTTAGCCTGCTCCCGGCGCCGCAAATGGCTAATTGGGCACAATTTGGCCATTTTCAATTAGGGGTGTACTCAATTTTTTTGCCAGCGGTTCAGACATTAATGGCTGTGCGTTGAGATATTTTGAGGGCACGCCCAATTTACACTGTTATACAATCTGCACACAGACTACTGTACATTGTATCTAAGTGTCAGATCTTCAGTGTCGTCCCATGAAAAGATCTTTACATAACTACAGTATCTCACTTTTGTGAGATAGATAGATAGATAGATAGATAGATAGATAGAGATATATAAATAGATATTAGATAGATAGATAAATATGAGATATATAGATAGATGGATATAGTTATGAGATAGATAGATAGATAGATATAGTTATGAGATAGATGATAGATAGATAGATAGATAGATAGATAGATAGATAGATAGATAGATATAGTTATTAGATAGATAGATATAGATATGAGATAGATAGATTGATCCGTTGATAGATCGATTGATCTTTTGATAGATAGAGGCCTCATTATGTTGGGATGAAATATTGCAGTTGGGGTGAATAGAAGCCGGTCCACAACCCTTACTTGCAGTGCTGCCTATTTTAAGTAATTTGACATTTTGAGACCTAGAACTGACAATATTGGGGGGATTGCCCCCGTCTGCACCTAAAAAGTCCTGATAATCTTTTCCTTTTAGACAGATAGATACTAGATAAATGAATAGATACATGGATAGATACTATAGAACAATGATGCTCTGACGGCTCCTCAGACCCCGTTCCGGTTACTCTTGTCAGTTTTGCTCCTCTTTTCCTTATAATCACCAGTATGGGGGGGAGGGGGGTTACGTTTCGTCCGCCCTCCATGTGGATCGTGTTTGGCTCTGCGCTGAATCCTGCGTTGCGTAAAGTCAGAACATTGCTGATGACTGACCTCATCACCTCGCAGCCCATAAAGCGCTCGCTGCGGGTGAGAGGAGACATTTCACTTCAATGAGACGCTGGAAATTTATTTCAGGGAAAACCCTCCATTACTCAAGGCCTAGGATGAGGAAACACAGGAAGCGTGGAGTGAATGGACGGAGGGGGGCATTAATAATAAGAAATGATTAAACTGGAAGTGACCTCCCAATGAACGCCACCACCAGGGGACTTATCATTAACACTTCACGGTGTGGCTTCACCCCGGTCCTGCTGATCACAATCAGAAAGCAGCCTTAAAGGGGTCCTCTCACTTCAGTAAGTGGCATTTATCATATAGAGAAAGTTACTACAAGGCACTTACTAATGTATTGTGATTGTCCATATTGCTTCCTTTGCTGGCTGGATTCATTTTTCCCCCATCACATTATACACTCTTTGTTTCCATGGTTACAGACCACCCTGCAATCCATCAGTGGTGGTCGTGCTTGCACAATATAGGAAAAAGTATCAGCCTCTCTGTTGGCCGGAACCATGGGAGTGCACATAGGCTGGTGCTTTTTCCTATAGTGTGCACGCATGACCACCGATGCTAGATTGCAGGGTGGTCGTAACCATTGGAAACAAGCATTGTATAATGTGATGGAAAAATGAATCCAGCCAGCAAAGGAAGCAATATGGAGAATCACAGCACATTAGTAAGTGCCTTGTATTAACTTTGTCTACATGATAAATGCCACTTACTGAAATGAGAGGACCCCTTTAAAAGGAGCTTCCCTTAAAGGCAATCAGGGGCCAGACAGCGGAGACCCCCATGTACCCCTGCTCCGTACACTTAGCACCAGCTCTCTGCCAGCAGCCGGGGCTGGAACCCTCCTGCCAACCAATGTCAGTGGAATGCAGGTGCCCTGTGCCCATGGGGAAGAGGGGGTTTGTAATTTAGGGAGTGATCACGCATAGTGTGTAAGGATTGTGGAGCCATAGGGTTGTGGGCTAGGTGGGCGGCCGGGGGCACTGCTCCAAGAGGGGCATACAGTCATGGTGTGCGAAGTGTAACCAAATATGACCCCCGAGGGGTAATGATTGGAGGGCCATAGGATCACGGGCTAGGAATACCTGCACAGGAGGGGCAGCTGCTGAATTTGTGTGCCTTTACTTATGCTGTGCAAAGCATCGCCAGGAGGCTCATAGGGATGTGGGCAACATGCACCATCATAAAGGGGGGGGGGGTCCGCCAACGTGTGGGCATTCATACGGGGTATCCAGAGCAGTCAAATCAGTAAATATGATCCTTGTCTATATGGCATAATAAATGTAGGGTGCATTCGTACACGGTGCCCAGGGCAGCACCAGCTGTAAATACGGTTTTGTATGTGGCACTGGGTGGACGGGCACATTGGTAATGTAGGGTGCATTCGTACACGGTGCCCAGGGCAGCGCCAGCTGTAAATACGGTTTTGTATGTGGCACTGGGTGGACGGGCACATTGGTAATGTAGGGTGCACTCGTACACGGTGGCCCAGGGGCAGCACCAGCTGTAAATACGTTTGTATGTGGCACTGGGTGGACGGGCACATTGGTAATGTAGGGTGCATTCGTACACGGTGCCCAGGGCAGCACCAGCTGTAAATACGGTTTTGTATGTGGCACTGAGTGGACGGGCACATTGGTAATGTAGGGTGCATTTCGTACACGGTGCCCAGGGCAGCACCAGCTGTAAATACGGTTTTGTATGTGGCACTGGTGGACGGGCACATTGGTAATGTAGGGTGCATTCGTACACGGTGCCCAGGGCAGCACCAGCTGTAAATACGGTTTTGTATGTGGCACTGGTGGACGGGCACATTGGTAATGTAGGGTGCATTCGTACACGGTGCCAGGGCAGCACAGCTGTAAATACGGTTTTTGTATGTGGCACTGAGTGGACGGGCACATTGGTAATGTAGGGTGCATTCGTACACGGTGCCAGGGCAGCTGCTGTAAATACGTGTAGGGTGTTGGTATGTGGCATTGTACACGGTGCCCAGGGCAGCACCAGCTGTAAATACGGTTTTGTATGTGGCACTGGGTGGACGGGCACATTGGTAATGTAGGGTGCATTCGTACACGGTGCCCAGGGCACGCCAGCTGTAAATACGGTTTGTATGTGGCACTGGGTGGACGGGCACATTGGTAATGTAGGGTGCACTCGTACACGGTGCCCAGGGCAGCACCAGCTGTAAATACGGTTTTGTATGTGGATGGGACGGGCACATTGGTAATGTAGGGTGCATTCGTACACGGTGCCCAGGGCAGCACCAGCTGTAAATACGGTTTTGTATGTGGCACTGGGTGACGGGCCACATTGGTAATGTAGGGTGCATTCGTACACGGTGCCCAGGGCAGCGCCAGCTGTAAATACGGTTTTGTATGTGGCACTGGGTGGATGGGCACATTGGTAATGTAGGGTGCACTCGTACACGGTGCCCAGGGCAGCACCAGCTGTAAATATGTCTTTGTATGTGGCACATAAGGTGTATATGTTAATGATGCATAGGCGCCTGGGTGGACGGGCACATTGGTAATGCAGGGTGTATACACACACGGTGCCCAGGGCAGCGCCAGCTGTGATTACGGCTCGGTCTGTGGTGCAGTTTTGCAGGAATTAGCAGTAATTTCGCCGTTTCCCTCTCCTGTCTTCTCGCTTGCTCTCAGAGAGAGAGAGAGAGAGAGAGGACATTTGAGGTGAAGCACACAAGACTCCCACGCTTTAGATCCGAGATCTCACCAGCCGCGCTCAGAACAAGCTGCTGAAATAAAACAAGTACATTTCTCTAAAGGGCAGTTTAAAATAGCGAGCCTTGTAATCTGTACCCACAAATTAGGCGCTGAGACTGCTGACAACCCCCCAGGGCTAAGAAAATCACAAGGACTAATCTCTATAGAGCAACAAACCTGCCCTCAAAAGACGCGTATCCGAGGAGCCACGCTGCACCCCTGCCATCACCCCAAATTACTGACCCCCCCACTATGTCCTTATACGTGCCCCCCTCGCCAGTACGACCTGCTGCACTGAGCCAATAATACGATTATCTCTCAGCATCTCTCCACGGATATCCTCAGGTGACACCGAGATTCTGGTTTTTTCTCCATTTCCAATGTGCTTCTGCAGGATGATCCAGGATGACGCTCCCTAAAGATGCCGCGAGCAGAGATTATGCCGATAGTGCGACAGGAGATGTAATATAATATAATACATGTCCTGTCTGCTATAGAAGGTTCTACACAGGGTCTACAGGGGGAGGGGGGTAGAATAATTGTGTACTCTCCGTAATACAAGATAGATAGATAGATAGATAGATAGATAGATAGATAGATAGATAGGAGATAGATAGATAGATATGAGAAAGATAATAGAGATAGATAGATAGATAGATAGATAGATAGATAGATAGGAGATAGATAGATATGAGAAAGATAATAGAGATAGATAGGAGATAGATAGATATGAGAAAGATAGATAGAGATAGATAGATAGATAGATAGATAGATAGGAGATAGATAGATATGAGAAAGATAATAGAGATAAGATAGGAGATAGATAGATAGATATGAGAAAGATAATAGAAATAGATGAATAGATGATAGATAGATAGATAGATAGGAGATAGATAGATAAGATAGATAGATAGATATTAAATGAAATATATATGTATAGATAGATACATGTTACATTGAAAGAAATATAGATATGAGATAGATGGATAACAGATGGATAGATACTTAAAAGATACATATAGATATCAGATATATAGATCATAGATGATAGATAGATAGATAGATAGATAGATAGATAGATAGATAGATATGAGAAATGTAGATAGGCAACAAATTATTTTGGTAGAACAGCGTCTCAGTAATAAAGTATCTAATCAGGAAGGTATGTAAACAGCACAGTATCTAAGCAGCACTGTATCTAGGCAACAAACCATCGGAGAAGCACAGTATCTAATCAGCGCAGTGTGCGGCCGCATTGTGTTCTAGCAAAGTGATATTTAGCAACATTTGAGGGAATTTATCATGGAAAAACCTGCAAAAGTTTGCATCTTTTTTTTTTTTCCAGTTTGACACCGAATTTGGAGAAAGCAGGTCGGGCTCAGCGGGGGGCGCGGAGAGATTTATTATCATTTACATCGGAGCAGGTGTAGATGGGATGTTTTAGGGGTCCGTTATTTCCACCAGTTAGGGCTCAGTCACACTAGCGTGCTGCAGACCACAGATAACGGTTCCACAATGCATGGGCACCAGCCCCGTGCCCACCGTTTGCAGCTGCGGACCCATTCACTTGAATAGGTCTGCCATCTGCAAGATTCAGTCTGCAATGCAAAAAAAATCTGACGTTCTATTTTTTGCGGTGCAGAGGCATGGACCAAAACCCCATGGGCTTCCATATCTTCAAAATGGATCCGCTTCTGTGATACGGTGCGCACACGGCCGGTGCTCGTATATTGCGGACCCGCTATTTGCGGGCCATAAAATGAGCCCTTAGGGACCATTCACACATCAGTACTTTTCTTTTCCAGATTTCCGTGCCGCAAAAAAAAAAAAAAAAAAAACGGAAGGAAGAATATATGTTGCTAGGGTACTAAAAAAAATTTTTGTTCTGTTTCCTGGAAGCGGATTCACAATTGCGGATGACACGTGGATGACATATTGATGCATTCTGCATGTCATCCGCATTTTTGCGGACCCATTGACTACAATGGGACCACAGACTGCATTTCGCAAGCTCTATTTTTTTTTGCGGATCCGTAGAACGGAACAATGGATGCGGACAGCACACTGAGTGCTATCCACATTTTTTGCAGGGCCATTGAAATGAATGGGTTCGCATTCCGTTGCGGATTACAAAATACTGACGTGTGAATGGACCCTTAGGGCTCATGCTCACGAACGTTTATTCTTTCCGTGTCTGTTCCGTTTTTGTTTTTTTTTGCAGACTGTATGCAGAACCATTCATTTCAATGGGTCCCCCCCAAAAAAACGCAAGGTACTCCATGTGCATTCCATTTCCGTATGTCCGTTTTTCCATTCTGCAAAAAAATAGAACATGTCCTATTATTGTCCGCATTACGGACAAGGTAGGTACTGTTCTATTAGGGACCAGCGGATTCGTTTTTTGTGGAAAGCAAGCTACATACAGTCATGTGCATGAGCCCTTATTGTAAGCCAAGACCAGTAGTGAAGCCTACTCAGAAATCAGGTGTTAGGGTCCATTCACACGTCCGTATGTTTTAATCCGCATCCGTTCCGCAAATTTGCGTAATGGAATATGGACCCATTAAATTCAATGGCTCTGCAAAAAATGCGGACAGCAGACGGAGTTGTTCTGTTCTGTTATGCGGATCCGCAAATAAAATAGAGCTTGTCCTACTTTTGTCCGCATTATGCGGTCCGTGGTCCCATTGCAGTCAATAGGTCTGCAAAAAATGCGGATGATATGCGGAATGCATCAATATGTCATCCGCATGTCATCCGCAATTGCGGATCCGTTTCCAGGAAATAGAAAGAAATACCCTACCAACATTTATTTCTCCCGCAAAAAAAAAAAAAAACGGAACGAATGCGGATGTACAATTGGTAGAAACTAAAAGTTTTTGCGGTATCACGGATCTGCAAAAAACGGATAGAAAATCTGGAAAACAAAAATACGGACGTTTAAATGGACCCTGATGGAAGGATTTCCTCCTGTTTGGGGTTTTTGACCTGCACCTGGTTCTGGCTCACGATAACTGATCAAGTAACTGCAGTGTGAACTGGGCCCGAGCAGCATAGTACCTAAGATTCATGATATGTTGCAAAATTGTATCTACGGTAAGCAGCAGAGAACGGTAATCTTCTTTCCGGACAGTTTGTTACAAATCTGTTCACAGAGTGTTACGTCTTTGCACCGCGCTTACATCACTTGATTTCCGGATAAACACGGCTGATTTTACGCAATGTGACCCTCACCACGTGCACCAGGGACAAGCAGTACGCAGCAGTACACAGGTGCAGCTTTCCCATATTACAAATCACATTTACTCAATGAAGTGTCACCCTGTGCCATCCAGAGGGTAAAGATAATGCCAAGGGTGCAGAACCCGCTTCCTGTCAGACTTACAAAATATTAATCAATATAGTAAAATATTAATCCGTCTTCTCTCTGCCAGAATGTTACTACATCTGAGGGCTGTCATAACTTACAGGATACATTCTATTTAAAGGGACCATGACTCAGATTGCAGGACCCCTGGACAACCCGGTTCCTGGTAACAGTCTGTTGTATACTCCAGAGCAGCATTCACAGTTCTGCTTTGTGTTACCAGAAACCGTCTACAAGCTTCTCAGCAGATATTAGGCTTCATTCCTCTAAAGCAGGGGAGCAGTACGGCTATATTACACCAATGGATTATCTGACAGATTTTCTGACAAATGATTGGTCAGATCTTTTGTTATACACACCAACTATTGGTCTGACTGGACAGATATACACAATGTAAAGATAACACTTCCCAGAATGCAAATCACCTGAGAAAGCGCAAACAGTGAACAAGCAGAGAATGCTGGAAGATCAGTTCTGAAGCCACCAGAATAGTGAGTGCAGCTCTGGAGTATAATACAGGATGTAACTCAGGATCAGTACAGGATAAGTAATGTATGTACACAGTGACTGCACCAGCAGAATAGTGAGTGCAGCTCTGGAGTATAATACAGGATGTAACTCAGGATCAGTACAGGATAAGTAATGTAATGTATGTACACAGTGACTCCACCAGCAGAATAGGGAGTGCAGCTCTGGAGGATAATACAGGATGTAACTCGGGATCATTACAGGATAAGTAATGTATGTACAGAGTGACTACACCAGCAGAATAGTGAGTGCAGCTCTGGAGGATAATACAGGATGTAACTCAGGATCAGTACAGGATAAGTAATGTAATGTATGTACACAGTGACTCCACCAGCAGAATAGTGAGTGCAGCTCTGGAGGTATAATACAGGATGTAAACTCGGGATCAGTACATGATAGAGTAATGTATGTACACAGTGACTGCACCAGCAGAATAGTGAGTGCAGCTCTGGAGTATAATACAGGATGTAACTCAGGATCAGTAACAGGATAAGTAATGTATGTACACAGTGACTGCACCAGCAGAATAGTGAGTGCAGCTCTGGAGTATAATACAGGATGTAACTCACTCAGGATCAGTACAGGATAAGTAATGTAATGTACACAGTGACTGCACCAGCAGAATAGTGAGTGCAGCTCTGGAGTATAATACAGGATAAACTCAGGATCAGTACAGGATAAGTAATGTAATGTATGTACACAGTGACTCCACCAGCAGAATAGTGAGTGCAGCTCTGGAGTATAATACAGGATGTAACTCAGGATCAGTACAGGATAAGTAATGTATGTACACAGTGACTGCACCAACAGAATAGTGAGTGCAGCTCTGGAGTATAATACAGGATGTAACTCAGGATCAGTACAGGATAAGTAATGTATGTACACAGTGACTGCACCACAGAATAGTGAGTGCAGCTCTGGAGTATAATACAGGATGTAACTCAGGATCAGTACAGGATAAGTAATGTAATGTACACAGTGACTCCACCAGCAGAATCGTTTACTACTTTTGTCCAATAAAACACTCGAAATTGTTTTTGTCTCTCCATATTCCATGAACCACAACTTTTTTATATTTCCATCAAGGAACCGATTTTCTTTTTTGTGAGATGAACTGTACTTTCTTTTCATGTGGGGTACATATGACTTTTTGATCACATGTATTACATTTTTCTCCCTGATATAATACATTGTGATACATCCTATTAGGCACTTGTCTGCCATGACAACCCATAGCCATCCTACAGTCGTGGAGGGGGAATGGGGGTGTCACACACTTTGCCAAACCTCTTAGATTCTGCGGTCACTCTCAACACAACGGCTTAAACCCTAGAATCAGTACAGGGAAAATAAACCTTGCTTGACTCATAGAGGATGATCCAGACTAATTACAGTTGTAGCTAACCAGTAGCTGTACAGGTTTTCAGACTCTGAATATAAACAATTTCCATTCCCTGACAACAAGCGGGGATCTTGAAAATTTGGACGAATTTAAACAGATTGAACACTAAGCACATTGAAGTCTTAAACCAGATAAAACCCACGCGAGTTCAGGGAGAGAATACAAACTCCAAGCAGATGTAGTTTAATTCATTCTTTGCCTTATGAGTTTTATCATAAGCAGATCCACCTTAAAAATCTAATTAATAAGGCAGCCTGAGATGGGAAGATGACTGCAGGCTGTTTTCTTCCTTTTCTGCTGTCAGTATAGGGTCAACAGCTTTGGGCTAAACAGTTGAGTCATGTTTAACATTTTGGTTGCCGTGGATACATGATTACTATAGTTACATTGTAACAGCTGCAAACTGTATATGGAGTTGTCAAGAAGCATGTTCCTAGCAACCAGTCTGCCTTAGATTACTTAGGTCTTCAGCTTTAAGTCTAACTGAGCCAAGAACATTGATGTAACAAGTCTGGTAAGAGTTCACACAATGATTTTTCTTTGACTCTTGCTGTCTTAGTAATCAGATTTTTATAATAAAAATTGTTTTAAGGGGTTCTCTGGAGGTGTATAGGCTCATGAATCCATTGATGTACCATAAAATATGTCAGGAAGTTTGTATATATCAAAGTTCTATGTCAAATAATAAGAGCCCCAACAATTAAAAAAGAGGGTGTGGCCAAATGGCCGTTATTTGTTCACATATGTATCAAATTTGCATAAGCATGCAGTGCCTTATCATAATGATAGAGTTATCACAAACGAAAGCAAGTTTCATACAAAGGACACTACTGATACAGGCGGTCCATTAAGCCATCCTCAAGAATAGAACTCAAGGAATATGACAACTGGCACTGCCATTTAGGACTATCATGCCCTGGTTCTAGCTGGTAACTGAACCAAAGCTAGGGGGTGTAACTACCATAGAGGCAGATCATGCGACTGCTATGGGGCCCAGGGCAAGAGGGGGCCCAGTCTTAGTTGGGATCATCTCCTCTTCTACTGGGGGTGAAAACCTGGTCAGGACTCTACCCTCTAAAGGAACAACTTTTAGCAAATGAAGCAGTGGAAAAATGGTCCAAGGGTCATTGAAAGGGGTTTAGGCAGAAACCCTTCTGTCCTGTGTGGGGGGCCCGGTCTGATCCTTGCTATGGGGCCCTTACTTCTCTATGTACGACACTGATTGTAGAGTTATCACAAATGCAAGGAAGTTTCATAAAAATGACACTACTGATACCGTCGGTCCCTTAAACCATCCTCAAGAAAGAACTCAAAATATGACAACTTGAACTGCACTGTCTACTGGCACTGCTATTTAGGACTATCATGGTCTGGTTCTAGCTGGTACTGGACCAAAGCTCTTGTTGTTAAGTGTCTCCTATTGTTTTACTCTCTGGTAGCCCAGTTTTAGTTGGTAGCTAGTCCCCTAACTTGTTGGCATTTATTATTGTGTTCTGATGGCCCAGTTCTGGTTGGTTCCTGAACACCAATTCATGCTTGTGTCTTCTGCATTAGTTCTAATTGGCATCTAGGGCGTCTTTTCATCTTATGATCTGGTGGCCCAGTGCTTCTGGACAGCTGGGCCCCCCTCTTGCTGGGTTGAAAGAAATGCCTCCCTCCTTGTTATGCTCTGGTGGCCCAATTCTAGTTGGTGACAGGACATCAGTTCTTGTTAGGCTGTCATGCTTCAGTTCTTGTTGGCATCTAGTCTCTTGTTTTGCCCTGGTGGCCCAGTTCTAGTTGACAGCATGGCGCCAGTTCTTGTTGGCATCAGATTGATCAGTTTTTATTATGATCTTAGTAATCTACTTCTAGTTGGTGGATGGGCACCAGTTCTTGTTGACATTTAGTCAATCAGTTATTGCTAAAATCTTGTCCTTTCTAGTTGGTGGCTAGACTAAGGTTCAGGCTGTTGGCATTGGTTCCTGTTGGCATTTGGCCTCCCAGTTCTGCCTGGTGTCTAGTTGACTTGTTGCTGTTACATGTGGTGCATCCATTTCCATTGGTGTATGGTAACCTCTTCTATTGGCATTTGATACACAGTTTCTTCTTGCCACCTGGTTCCCCTGGTCTTGTTGGCACTGAGTGATGCTGATGTGATGCAGCACACTTGGCATTCTGTTCTCCTGATACCAAAAGCCTTGTAATATCTGGTGCACCTGCCACCATGCATGACCTATGGACACTTCTATTACTTTTGTGCTTTTTAAGCATGTTATTCTAATTTTATAACATTGAAAATACTCTTGGGGCAACTAACAATGTTCAAAATTATTCCAAGTGTGCTAATTGTACTCATGTATATATGTATAGGATAAAGATACAGTTTAAATATATCCATTGTGTCTGGTCTAGAATGGTAGTTATCTATCCATCCATCACATATCTATCTACATACTGTATGTATGTATCTATATAGCTATATCATATCTACCTAATATTAATTTATCTCATATATCTACATCACAGTTGTTTTCATGCACTGGTATTGCTTTTATAGTTTGTAAAGTAGTTTACTAGTAGTTAATAGTTTTAAAGTTTGTAATTTTCAGAATTTTGGTCCAGTTTTGCTAATAAACATTAGATACTAAATAGAATAGAAAGGTGGATAACTACTATATATGAATAAATATGAGATAGAAGGATTGAGAAAGAAAGAAAGAAAGAAAGAAAGAAAGAAAGAAAG
Source organism: Rhinella marina (assembly GCA_900303285.1). Taxonomy (NCBI): domain Eukaryota; kingdom Metazoa; phylum Chordata; class Amphibia; order Anura; family Bufonidae; genus Rhinella; species Rhinella marina. Next base: position 399,118 of record ONZH01002256.1, read on the forward strand.
AAAGAAAGAAAGAAAGAAAGAAAGAAAGAAAGAAAGAAAGAAAGAAAGAAAGAAAGAAAAAGGTGATAAGGGTGGATAGATATGAGAGCAATGAAAAGATGATAGATAGATAGATAGATAGATAGATAGATAGATAGATAGATAGATGAATAAATATGAGATAGAAGGATTGAGAAAGAAAGAAAGAAAGAAAGAAAGAAGAAAGAAAGAAAGAAAGAAAGAAAGAAAGAAAGAAATTTGAGAAGGGTGGATAGATATGAGAGCAATGGAAAGATGATAGATAGATAGATAGATAGATAGATAGATAGATAGATAGATAGATAGGTAGATGAATAAATATGAGATAGAAGGATTGAGAAAGAAAGAAAGAAAGAAAGAAAGAAAGAAAGAAAGAAAGAAAGAAGAGAGAGAAAGAAAGAAAGAAGAGAAAGAAAGAAAAAGATAAATTTGATAAGGGTAGATATATATGAGAGCAATAGAAAGAGATAGATAGATAGATAGATAGATAGATAGATAGATAGATAGATAGATAGATATAAGAAGGTAGGTGGATAGATGATAGACCCACTGGTGTCCATTAAATAATTTCCGACCTCCATCCATATCCCATCATATCTAATATTAATATGTAATTACATACAATCATCACTTAGAAATTCTCTGGAGGTTCAGCCCTGAGTAGAATCCGTGTAGTGTGACCGGGGTTTTGCTTTAGTTGGAAGGTTTTGCCCATTTTCAGGCTGAGAATAGTTGTATTATTGAGTAAATAAACGAGAAGCTTCTGGCTGACAGTCAGACTCCAGCAGAGGAAGAATAAGACCTTCTATTCCTGCTCCTCTCAGCCCCATCCTCCTCCTCCATTCCTGCCCCAAAAAAGAGCCTCTCAGGTCCCTACACTTCGTCTTGTAGTAGGGTTCACAAGGTGCAGGAGACATGGAGTTCACAAGGTGCAGGAGACATGGAGACATTTAGATACATCAGTAACTGTAGGAATATAGATACATAAGACTACCGGTAAATGCATAGCACTATATGTATAAAACACATACCAATATGGACATGTCTTGTTAGAACAGACCATGCATAAAAATCTAAACGAATCAACAAATGCAAATTGAATACCTTAAGTTAACTCTAAAGTATACAAAATATATTTTTTTAAAAAAAGTGTATACTATCAAAATCAAATTCAGGGTAACCCAATGGGATATAAAATGATAGAATAACATGTCTTTCTAATCTTTATTTATATATTATGCATTTGAGAAATTCTAGAAAATATCGTTTTATTCCATTTATTTTTAAAAAGTTTTCCTAAATATATCGTTTATGTTAGAAGAAATGTGCAAATTATTTATTGTATTTTAATTTTTCAATAGGAAAAAAAAATATCAATATATATATATCTATAGTGTTTCAGGGTATTCGAAGTAAAATTGGTTACAGTAGTAAACAGTTTAAAATAATGGGATATATATATCAGTCATTTTATTCATTTTCATGCTGAAGTATTAATACTAAGATGTAAAAATAGAAAAAGATACAACGAAAGAAACCATATAAAAGAGTATCTCCATGCTCAGTTCCCTCCTGGGTCTTGGGCAGTGGATTCTCCTCGGCAGGGATTTGTCGGGAATAGAATGAATGCAGATGAAGCAGGGAAGCTGATCCGCTGCAGTGTGAACGGGCTGTTCTGCGATTTTTAGAGATAAATATTGATGTTCTGCTTTGGAAATGGCTTTTCTCAACAAACAAATTTTGCTGAACTCAAATATATATTTAGGTAGATGTGCAGCAGAGAAGTGTCTGTACAGCTGTGTCATGAATATACCAAGGATTTTCTAGATTATCAATATTGCTAATATTCCTATTACTGTTATTATTATTATCATCATTAATAATAATAATTAATACTAATAATCATATAATACTAATAATAATGTGATTATTATGCTTATTAGTTCACTTACTCCCAAACTACACAAACTGTAGAATTTATGTAGTTTTACCTATCTTGTTATTCAATACTTATGTATTCTGCTACAGATTAATATAGTGTAATGGTATAAATTATATACAGGTATTAGACAGACAGATGGGAGATAGATAGCTATAGGTCTGTTCCTAGATAGGTACATAGTTAGATATGAGTTAGGTAGAATAAGATAGAAAAGAAAATTCTGAAGTTTAGTCTAGTTTTACTAATAAAGATGAGAGACTGAAAAAGAATAGAAAGATTATCTATCTTTCTATTCTATTTCAGTCTCTCATCTTTATTAATGTGAGATAGATAGATAGATAGATAGATAGATAGATAGATAGATATGAGATATATAGATAGATATGAGATATATAGATAGATAGATAGATAGATAGATAGATAGATAGATATGAGATAGATAGATAGATAGATAGATAGATAGATAGATATGAGATAGATAGATAGATAGATAGATAGATAGATATGAGATAGATAGATAGATATGAGATAGATAGATATATAGATAGATATGAGATAGATAGATAGATAGATATGAGAAGGATAGTAAGAAATAGAGAGAGAAAAGCTGATATTTTGTATTGTCTGTAGGACACATTTACTTTCATTGTGTTGCCTCTACTATATATGTATGAATATTTATTAATATTTATGTACAGGTTTCACTTTTACATATCATGCTTACTAACCCCCTTTTGGGCTGACAATATTTGGGGGGGTGGAGTAAAACATTTATAGGAGGGGGGGGCACTGAAAACTAGGGCAGTTCTCCAAATCTTTTGGATTATTTGCCTTCTGTCCCCTGTTAGCAGACAGCAGTGCATTGTGGGAGCTGAGCTGTTAGGTCACATGTCTGACAACAGGGTGGAGCTACACCAGTGTCTGTTCCAATGGCTGTCAGGAGAATTTTAAAAACACATGAAAAAAATGAAATATTTGAAAATCAGTACAAATTTCGTAAAGCTAAAGATTGGGAAAGTTATTTAACTTTTTTGTAGCTTTGACCTGTGAAATATTGTAAAAAAAATAGAATTACCCTTTTAGGCGAAAGTATGATTGAACAAAAAGCCTATTGCTCTCCACTTACTACATGAAGGGCATGCTGTGATACAACTTATGTCCTGAACATCTGCAGAAGTGGGGAGCCATTGAAAGCCAGACTCTCCATAGGGAAGACAGAGGGGAAAAAATTTAAAAAAATTTAAAAAATATTTTTATATAATGTTATAATGCACAAAATGTAAAATAAATTGCAAACAAAATAAAAATAATACAAGAAACAAAAAGAAGAACAATACTAACCCACACGGTAGCGTGTTTAGCCCCTCCCTCAGCGACTGTAAACTATGTATCCCCTTTATGTGGAAAAAAAACAACTGTACCATTTACAAAATATTTTAGTTGCACTTTGTGCTTTTCAAAACTGTGAAAAAATAGAAACTTCTTTCCTTTTTATTACATTTTCCTGGTTCTAAAACAAAAATGCTACAATAAAAATAATCTAAAAATAAAGCCCTGCGTATAACCATAAAAAGCTTCAAAAGTTATTTAAATAACCAAATAAAAATATGTATAAAAAATTTATACTTTTAGGGTCCCCACGCATTTTTTTTTGGAGGGGAGGGGAGTTGGCATCTGTGGCTTTTGTGACATTTTATGCACAAAGTAGGAAGAATTTATCATCTCCCCCCTCGCCACTTTTCTGGTATAAAAAAGTCACAAACCCAGTGTTTGGAACATTTGAAAAACTCCTGCAACTACATTTTGTCAACAGCGAGAAGGGAGCGCGGATAGTGGGCGCATTTATCTTCATTTAAGCCATTTTACTGGTGTAAACAGAGAGTGAAATCTCGATTTCAGTCCACACGTACAGATAGCCGGAGTATGCACCTACTTCATGGGGTGGCCTGTGCCACGTCATCAATTAAGCGCATCATCCGGCAGCGCACGGGATATCGAGATCAAATGCTGGTCTATGATCAATTTCCCTCATTGTGAAACCAGGCTTAAAGGGGTCTTCTAGGGTTAGAAACACATTACTGCTTTATTCCAAAAACAGCGCCACTCCGGTCTATGGGTTGTGTCTGGTATTACAGCTCAGCTCCATTAAAATGAAAGGGGCTGATCTGTAATACCTCACACAACCCTTGGACAGGGGGGGGGGGAGGGTTTTTGGAAGAAAGCATCCATCTTTCTCTTTCCCTGGAGAATCCCTTTAAATCCACATATACTCTTTAAAACAGAAATTGGTCTAATCATGAACGGTGTATGTCTATTCCGCAAAAAAATAGAACATAGAAATAGATCAGACCAGGCCCCCCACACAGGACAGAATGGTTTCCTCCTAAACCCCTTTCAATGACCCTTGGGCCATTTTTCCTCTGCCTCATTTGCTAAAAGTTGTTCCTTTAGAGGGAAGAGTCCTGACCAAGTTTTCACCTCCAGTAGAAGAGGAGATGATCCCAACTAAGACTGGGCCCCCTCTTGCCCTGGGCCCCATAGCAGTCGCATGGTCTGCCGCTATGGTAGTTACGTCTCTGTGTCCTATTCTTGTTCATTTTACGGACAAGTATAGGAAGGTTCTGTAGAGGGCAGGACGTTCCGTTCTGCAAAATGCAGAACACACGCAGTCAATAATCTGTGTTTTGTGGATCCCCAATTTGTGGACCGCAGAAATGGCAACAGCCGTGTCCATGAGCCCTTATTGGGTGTTATCCAGCTTTCCGGAGTGCTGATTTAAAATTTAGTAATGCAGCAATGAGAAACGGTTGCATCACTACATAACTAGTCAGATTCGCCATTGAGAGAGCTGCAGGGAGACTGCACTGGAAGCCGCCATATTGATTGTCACTCATCTTTTGTAGAAAGAGATTTTTATTTTTTTTTCAACTAAATGATTTTTATACTATGGTGGAAATGCTGGCTAGTCCTGGTAACCAGTGCACGTCTCTGGTATCACTGGTCGCACACCTCGGAGTAGATTTCCTGGATTTACCTGCCTTTCCCTTGTGCCGTCTCAGTTATGTAAGCGGCAGCAATGGCTGCATACTGTTTATTGACATAAATGAGGAAGGAACGTAATGCTATGACTAAGTCAGCGAGATTATCTAACCGCCTAATGTACTGAATGAAATTCCACACTCACTATACAATCAGGGGAAGGAGCCGCAGCTAATATGGGAGACGCTCCGTGCCAAGAATTACTCCTCTACGAGGCTGCTGCTCCAGGGACGGGCTGTGTTATAGGAATGCTGTGTATATACAGTGGCTAGATAGATAGATAGATAGATAGATAGATAGATAGATAGATAGATAGATAGATAGCTATGAGACTGATTAGCCTGTCCATCCCATAGGCTGATATTAATTAGTGCAGGTATAAAGCTGTGTCCTCCTCTCCCTTCATTTATTGGAGGCCATTTGGCACCAGGAGAGGTACAATACAGTGTGGGCTCAGCATGCATGTGGGACCTGCATTCCTGAATATAATGGAGGCCGGTATGGCACCAGAGGAGGTTGTATTTAGTGTTAGGTTCATGTCCTAAAAAGATTGCCTTGCTGGTGGCGGACAGGCACAAATAATTTTGTACAAAATGTATTTGCCAAGAATCTCATATTTATAACGTAGCATAGGAATTAGTACATTTTCTATACAGAGTATTAGCACAATTATATTTATTTTATTTTTTGTGTTTGCATTGTTTGTTTTCTGCTTCTGTGCTTCCAGATATTAGATAGATAGATAGATAGATAGATAGATAGATAGATAGATAGATAGATAGATAGATACTAGAAAGATAAATAGATATGAGCTAGAGAGATATTAGATAAATGGATAGATAGATAGATAGATAGATAGATAGATAGAAGATAAGATAATAGAATAGATAGAAGATAGATAGATAATGATATAGATAGATAGATAGATAGATAGATAGATAGATAGATACAGACGGATGGATAGATAGATAGATAGATAGATAGATAGATAGATAGATACTAGAAAGATAAATAGATATGAGCTAGAGAGATATTAGATAAATGGATAGATAGAAGATAGATAGATAGATAGATAGATAGATAGATAGATAGATAGATAGATAGATAGATATGAGGTATGAAGAACAGATACGACTTATCTTTTTTTATTGACTCCTAGCTTTGGCTCCAAGAACTGCATGCAGAAACCTGACAATCTGGCCATGCCCTTAGAGTAATTACCCCTCCAGTAAATCATCCCTGAACCCTCTGCAGTCTGGTAATACCGAACGTTATGACAACACAAAATCAATGCAACCCCCACAAGAGTAACATTCAGCTCTGCTACATCTGTATTCCAGAATCAGACCGTATCCATTGCCTTCCATGCACAACCATATTTCGGCATTGCCTGGGGACGTAATGGAACTGCATTGACTGCAGGAGCCCGAGGCCTTAAAATGTTGACAATTCCCCAAATATCCGAACAATGCCTATTCATAAGTGCTGTGCCGGTGCCAGTGCCTGTATGTCGGCCCGCTGCCGGGCATTGTCAGGAGGTAGGTGTGACTGTATTTGCGCTATGGGTGGTAAAACACATTTGCTGGTTAATAAACTGTGGCTGATACAGGCTGAGTCCCATAACCCCGTGTTTATGCAAGTTCCTTTTAATCCCATCCAATCGTTCACCCTGTCCCTAGATGGCCTGAGCGGAAAATGTCCTAGCATACAGTTGCTCAACTGGAATGAGGACAAGTTGTTTGCGGTGGCCCCTGTCCAAATGTCTGTGCAGTAACCTTTGTATTAACTAGCCTTCAGTGGCACTGGGGAGCGAGTGTCCTCCGCCTTACTAACTCCAGCCATCCACAGGAGGCGACGGACAGCAACATGGAGATTCACTAAGCAGAAGGCTCTGGGCAATCGCTTATGTAGCAATTCCATAATCGAAGGCTCTGACTGGGAGGGCACTCCAACTGTTGTGAAACTACAACTCCCAGTGTGTGCATACCTGCTTGCCCATTCTTGGAGCACTCTCAGAAGTGAATAGAGCATACTGAGAGTTGTAGTTGCACAACAGGTTGCAGACCCCTGTGACGAGGCCATGGCAATGTTGCAATAGTCTGTATCCTGTTTGCAGAGTACCGACTGCCATAAGTGATGGAAGCTGCAGGGTTAGGTTCTGTTCACACTAGTGCAGCTCGCTGTTCGTCGGGGTTGCATTTTTTTTGTCCATGTCAGGAACAGCGTAGTTGGCAGTGCCATTCTTCCCCTTAAAAGGCATCTGTCAGCAGTTTTGTACCTATGACACGGGCTGACCTGTTACATGGGCACTTGGCAGCTGAAGGACATCTGTGTTGGTCCCATGTTCATATGTGCCTGCATTGCTGAGAAAAATTAAGTTTTAATATATGCAAATGAGCCTCTAGGAGCAACAGGGGCGTTACCATTACACCTAAGAGGTTCTGCTCTCTCTGCAACTGCTGCGCCCTCTGCACTTGCGTTGACAGGGCCAGATATGATCACATTGACGCTGCCTGGTCCTGTCAATCAAAGTGCAGAGGGTGCGGCAGTTGCAGAGAGAGCAGAGCCTCTAGGTGTAATGGTAACGCCCCCGTTGCTCCTAGAGACTCATTTGCATATATTACAACATCATTTTTCTCAGCAATGCGGACACATATGAACATGGGAGCAACACAGATGTCTTCAGCTGCCAAGTGCACATGTAACAGGTCAGCCGGTGTCATAGGGACAGAACTGCTGACAGATGCCCTTTAAAGGGTCTGGCTCATCTCAAACATTGAAGGCATATCACTAGGATATGCCATCATTGTCAGATTCATGCAGGTCCCACCTCAGGGACCCGCTCCTGTCTCCAGAATGAGGCCCCCAAGGTGAATGAGAACACATTGCATATGCGCAGCCTGCTCTCCATTCATCACAAGAGAAGCTCTAAAAATAGCCAAGAACACTCCCTCTGCAATTTTTGGACCTCCCATAGCGGTGAATGGAGGACGGGTGTGCATGAACAAAGTCCTTTCTGTTTACTTCAGGGCCCTCGTTCTGGAGATAGGAGGGGGTTTCAGATTTGGGACCCTGCACCTATCTGGCATTGATGGCATATCCTAGCGATATGCCTTCAGTATCTGAGATGAGACAACCCCTTTAAGAAGATGGATACCCAAGGAAAACCTGATGGATCCTGTTTATAAGGGGATCTGTTATCCTTTGGTACGGCGGAAACATCATCATCCTCTAAGGACGGACGCCATGACGCTAATGTGAACAGAGGGCGGCACCGTGTGAGAAAAACCGGGTTGCTTTCTTACAAAACAGCGCCTCACCTGTCTGCAGGTTGTCTGTGGCATTGCAGCTCAGCGCCATCCGTTTCAGTTTGGGTCAGCAACCTCCAGCCTCATGCTATTGTGAAACTACAACTCCCACCATGCACACATGCTTGGCTGCTCTTGGAACGCCCATAGAAGTGAATGGAGCATGTTGTACACCAGAGGTTGATGACAGCTGCCCTACTCCCAGGGGCAGAGCTATAGGGGTTCAAAGGTAGATTGAGGGGCCCATAGGGCTCTATGTTACATAAGAAGACATAGTAGGTGAGGGGCAAAGGGACCTTCCACAATACACATTAGCTATGAAGACACTGAAGCAGCAGGAGGGTGCTGCGAGATGTGAAGTCAGAACTTTGGAGAAACCAGCAGCACGGTGGGTGCACAGTCAGAAAGGATTTGCATGGCGTCCGGTACACGTACAACACCCTGAGGATCATACAATGGGAAAATGGGAAGAGGGGAAGTTGGGAAATCCATTTATGAATTTCTGAGTTCTCTGCCCAGAATTACAGCAGAAATGTTTTTTTGTTATTTTTGCGGCCAAGCCAAACACTGGAGACTTGTTTACCAGGGACCTTAATTCAGTGGAAACCATTAGAAATCGTAATGTTTTTGGTGTTGCTCACGTCCTAAGAAAAGCAAATTTGGCCCTGACTCTTCTTCTGTGAAGGCTCCAAGGGGATATCTTAAAGGGTCCGATTATAAAAGGTGACGCAGTGTTCTCTGCTGCCTGCAGGGGTCCTCCCTTATGGTCCCTTTTATGATCCAAGTGGATATAAGATCCCGGGACCTTGACGATTGAGATGTTGTGCTGTCATTTATATCATTTTAGACGAGTTAGATTTTTTTTTTTTTGTAATTTATTTTTGTATTTTCCATGGTCAGTCTCATTCGCACAGTGGGTGCTGGCCCTTTATAGGGATTGTGCAAGAATGGGGGGAGGAAAATTGTCTATACTGGCTGCAATTGTGACAAACCCTCAGTTGTGAGGCGTAAGGTCTAAATCCTTTAAGGCTAATATATATATATATATATATATATATAGTGAATACATGACTTGGGTCACTTATACCTGACTGTTGATGTCCTGAGATGACATTTCCCAGGATTCTCTTCTCTCACTTTATGGACATCAGTTATAAACCGTGTCACCTTGTAATAAAAAATATTATAAAATACGTCTTTTGTTTTTACCTCACACAATCACCCACATGTACAGAGAACAGGGCTCCATCTGCTCCTCGTGCTCCTGTTCAGATAGGGATCGGCTGAGGGGGCGGGGCTCCTCTAGGCTTGTCTCTATAGAGCTCCACATTGGAGGGGAGGGAACATGGCCGCCTCCTGGGACATTTATTTTTGCCTTCTTTATATTTGGGGGTTCAATGATACATTTTGCTATTGTTTTATTCATTTTAATTTAGTGTCCCTCTAAGTGTCCCTCGAATTCCCATATCCTACTCAATCTCATATGAAGTATGGAGAGGAGCTGCAGGAGATCAGGCAGTGCCTTTACCAAGGCAACCTTCTAAGTATCAAGCCCAGTAGGGGCGCACCACCAATGAGGCCAGGTGAGGCGATCACCTCAGGCAGCACCAGGTAGGGGCAAGAGAGGGGCAGCAGAAGGGCCATGGGCAATGAGCGCTTTCATTGTGGTGAAGGGGTTAGGTTAAGAAATTGGTATGCTACTTAGAGGATGTAGCATGGATCCACAGCTCAGTATCTCAGCCTCCATTGTCTATTAGCCATCACGCACGGCTCCAACGACCTGTCTGTTGACTTTGGAAAGTGTTCAGAAGTTTGGCGCTTCACTATGGAAGTTATCGTAGTGGTCGGCACACCTTAATGGTTATTGTACTAACAGTAACCAGAAAGATCCACAGGTTATTAAATGCAAGGGTTCAATTACTTCTATTTTTCTCTCTACACTGCAGATGTTTACTCAGTAAAAGACTTGAATGTTGCAACTTTTTGTGTGTCATTAGTTTAGTTACATTGCATTTGTCTATTATTGTTGTTTACAAAACAATCAGGCTGCATTGTGTTAATCATCAGTCATTCTAAAGGGTTCACTTACTTATTCTCATCTCGCTGTGGATGTTTAATCATTGCACTCAATAAAAGACATCAACATTGTCGCTCTTTGTATCTTATTTGTTTTGTTACATTGTACTGGTTTATTATCATTGCTTAGAATACAGTCGTTAATCATCAGTGCAGAAATCCAGGTCATTCCAGAAGGTTCACTTACTTTTTTTTCTCTCTCTGCACCGTGGATGTTTACACAATATTTATAGTTTAGTTACATTGTATTTGTCTATTATGGCGCATTACATTAGACACCAGAGCAGAAATCCAGGTCATTCCAAAGGGTTCACTTACTTTCTCTCATCTCACAATGTGGATGTTTAATCCATGCGCTCAATAAAAGACATTGACGTTGTCACTTTTTGTGTGTTATTAGCTTCGTTACATTGTATCATTCTATTATACTTCCTTAGAATACAGTCAGACCACACTGCAGTAATCATTGCTGCAAAAATCCAGGTCATTCCGAAGGGTTCACTTACTGTTTCTTGCAGCTGTGTGTAGTGCACTTTATATTTCACTATAGATTTTGACACCAAAAATAAAAACAAGGAACATGTGTCAGAAAGCTGAGTGTGATATTTATCCATGTAATACCCATAGTGTCCACCAGGTCACTTTTACGACCCTCACATAAAAAGCTAGCCCAGAGAGGACCATCCCCTTAAAATTTACTCCATGTTTCTGTATTAAGCGCAATTAAAATACAGTCCAAACTCTTTTTTTTTTCAGTTGTTAAGTCTGTGCGTCCAAGAGCCCTCCAAGCCCCCCGTGTTTGTTCAGGACATACTTTTAATTTTTAAAACACGAGTTGGCCGCGTCGGCCTCGTTTTTAACTTTTGTTTAATAATTAACTTCTTTTTATTGGATGATGCGAATCATAACAGCAGCTGTGTTTTGTTCGCTAATGCACTCTTTAATACCTTAAAAAGGAGACACGGACCTCCGGCCCATCAGTTAAAGTTTGCTGGCAGGGTTTCCCCATGCTGCTTTATGGAACTGGCAGCTAAATTCAGCATTTTTCATTATCACTGCCCGGGAAAAGGGTTGAATCGAAAGAGAAGTTGATCCTTAGCTTATGGCTCACAGCAAGAAGGAGAGGAAAAGTTTGGATTTGCCATGAGCTGTGTTCCACTTTGTGCATCGTCGTGTATTTGTGATGTGTTGAGACCCTCCGCGAGTCGGCGGCAAGGATGAAAGCCCACTTGACGGGAGTCTCCAATTTCAAAAAAGTTTCAAATGGAGGTTTTAGGACGGAGCCAACGTAAAGACAATGGTTCCAACAATGCAAAACAAGTTGTTTATAAAAGCAGGGAAATCAGATTTTGCATTACACAAAATCTCACTCCAACTGCACAGTAAAACATAGCTTCTAGACCTACTTCTATGGAAAAACTCAATTGGAGTACCCTAGATAAGAGCTGAAGGATGCCTCACCACAAGATGTACCCATTGGAGTACCCTAGATAAGAGCTGAAGGATGCCTCACCACAAGATGTACCCATTGGAGTACCAAAGATAAGAGCTGATGGATGCCTCACCACAAGATGTACCCATTGGAGTACCCTAGATAAGAGCTGAAGGATGCCTCACCACAAGATGTACCCATTGGAGTACCCTAGATAAGAGCTGAAGGATGCCTCACCACAAGATGTACCCTAGATAAGAGCTGAAGGATGCCTCGCCACAAGATGCACCCATTGGAGTACCCTAGATAAGAGCTGAAGGATGCCTCACCACAAGATGTACCCATTGGAGTACCCTAGATAAGAGCTGAAGGATGCCTCACCACAAGATGTACCCATTGGAGTACCCTAGATAAGAGCTGAAGGATGCCTCACCACAAGATGTACCCTAGATAAGAGCTGAAGGATGCCTTGCCACAAGATGTACCCATTGGAGTACCCTAGATAAGACCTGAAGGATGCCTCGCCACAAGATGTACCCATTGGAGTACCCTAGATAAGACCTGAAGGATGCCTCGCAACAAGATGTACCCATTGGAGTACACTAGATAAGAGCTGATGGATGCCTCGCAACAAGATGTACCCATTGGAGTACCCTAGATAAGAGCTGATGGATGCCTCGCCACAGGATGTACCGATTGGAGTACCTTAGTTAAGAGCTGACGGATGCGTCACCACAAGATGTACCCATTGGAGTGCCCTAGATAAGAGCTGACGGATGCCTCAGCACAAGATGTACCCATTGGAGTACCCTAGATAAGAGCTGACGGATGCCTCAGCACAAGATGTACCCATTGGAGTACCTTAGGTAAGAGCTGACGGATGCCTCAGCACAAGATGTACCCATTGGAGTACCCTAGATAAGAGCTGACGGATGCTTCACCACAAGATGTGATGAATAGGATATGTTCAGACTAAAATAAAAAAAATATATATCTAATAAATGGCCAAAGGGAATTTTTGATCCTTGTTCACATTAGATTTCTGGAGAGGGGTCGTTGATCCAGGGAGTTATTCTGGTGGTCTAATTGGAATCAGGAAGGAATTTTTCTCTTAAAATGAAGAAAATTGTCTTCTACCTCACAGGGGTTTTTTGCCTTCCTCTGGATCAACTTGCAGGATAAAAGGCCAAACTGGATGGACAGATGTCTTTTTTCAGCCTTATCAACTATGTACCTATGATATCTGGTGGCCATGTGTGAACATGGCCCAAAAATAAGTAAGAAAAACATCTACCTCGAGGAAAATAGTCACCACCTGTCCATAATGCCCAAGGGTAGCCTAAGAAATGTTGTTTCCAAGTAATGACCGAGGTCCATTAGTAACTTCTCCAAAAGCTTCTACAGAAAAAATCCCTAAGGATGATATTAAAGGGTACCACTACGTATCATATCTTATTGTGTCATAGTGGCATGTCACCAGTTTTGATCTGGGGTGATGTGGGTGCTATGACCCCCGCTGATTGCCAGTAAGGAAGGGTCGAAGTGCTCAGCTGACCAATGTGTCCCTCTGGTTCTGATTGACTTTGGTCATCTCTGGTCTATCCACCAGTGCTGTCTGTCCAAGGAGAGCCAACCACAAATGAAGAGGCTTCTAGCCCTTAGTTATGAACACTGGCATTACATTTTAAGGTGCTGTCTCATCCTTGACACCCCCTTCTTAAAATGATTGACTCATTGGCAACAACCAATTTCAGATTGGGACTGATTCAACAACGAGCTGATTGCCATGAGTCAGGCTTCTGGCACCCCCATCAAGTAGTTTCTTTTGCCAAGAAAAGCAACAACCAACCAGACATATCCCATGCAGTGACCTCAACAGGGAAAATATAATTTACATTACAGCCATTCAGATAACACCTGCAGTAACCGGGTCCATCCACTACACAATGGACAGAGCTGTGTAGTTTCGGTGTCACACCTCTGCCGATCAGATATTGATCACCTGTCCTAAGGATCAGCATAAAATTCTGTACAACCCTTTTACCTATCTGTCCTTCTGCATGACTCCATTAAACAAAACAAGTCTCCAGGTCGTTCTGTTGCTCTTTCCTTTTTGACTGTTGTCCAGTTTAGGAGCAGATCTTATGCAAAATTTAGAGCCCAGCTTGCCTGATATACAAGGGCAGGTGGGAGAGGTTTCCCATGCCATGACCTTTCTCTGGTGACTTCAATAAGGAAAAAACGTCGTCAACGTATCCTATACCATACTTAACATGATTTCCATACTTACAGAGGTGATCCCATGATTAATGTAAAAATGAGAATGAGGCATCATATAGTACATGGCAATCTCTTTCTAACAAAGCTAGAACCAGCCCTGTACCTCACATGGATCCAGAGAGCTTCCCATTCATTGTTTCTACCGTTCTGCTAGATTTATTTCAAGTTGGCAGCTCAGAAGGGCATGTCCTTCCTCAGAAGATGTGTTCTGTCTGCTCTGCTGCATCTGGTGGCAGATGAAGGGTGGAACGGTGCATGTACATCCACCTCAGTGAGGTGGACAGAGAATTTAGAAAAATAACAAACAGCAGGTGGTGCTATACAGCTAGATTTCATTAAACAACTCGATGACAGTACTACATTTTTTATGACATACAGTTACAAAAGTATTCAGATCCAGGCGTGGGTTGGAAAAATGTAAAATATTTTTAAGGGGACAACCCCTTTAACCAACGTAAACAAACTCTTCCCTGAATAATGGCCAACAATTATTTGCCTGCAAATGAAAAACATAATTTTCTTAAGATTTCTAATGACTTAAATGATTGTAAGTGACACAAATGTTTTAAGAGGAAGCAAAATAACACAGGTCCAGATTTTCCTAATCAAAATCACATTTTTCCTAAGCCAAAACCAAATCCTGTAAATGCAAAACAAATTCTCCCGGACTGTTCAGGCGGATACAGAGTTCATAACAAGAAAAGATCTCTCAAAATCTGTCACCCTCTATCCTGACAGGACAAGTATAATCTGAGATCCATACAGTGGACATGAATGGGCAGAGGCTTGGCACACCGACAGTGTGTTCCAGCAATGATTCACTAGCTACTTATATGTAGAGTCCCAGCAAAACTGATAGAATGTGTTATGCTTAGTGCAGGGTTGGAGGGGCATCATACAGAAATTACCTCTTTGCTGTTAATCCTTGTGTCATGTTCACTCCCCCCCCCTCCCAAAAAAAAAACAATTGTCTAAAATACAAAAAAAAAAAACAATTTAAAGACTGGGACATAGTTGTAGGGGACCCTGCCCACAAGAGCTTACAGTCTTCAATGGAAGGGGAGAACACAGTAAGTGAGGGTATCGGCTGCTCACGTGGCTGTGTGGTGGCAGCATATTCATTGCGTGTGGTAGGCTTTCCAGAAGAGGTGGTTTTCAGGTTACTCTTGAAGGTTTGGATGTTGGGGGAGAGTCTGATGTGTTGGGTAATGAGTTCCAGAGTATGGAGGAAGCGGGTGAGACATCTTGTAGTCGATTGTGTGAAGGACAGATGAGAGGAGACTAGAGGAGGAAGTCCTGTGAGGATCTGAGATTACGCGTGGGGATGTATGGGGGCAGCAGGTCAGAGATGTAAGGAGGGGATGGGTTGAGGATGGTCTTATATGAAGTTGTAAGTATATGTAAGTATTGTAAGTATAAACTGAGTTCGCTAGGCAATGAGGAGCCAGTGAAGGGATTGGCAGAGGGGGGAGGCAGAGGAAAAACAAGGGGAAAAGTGGATTAACCGGGCAATAGAGTTCAGAATAGATTAGAGGGGAGTGAGAGTTCAGGATGGGAGGCCACACAGGAGGAGGTTGTAGTAGTCCAGGCGGGAGATGACGAGGGCATGCACTAGCATTTTAGTTGACTCATTGGTGAGGAAGGCGCAAATATGAGAGATGTTAAGTTAAAACTGGTAAGTGGAGGTGAGGGTTTGGATGTGTGGCTTAAAGGAGAGGGCAGAATCCAATGTTACCCCCCAGATCAGCGAGGCTGGGGAAAGTGTTGTGCTATTAACTGTAATGGACAGGTGAGGTAGGGGGGCGAGGGGCATGGGGTAAAGACAATGAATTCAGATTTCTCCATGTTGAGTTTTAAGAAGCGGGAGGAGAAGAATGGAGATATGGCCGACAGATGCTGATTTAAGAGGTGGGTTCGCGCAGGGATAACTATAGTGGTGAAGCTGAGGATGAGATTGGGTCAAGGGTGAGGTGTGACTTGGAGATTAAGATGGAAAGGTTTTCTTCTGTGACAGTGGTAAACTGGGTTATGTAGGAAGAGCACTGGGCAGATGCGTAGGGGGTAGTGGGGGTAGTTTTGAAACTTTCCTGGATTTTGTCGATTTTATTTTTTAAAATATGAGGCAAAGTCTTCAGCTGAGATGAGGGGTGTGGGAGGAGGCACCGGAGGACGGAGTAGAGAGTTAAAGGTATTAAACAGTTGTTTAACTATGAGAGTAGTGAAGTAGTCCTGTTAGAAGAGGTGGGTGGCAAGAATTTGAATTAGAGGTAAGTTGCCAGAATTTGTAAGAAACAGCTTGTTGTATGAGATGAAGGTCTTTAGAACTCCATAGCACAGGTGCCTCCAGTCATAGGGTGTGACATTAAAGGGGATGCTCCCATTCTCAGACATTGAATTGGTCTGTCGCTAGATATGCCTCAGTTGTCGATAGGTTCAGGTCCTACTTCTGGGTACCCGCTCCTATTTCCGAAACAGCCATCCTCCATTCTCTGCTAAAGAGGAGTTCTAAAAATAGCCGAGCGATGGCTAAAGTAAAAAAAAAAAAACAAGGTTCTACTTACAATCTAAAACAAAGTAAAAACAAATTGTAACATTTTAACATTTTAAGGTAACACTCTAAGAAATTAAAATACATTGTATTACATCTAGTTGATTGCCTGAAGGGGCTTCCGTCTTTGATATTTTTCTTAAATGTTTGTGTCATGCCCCACCCCCTGCACTAGGCATAACACAGCATATCCATTTATCCTGAAGTGGTCCTTTAAAGGTTGTCTGAGAGTTTTAATACCCTACTCCTGTCACCCCCTACCAATCAGTTGTTTGAAGACGCCGTGGTGCTCCAGTGAGCCCCGCAGGCTCTTTCTAATCCAGTGACGTCACTTTCATCGGTCACGTGGTCTAGGCACAGCTCAGTCCCTTGTAAAAACCCTTTAAGAATATTTTTTAAATTTGAATGCAGTGCATCCGCCATAAGAAGCCTTCTAGCTTGGAGTCTAGTTCACCGTTACCTTGCACTGTAGCATCAGCAGATGTGAGGTGTCCATGGCTGGTCAGATGAGCTGCGTACGTCTATAGTCTTTCTCGTACATCATGTATCCTATACCAGGTCACTGACTGGCCTCGGTCACGTGTGTTATCAACCAGGGGCCAGTAACAGAATGGTAATCATGATGAGCTTTTTTGGCTGACACGGTCCTCGTTGAATGAGCAGAGATAATTATTTCTGGAGCAGCAGACGCCTAATCAAAGCCTACAGCCGCTCCTGCCAATTTGGCTGATTTTCCGCGATAAATTGCCAACTCGTTGACAGAACTGAGGAGCCCCTTTTGAAATGTGCTGCCTGGTGGTTTCATTATTTCACCTGTATCAGGAAGCTTTGAATAGGCAGGTGCATAACTGGTGGCAGAGGCAGAACAAAGGGTGGGCAGAGCAGGCAACTGCCTAGGGCACCAGTGGAGAGGAGGGTGGGAATTTCTTTGTAGTAAAGCCTAACTCTAGTGCACTTATTGCATGTTCATAGCATAATTACAGGAATTTACAGGACCATTGGAGTTTTCTCTTTCCAAAAACAGCGCCACCCTTGTCCCTAGGTTTTGTGCGGTATTGCAACCCAATGGAATTTCTGAGAAGATAAAGAAAACAGCCACGTCTTTCTAATCCTGGCCAAACGCTTTAGTAGTAGGCCTCTTTCACATGTTCTTGTCCATGATGACATCCAGTCCGTGGATCATCTGTGAAGATGTCCGTGAATGATCAGTGTCTGTTTTTTCCCTTCCGCGTGTCATCCTTATTCCAGAGCATCTCCTACCAGTGGTCTGTAAAGACCACCGACCAAACACAGATGGCATCTGTGGTTTTTTCACGGACCCTTAGACTATAATGCGCTTCAGGGATCTGTAATCGTGGATAAAATTAGGGCGTGCTTCCGTGGTGTCATGACGACCCACAGTCTGTGGAGAACCACTGATGTGTAAAGTCAATGGATACTTGAACAGTCCGTGGAGACCATGGACAGCGCACATATGTGACTGATTGACATGAGAGGCCTTACAGGACCCATGTTACTTCTATCAGTTGCCTTCTACCATTGATGTAGTCTAAGATCAGGTTCTCCATCAACCAAGTGTCCTCCTGACCTGGAGAACATTCAGCCTAAATGAATGCGTTGGCTTTCCCGCGCATTCCCCACCTCTTCGTATGCTTCCCATGCAGTTCCTCTGGAGCGCCAGGGAGGAACCTGCTTAGGTTCCCTCCATCAGAAAGCAAAGGGTATGGGACCAACCAAACCTCTCATCCGAGGTCCCAAATGCAGCTGCATGGTCTGCCTCTACAATACATAGACCCTCGCTGAAGTGCACAGGAGACTGCCTCTTCATGCAGCACAGACTTGTTTTAAAGGGGTTGTCCAAGGTTTTGATGACTTATCCTCAGGACAGTACAACTGCAAAAAAAGGGGTCAGTCAGCACATCCAATGCCATGGCTAGAAACACTAAGGAAAAGAACACAATGCAGTAGCCCTCTGCAAACACAAATAACATACAATATTGCCATAGTCATAGAAAACAATCTGGTGCTAGTGCTACACTTATTTTGGAAAATTGACATTCTTGGCAAATACATTTTGTACAAAATTATTTGGGCCCGTCTGCCAAACGTCAAGGCGATCTCTTTAAGACGGGATCCTAATACTACTTCCTACCTGTTGTGTGCCATAATGGCCTCCATTAAATTCAGGGAGTGTTGATTCCACATGCATGCTGGTACCTGCATCCCTGGATTTAATGGAGGTCTTTAAGGCATCAAAAATGGCAAAGGCAGCATGCATGTGAAACCAACATTCCCTGAATTTAATGGTGGCCATTATGGCACACAACAGGTAGGAATTAGTGTTAGGTTCCCATCTTAAAGAGATCGCCTTGACGTTTGGCAGACGGGCCCAAAAATTTTGTACATAATGTATTTGCCAAGAAACTCAATTTTGCAAAATAAGTGTAGCACTAGCACCAGAATGGCTTCTATTACTATGGCATTTTTTGTCTTTGCAGAGTGCTGCTGCATTGTGTTTTTTTCCTTATCCTCAGGACAGGTCATCGCGATCAGATCGGTGGGGGTGTCGGGAGTTGTCTGTTTGAAGAGGACCCAGCTCTAGAGCAAGGTACCCAGAATTCAATGCAGTAAAACTATTCAGTGAAATTAGTCCAAGAGGCAGGGCTGTGACTACCTCCCTATGAACGTTATACAAAAGGATAAGCTTTTTTTTAACCTTGTGATCGTTTGATCAAAATTTCAGTATTTTTTTTTTTCTGGCAAACCAAAGATAATCTAGGTAATCAGGGACTGATATGCATTGGAGTTTCCCTTTAAATTGTCAAGTCAGTTCCACCTTTATGTAGCTGCCTGTGTTTATGAAATAGGAGTCGCTAAAACTGGGCCAGCCAAAACAGCATTTGGAAAATGAGAGAATAGAATTCTAAACATTACGCTCCACTCCAAGGCGAACACTCAACTCCTTCTCCTCTGGCCCCAGAGTAACTGAGTAATTTATTACATTTGGTGTTATCCAAGTGTTCCTGGCTGATCGAGGGCTGCTTGGGCAATTTTGACACACTTGACTCCATAAATATTTATTTGGGTCCATTACAATTTTTCCTGTATCTAGCGTCTGTTCAGATTGGATTATTCGTAAGCAGAAGAATGAATCGTCCTGTGGGACATCTGACGGATCACTGTAAATAGCTTTCCACATGCTGCCATGTAGTCAGCGCTAAAAAGTTTACAAAAACATCACCAGGGATAAAATATGGAAACCAAGAAACATTAGTCTAGGAGTTCAGTCTGGAGGATCAATCCCTGCCACCCAGTCGCCCTGCAAGCAGACAACAATCTATAGTACAGTATGGTGTACTCTTTATAGTATATTCTTTGTACATAGGAGGGGCTCATAGTTATTCCTTACTATAGTAGTTATATTCTTGTACATAGGAGGCAGTATATTATAGTAGTTATATTCTTGTACATAGGAGCAGTATTATAGTAGTTATATTCTTGTACATAGGAGCAGTATTATAGTAGTTATATTCTTGTACATAGGAGCAGTATTATAGTAGTTATATTCTTGTACATAGGAGCAGTATTATAGTAGTTATATTCTTGTACATAGGAGGTATTATAGTAGTTATATTCTTGTACATAGGAGCAGTATTATAGTAGTTATATTCTTGTACATAGGAGGCAGTATTATATAGTAGTTATATTCTTGTACATAGGAGGCAGTATTATAGTAGTTATATTCTTGTACATAGGAGCAGTATTATAGTAGTTATATTCTTGTACATAGGAGCAGTATTATAGTAGTTATATTCTTGTATATAGGAGGCAGTATTATAGTAGTTATATTCTTGTACATAGGAGCAGTATTATTATAGTAGTTATATTCTTGTACATAGGAGCAGTATTATAGTAGTTATATTCTTGTATATAGGAGGCAGTATTATAGTAGTTATATTCTTGTACATAGGAGCAGTATTATATAGTAGTTATATTCTTGTACATATAGAGCAGTATTATAGTAGTTATATTCTTGTACATAGGAGCAGTATTATAGTAGTTATATTCTTGTACATAGGAGCAGTATTATAGTAAGTTATATTCTTGTACATAGGAGGCAGTATTATAGTAGTTATATTCTTGTATATAGGAGGCAGTATTATAGTAGTTATATTCTTGTACATAGGAGCAGTATTATAGTAGTTATATTCTTGTACATAGGAGCAGTATTATAGTAGTTATATTCTTGTACATAGGAGGCAGTATTATAGTAGTTATATTCTTGTACATAGGAGCAGTATTATAGTAGTTATATTCTTGTACATAGGAGCAGTATTATAGTAGTTATATTCTTGTACATAGGAGGCAGTATTATAGTAGTTATATTCTTGTACATAGGAGCAGTATTATAGTAGTTATATTCTTGTACATAGGAGCAGTATTATAGTAGTTTATATTCTTGTACATAGGAGCAGTATTATAGTAGTTATATTCTTGTACATAGGAGGCAGTATTATAGTAGTTATATTCTTGTACATAGGAGCAGTATTATAGTAGTTATATTCTTGTACATAGGAGCAGTATTATAGTAGTTATATTCTTGTACATAGGAGCAGTAGTATTATAGTAGTTATATTCTTGTACATAGGAGCAGTATTATAGTAGTTATATTCTTGTATATAGGAGCAGTATTATAGTAGTTATATTCTTGTATATATAGGAGGCAGTATTATAGTAGTTATATTCTTGTACATAGGAGCAGTATTATAGTAGTTATATTCTTGTACATAGGAGGCAGTATTATAGTAGTTATATTCTTGTACATAGGAGCAGTATTATAGTAGTTATATTCTTGTACATAGGAGCAGTATTATAGTAGTTATATTCTTGTATTATAGTAGAGGCAGTATTATAGTAGTTATATTCTTGTACATAGGAGCAGTATTATAGTAGTTATATTCTTGTACATAGGAGGCAGTATTATAGTAGTTATATTCTTGTACATAGGAGCAGTATTATAGTAGTTATATTCTTGTACATAGGAGCAGTATTATAGTAGTTATATTTGTACATAGGAGCAGTATTATAGTAGTTATATTCTTGTACATAGGAGCAGTATTATAGTAGTTATATTCTTGTACATAGGAGCAGTATTATAGTAGTTATAGTAGTTATATAGTAGTTATATTCTTGTACATAGGAGCAGTATTATAGTAGTTATATTCTTGTATACAGGAGCAGTATTATAGTAGTTATATTCTTGTACATAGGAGCAGTATTATAGTAGTTATATTCTTGTACATAGGAGCAGTATTATAGTAGTTATATTCTTGTACATAGGAGCAGTATTATAGTAGTTATATTCTGTGTACATAGGAGCAGTATTATAGTAGTTTATATTCTTGTACATAGGAGCAGTATTATAGTAGTTATATTCTTGTATATAGGAGGCAGTATTATAGTAGTTATATTCTTGTACATAGGAGCAGTATTTATAGTAGTTATATTCTTGTACATAGGAGCAGTATTATAGTAGTTATATTCTTGTACATAGGAGGCAGTATTATAGTAGTTATATTCTTGTACATAGGAGCAGTATTATAGTAGTTATATTCTTGTACATAGGAGCAGTATTATAGTAGTATATTCTGTACATAGGAGCAGTATATAGTAGTTATATTCTTGTACATAGGAGCAGTATTATAGTAGTTATATTCTTGTACATAGGAGGCAGTATTATAGTAGTTATATTCTTGTACATAGGAGCAGTATTATAGTAGTTATTATATCTTGTACATAGGAGCAGTATTATAGTAGTTATATTCTTGTACATAGGAGCAGTATTATAGTAGTTATATTCTTGTACATAGGAGCAGTTTTATAGTAGTTATATTCTTGTACATAGGAGGCAGTATTATAGTAGTTATATTCTTGTACATAGGAGCAGTATTATAGTAGTTATATTCTTGTACATAGGAGCAGTATTATAGTAGTTATATTCTTGTACATAGGAGCAGTATTATAGTAGTTATATTCTTGTACATAGGAGCAGTATTATAGTAGTTATATTCTTGTACATAGGAGCAGTATTATAGTAGTTATATTCTTGTACATAGGAGCAGTATTATAGTAGTTATATTCTTGTACATAGGAGGCAGTATTATAGTAGTTATATTCTTGTACATAGGAGCAGTATTATAGTAGTTATATTCTTGTACATAGGAGCAGTATTATAGTAGTTATATTCTTGTACATAGGAGCAGTATTATAGTAGTTATATTCTTGTACATAGGAGGCAGTATTATAGTAGTTATATTCTTGTACATAGGAGCAGTATTATAGTAGTTATATTCTTGTATATAGGAGCAGTATTATAGTAGTTATATTCTTGTACATAGGGGGCAGTATTATAGTAGTTATATTCTTGTACATAGGAGCAGTATTATAGTAGTTATATTCTTGCTCATATGCAGTAATGTTATATGTTTTATAATTGTATAAACAAAGCATAAAAAATCAACTGTGGGAAGACTGTTAATGTGTGTTTGGTTAGTATTGGAACATAAAAGGGACAATCCCAGAGCCAGATCTTCAGAATCGGAAAGACCAGGCATTGTTGGTAACTTTCTGTTAGTTGTCACCTCACTGGAAAGTTCACAAGTAATATTGTAAAATTGTGAATTGAGACATATTTTTTCCCTGCGCTCTACATCCCAGAACATCCAAATCCTCTTACACCAATGCCACTCTGTGTTTTTGGAGAATTTCATATAATGTGGAGAAAAACAGGAAATTGGTAGGTTGGGGCCACGCTGTAAAAAGCCTGCAGTACAGGAATGCCTGGAAGTGTAGAGCATTGTATAAACCACAAGTCTACAGCGTGGAGGGAACAGCTACCTCAAAACACCATCCCCTGATTTGAAGGAATTTGAAGGAATTTGTGTATTAATTGCTCTTAAAAATATAAACAGACTTTCTGGTTTCAATTAGGAAATGGCAGAGATGATGTTTGTGGCCAGAGGTCGGTGCCCTACCTTCATAGAGTACCACCAACGTTTATCTTATGTCCATTGAATATACTGACGGCTATTTTTATACAGGAGTGTACATAAAGGTGATGAGGCACCATAACGAAAACAGAAGTGTTGCCCCCTAGTGTTGATTTCCGGTGCTGCATCATATCCCTACAATCCATCCAGATGCAGGAAACTGATCTTACAGCCGTCCCAGAATTGTGAGATCTTGCACAAGAAGTTTTCACCCATAAGTAATAGGTCCAGCATTCACCCCATTTTCAAGGACTTAAAGGGTAGGGAATTCCTTTCTGGGGAAAAGCATCTATTTTTAGGATTCCAGGGCCAATGATCTCATCTTTTGGCAACCAAAGTACTCCCTTTGCTTGCCAATGATTATTACAGAACACAAGGACGTGTCCATTGACACACAAGATTGCTGGGCGTCCTTGTGCATTATCCAACCATTGGTGGAATCTGTAGAGCCTGTGGGTATACTTTTTTAAACTTCAAGTCTCATCTCTTAGTTTTAACTTTTTAGGGTTAAAGGGATTGTCCAAGACAGGATGAAATCCAACCAAGGGGGTAAAAATCCAAAAATAACCCCCCACTCCATTCCACCCTGCCAGCTTTTACTTACTTGCTTACAGAGATCACCATTTCACTAATCGCCATTTTATGGCATTTCCCTACTTGGTTAGATTTTGTCCAGTCTTGGACGACCCCTTTTAAAGGGGTAGTTCATGAATAGGAACCTTTTTCTACAGACCCCACAGTGGTAATCATACTTGCTGCATTCTGGCTCCATTGCAGCCCTGCTGCCTCTGCAGGTCTCGGGACACCCCGTATTATCATCCAGTGTGACGCCGGATCACAAGACCGCTGCAGCCAATGACTGGCCGCAGCAGTGTCATGTCACCCATGCCTCACAGTGAGATGTGATCCACATGTTGACGCATGGAGATCCGAGACTTGGGGCATCAATGGTGCTGGAGACCAGTGTCGGGGATCAGGCAAGTGGGATTACCACCGCGCATCTGGCCACATTTTGGGGTCTGAAGAAAAGGTCCCACTTCATAAACAACCCCTTTAGGTTCTTCAAACTTTTAAACTCAGATGCAGGCAAAATACATTTGGAAAGGTTAAAGACGAACTCCTGCAAAAATGTTATTCTCTGACCTGTTAGAAAGGTACTGTCACGGGGGAGACAAGGGAAGGTGTGCCCTGTACTTGAAACCCCCCTTCTTTCCCTACCTACTTGCCTCAAACGGCCCTAGGCGGCCGCGGACAACCACGAAGACGTTCCCTATACTGGGTAAGTGCAGAGGGAGGGAAAGGGAACACAGGGAGAGACAAAACACAGACGGAACAAACACAATGATAGAGTAGTCAGCAAGCCGGGTCAAACACAGGAGATAGCGTAAATACCAGGGGTCAAGAGAAGAGAGGTCCAAGTCCAAGTCCAAAGTCAGAGTCCAAATAGCAAATCCAAAACACAAGGTCGCACAAGCACTGATCAAAAGTATAAACTAATCACAGGCATCTGAGTGAGGCAGTTGCCATCTTTAAATAGCCCACCCAGGATCATGTGATGTGGCCAGCATCACATGACCTGAGGCGGAGCAAGCTGTCCAAACAATATGCAAAGTAGCCATGTGGTGTGATCAGCACCACATGGCTAAACCCAAACAGAGAATTAACTCATGAAGTGCTGGCTGACAAGACCAGCACTTCAATTCCCTATTGCTCGTCTCTAGGGGGGCGGAGAGGTCCGGCGATGTCGTGCAGAGGGAGCACGACGCCGACCTCGCGTGACAGTACCCCCCCTTCACGAGGGGCCACCGGACCCTTACCAGCGGGAGCAGGCTTATCGGGATGCTGCAGATGGAACTTTTGGATGAGCGAGTCTGCATGCATCCTGGTCAACGGTACCCAAGACCTGTCCTCAGGACCGAACCCCTTCCAATGTACGAGGTACTGGAAGGAATTCCGGACCCTTCTCACATCCACAATTCTGGCAATCTCATGCTCCATTTGTCCTGCTACCTCAACCGAAGGAGGAGACTGTTCCTCAGGACCAACGGGAGCAACATAACGTTTGAGCAAAGACACATGAAAAACATTATGAACACGAAGGGAGTCGGGTAAACATAACCTAAAAGAAACCGGATTGATCACCTTGGTGATCCTGTAAGGACCAATGAAGCGAGGTGCAAACTTGTAGGATGGTACCCTCATGTTGAGATTTTTAGTCGATAACCATACCTTATCCCCAACCTTAAAATTCACACCCTTAGAACGTTTTCTATCAGCCTTAGCTTTTTGAACTCCTTGGGCCTTTTCCAGGTTCGACTGAACCTGTGCCCAAACTGTGCACAGTTCTTGAGAAAAATCATTGACCTCTGGGACAACCGACGCAGATGGGGAACAGGAGCCAAAGCGTGGATGAAAACCCATATTGCAGAAAAACGGCGACATCCCAGAGGATGAATTAACACGATTATTAATTGCAAATTCAGCCAGAGACAGGAATCTGGCCCACACATGTTGGTTATCAGAAACATAACATCTGAGATATTGCTCAACGGATTGGTTAAGACGTTCAGTCTGACCATTGGTCTCCGGATGAAAGGCTGATGAAAAGGACAAAGAGATACCAATCTTATTACAGAACGCCCTCCAGAACCTAGACACAAACTGTACTCCCCTATCAGAAACGATATTCTCAGGAACACCATGCAGTTTGACAATATTATCCATGAACACGGACGCCAAGACCTTTGCAGAGGGTAATTTACACAAAGGAATAAAATGACACATTTTGCTGAATCTGTCAACCACCACAAATATCACGGTTTTACCCTCAGAGCACGGCAAGTCCGTGATAAAGTCCATGGACAGATGTGACCAAGGTCTACTAGGTATGGGTAAAGGATGTAACTCACCCATAGGTCGTGTCTTGGTATTCTTGGACCTGGCACAAGTGTTACACGCAGTTACAAAAGCCTGAACATCTCTGGAGATTGACGGCCACCAATACTGCCTAGAGACCAACTCCTTGGTGGCATTGATGCCAGGATGTCCACACAAAACAGAATTATGGCACTCACCCAGCAGTTGCAATCGCAAATGAGCCGGCACAAACAATTTGTCATTGGGGGTACCAATGGGAGCAAGATGTTGTCCTGCCGAGATTTCAGAAGCGAGGTCAGATGAGGTAGCGGCCACGATGATATCAGCTGGCAGGATGGGCTCAGGAGGGACGTCAGGAGGCTGATACGCCTTGAAACTTCGGGATAAGGCATCGGCCTTAACGTTCTTGCTCCCGGGTCTGAAGGTAACACAAAAATCAAAACGAGTAAAGAATAAAGCCCACCTCGCCTGTCTAGGATTCAATCGCTTAGCCGATTCTAAAAACATTAAATTCTTATGATCCGTGAGGACCGTAATGCGGTGAACTGCCCCTTCTAAAAAATGACGCCATTCCTCAAATGCCCACTTGATTGCAAGTAACTCCCTATTACCAATGTCATAATTCCTCTCGGCAGGAGAGAACTTGCGGGAGAAGAAGGCGCATGGCATAAGATTAGTTAAGGTGGAAGACCCCTGGGACAGTACAGCCCCCACACCATCCTCAGACGCATCCACCTCAACTACAAAAGGCTTACTTTGATCAGGCTGGACCAACACAGGAGCATTCATAAAACACTGCTTTAACCTTTCAAAGGCCTCAATAGCTGCAGGGGGCCAATTGACCAGATCAGCCCCCTTGCGAGTCAAATCCGTAATGGGTTTGGCTACCACAGAAAAATTTTTGACAAATTTACGATAAAAATTAGCAAACCCCAGAAATCGCTGGAGCGCCTTCAAAGAGGAAGGTCGCACCCAATCCACAATGGCCTGTACTTTAACTGGGTCCATTTTGAAAGAAAAAGGGGTGAGAATGTATCCCAAAAAGGCCACTTCCTGAACACCAAAGGTACACTTCTCCCTTTAACGAACAACTTGTTTTCACGCAACACCTCCAGCACTTGCCTGGTGTGAGATACGTGACTTTCCCAGTCTGCAGAAAAAAATCAGGATGTCATCAATATAGACAATTACAAATTTCCCAATAAATGGTCTAAAAATGTCATTGACAAAGTTTTGGAAAATTGCCGGAGCGTTACTTAACCCAAAAGGCATTACCAAGTACTCATAATGACCTTCCGGGGTATTAAAAGCAGTTTTCCATTCGTCCCCCTCACGAATCCTGATTAGGTTGTATGCCCCCTTCAAATCCAGCTTGGTGAACCAACAGGCCCCTGGACCTGATTCAGCAAGTCAGGAATAAGGGGCAACGGGTATCTGTTTTTAACAGTGATTTTATTGAGCTCCCTGTAATCGATACAGGGCCTCAATCCTCCATCCTTTTTACCAACAAAGAAAAAACCTGCCCCCATGGGAGAAACTGAAGGCCGGATGTGACCCTTGGCCAGACTCTCTTTGAGATAATCCCTCATAGACTGACGTTCAGGAGTAGAGAGATTATAAATGCGACCTTTGGGATATTTGGATCCCTCAATAAGGTCGATGGCGCAATCATATTGCCGGTGAGGAGGGAGGAACTCAGTCTCGGACATGGAAAAAACGTCCGAAAAATCGCCGATATACTTGGGCAAGGAAAGAGACTCAGTG
Organism: Rhinella marina; assembly: GCA_900303285.1. Lineage (NCBI taxonomy): Eukaryota > Metazoa > Chordata > Amphibia > Anura > Bufonidae > Rhinella > Rhinella marina. The sequence goes on from ONZH01002256.1 coordinate 427,451, forward strand.
GTACCTCCAAACAGCAATACTGATCTACAACATTTGTCACAATTCATTCCCCATTTTTCCAATTCACCTACCGACCAGTTGATCACAGGGTTGTGGTCCTGTAACCATGGCAGACCTAAAACAAGGTCGGCAGGTAAATCCTTTAATACAAGGAAGGAACAAGTCTCGGTATGGGTAATTCCTACAGTTAATACAACCTCAGGAGTACAAAACTCCACTCTCCCATTATTCAATGGAGTGGAATCCAGTGCGATAATTTCAATCACCTTCCTTAAAGGAACTAGCGGAATCCCCACAGATTGTATAAAATCAAAATCAATAAAATTAATGGCAGAACCAGAATCAACAAAAGCCTTACCGGACCCCCTGAGTTGGTTGTACGCAATGGAGATAGGTAATAATACTTTCCTCCTTACCACCGCTGGGTTACCTACTTCCGGCAGAAAGCTCTCTAGAGGGCAGAAGTTTCGGGCATTGCTGGAGCCAGTGGTTCGTCTCACCGCAGTAGAAACAGGTTCCATTCAAGCGTCTCTGATCTCTCAAAGTTCCTCCCACTGTATGGACTCCTCCGGGACCCTGGTAGAAGGTGGACTCAGAAGAGGGGATTCAGGCAGGACGACACCCTGAGGAATATCTGAACGTTCCCTCCGTCTCTCCCTCACTCGACGATCCAGTTTAATGGCTAGTGTCATGGCCGCCTCTAGGGTGTCAGGAGTAGGGTAACTGACAAGTAAGTCCTTAAGATGGTCAGACAGCCCACCCTAAACTGGCTTCTCAAAGCAGGGTCATTCCATCCAGAGGAAACACACCACTTTCTAAACTCAGCACAGTAATCCTCTACTGGACGGTTACCCTGCCGAATGTCTCTGAGCTGAGTCTCAGCTACAGAAGTCAAGTCAGGCTCCTCATATAATAGGCCTAAGGCCTGAAAAAATGCTTCCACAGACTGCAAGCTTTGGGGAGTCAGGCGGTAAAGAAAAGGCCCATTCCTGCGGATCACCTTGCAGCAAGGAAATAATTATTCCTACCCGCTGCTGCTCGGCACCCGAGGAGTGAGGACGTAAGCGAAAATACAATTTTACGCTCTCCTTAAAGGAACGGAAAGTTTTCCGGTTCCCCAAAAACCGATCCGGCAATTTAACATGAGGTTCCACAATGGGGTTAGATGTGGAGGAGCCGCTACTAGTGCAGGTTGTAGCTGCTCCTGATGTAGGAGCCTCTCGGCCAGGTCCTGGATCATCTGCGCCATACCCTGAACCTGGTCCGTGAGCACCCGCAATTGCTCCATATGATACGGCCTGTGATTCTGTCACGGGGGAGACAAGGGAAGGTGTGCCCTGTACTTGAAACCCCCCTTCTTTCCCTACCTACTTGCCTCAAACGGCCCTAGGCGGCCGCGGACAACGCACGAAGACGTTCCCTATACTGGGTAAGTGCAGAGGGAGGGAAAGGGAACACAGGGAGAGACAAAAACACAGACGGAACAAACACAATGATAGAGTAGTCAGCAAGCCGGGTCAAACACAGGAGATAGCGTAAATACCAGGGGTCAAGAGAAGAGAGGTCCAAGTCCAAGTCCAAAGTCAGAGTCCAAATAGCAAATCCAAAACACAAGGTCGCACAAGCACTGATCAAAAGTATAAACTAATCACAGGCATCTGAGTGAGGCAGTTGCCATCTTTAAATAGCCCACCCAGGATCATGTGATGTGGCCAGCATCACATGACCTGAGGCGGAGCAAGCTGTCCAAACAATATGCAAAGTAGCCATGTGGTGTGATCAGCACACATGGCTAAACCCAAACAGAGAATTAACTCATGAAGTGCTGGCTGACAAGACCAGCACTTCAATTCCCTATTGCTCGTCTCTAGGGGGGCGGAGAGGTCCGGCGATGTCGTGCAGAGGGAGCACGACGCCGACCTCGCGTGACAGGTACATGATGTAATCTGTGAGACTCCCTTCTGATCCTCAGCCATGTCATGTGACCAGCAATCAGACTCGCCAACTGAAACAGCATCTTATGTGTGGACAGGAAGTCTATTTCTCTATGTATTCCTATGGGAGCCTCACTCTCAGTTTCATAGGAATGAATAGAGAAGTAACTGGCTTCCTGTCCTCAGTCAGTTGGAGGTCAAGGAGTTGGTCACATGACCCAGCTACAATTAGAAGAGAGAGGATAACTCACAGATACAGTCTCTGACGAGAAGATTACATTCACTATAGATTACATCATGTACCTTTCTAACAGGTCAGAGAATAAACATTTTTTGCGGGAGTTCTTCTTTAAGGTAACTAATGTTTTTTGGGTTTAGACGGGCTGCAGTGGACCTTAACACAGATATAGCTGTATTATATGTTTTTGCTCAGAGTATTGACTTTTGACTGTTTGTGCTTTACTTTTACTAAATATGGTTGGTGAAGTATTTTTGTGCATATATAAAGGAGTTTTTGACATGTATCGTGCGGTGTTATTATTTGATTTGGAGGCTTATTGTTTTGTATTAAAAAATGTAAACAATGATGTGGAATTTCTTCGTTTGTTTTTCTTTTCGTTGCCTCTCACTACTGAGGTCCTGTGTATGAACCTGACCAGGGCAACATTTACATAGCCTTTTTATTCCTGCGGTTGTTTGTGTTTCCCCCAGGTTTTCCAGTTTCTTCCCACATTTAAAAAAAATATATAAAAATACTGTTGACTTCCTATAAAGTTGGCTTTCATATGTGTATCTGACATTTGGAAAATGAGATGGAGTCCCACGAGGTACAGGCACCAATATCAAGTAATAATAATACTATTTAAGAGGCATAAATAACAATTCTGTAATTTAGGCTACTCTCACACCAGCGTTGCTTCTGTTTTGTTCCCATTTATTGTCAATGGGGACAAAATGTAACTGAACAGAACGGAGCGCTACAAAATACATTATGTTCCGTTCTCATACCGGAGAGCAGCATGCTCCTGAGATGTGGAACAAGACGGATCCATCATGACCCACAATGCAAGTCAATGGGAAGGATCCGTTTTCTCTGACACAATAGAAAACGGATCCGTGCCCCATTGACTTTCAATGGAGTTCATGACGGATCCGTCTTGGCTATGTTAAAGATAATACAACCGGATCCATTCATAACGGATGTAGACGGTTGTATTATCAGTAATGGAAGCGTTTTTGCTGAACCTTACCGGAACCAGCAAAAACGCTAGCGTGAAAGTAGCCATAGTTGTTCTATCAGACTTGCTCCCTATTACAAATAGAAACTAGTGAAAGGACCCCATAAGGATGACAAGGGACGTAGGCTTGTCATACCAAGAATCTAATGTCCTACCGCTACTCGGCCATAAACTCTCAAAGGGAGATAAATTGATGATAGTAGATGAAGGAATTGTTCTATATGCAATTGCCTAATTTGCAATATAAATGTCAATTCACCTTATGTTGCCTCAAATTCATTCTATTTACAGAAACCTCCTTGGTTCCAACTTCTTGCAGAGACCTCTGCTTTGTCGTCACATCTGCTGTTTGGCGAGCCAGCCAGGATGTTACTTATAAATAAGGTTCTGGCATAGGAAGCTTCATAAATGAATACGTGAATATTCACGGGGGTTCGGAGACAGTGTACTATTTCTGAAATAATATTTTAGCTTGTTCTTTTTATAGAACTCACCTGGGAAAGAGTTCTGTCACTCTAATGGGATGATGATAATATGACACTAATAATAATATTACCTACAGCAGAGCGGATGATGAGGGGAATAGAATTATAAATGTATGTTTTAAAGGGGAATTATTAACAACATTTGAATTTGATTATTTATTTTTTTGTGAGATTTGTGGAAATTCCAGATTTCCAAAGGGTAATTCTATCCATATGTCACGTATGGGGAGTAGTGAGCCCTGTCTTGAGCCCCAACCTCTGTCCCTGCCTACTTACACGGCCCGTCCTATGTAACGGCGTGTAACTGGGCGACAATCCCTAGCCTGAATAAGTGCTGTGGTGTAAAGGGAAGGGGAAACAAGAGGAAAATACAACAAACAAAGACAGAACACAAACACAATATTGGAGGGTCAGCAAGCCAAAAGTCGTACCAGGAAGTCACCTCAAAACCAGGGGAGAGAGCAGAAGCAAGGTCAAAAATACAAGCCGAAGTCCAAAACACAGTGGTCACAATGAGGATAGCAAGCACTAGCACTGGAGGTATAGACCAATCTTAGGCAACCTGTGGCTGGCAGGATGCCTGTTTAAATAAGGCTCCAAGTAGGTCATGTGATGAGGCCGCGTCACATAAGCTAACTCCAAAAGTGAAACAGGAAGTGCTGGCTTCCTTGCCAGTACTCAGAGGTAGGTCACGTGACGAGGCCAGCGTCACGTGACCTATAGCACACATATTCATAGCTGAAGTTCCTCCTCCTGTCTGTCGTCAAAGAGGTGGGGAGGACGCCGGCCGCGCAGAGACTGAACGTGCATCGGGTCCTCCCCGCCCCTGCTGTCATTGGGACGAGGTCGCACAGCTCCTGAACAACAGTGGACTCCCCGTGACACCATAAAACTAAATATCTTTATTTAATACTTCATCTGTGCAAGCACAAAAAGCCAACTCTGGTGGGGAGACAATTTCTTTACCACTCCCCTCATCAGTTCTCTTCCAAAACACCTACTACGGAGAACTCTGAGTTACAAGGTAGGGAAGCAGCGACCATCTTCCTTTCTCACCCCCTAGGGTCAAAAAGTGCTCCTGGCACATATCAGTACACGATGGCCCTTCTCCAGTGTTAGGAGATTCCTATGTTCCAGTAGAGATCTAACAATGTCATCTACTGGCAGTAGCACCTATTGCTGAGCAATCGACAAGCCATGTTCAACCCTCTGGAATCATGAATGGTTCCTCAAATTAATTTCCAGTAAAAATTACTTATTACTTATGTAGAAATTGGTGGAAGTTTCCAATGGTCCCACTGATCTAACATTTAGCATATCCAGTGGATACATAGACCTTGATGGTAGTGAACACTTCAGGAAAATGCATGAGGTCCAACAACAGGTGATACCAGGTGACTATTTGGGGTCCGAGGAACTGACCTTTAGAGCGTATCATATTACATCACTCATTATTATTATATTACATTACATTGAAGTTATAGTGAATTAGGCTTATATCACAATGGCCGATGCTCGGCCAGATCATCACTAACGAGCGTTCGTAGTATTGCTCATTAGAGATGATCTGTCTGTGTAATACCACCACTCGTTCCTCGGCAATCCATTTTTTCGAAAAGGCTCAAAAATCATCATTTATAATCATGATCTACTGCCGGCAAACATTGATTCTGTATGGAGACGAGCGATGGCATTAGAGATCAATCCAGTCCTATCCATACTGTGGAGGAGATTGCTGCATTTAATAGCAGCAGTCTCCTCTACTGACAAGCAAGCAATTAAGCAATTGACAATTGCCTGGATGATCACATAGTGTAATACAAGCCTTACCATTTGTATTTTACTCCAGAGCTGCAGACACTGAACAAGCAGGTTACCCTAGGAGGTTTAAGCTCTACACTTTTTAGCCCAGAGTATAATACACAAATCAGTACAGAATAAATAATGTAATGTATGTACACAGTGACTCCACCAGCAGAATAGTGAGTGCAGCTCTGGAGTATAATACAGAATGTAACTCAGGATCAGTACAGGATCAGTAATGTAATGTATGTACACAGTGACTGCACCAGCAGAATAGTGAGTGCAGCTCTGGAGTATAATACAGGATGTAACTCAGGATCAGTACAGGATAAGTAATGTATGTACACAGTGACTGCACCAGCAGAATAGTGAGTGCAGCTCTGGGGTATAATATAGGATGTAACTCAGGATCAGTACAGGATAAGTAATGTATGTACACAGTGACTGCACCAGCAGAATAGTGAGTGCAGCTCTGGAGTATAATACAGGATGTAACTCAGGATCAGTACAGGATAAGTAATGTATGTACACAGTGACTGCACCAGCAGAATAGTGAGTGCAGCTCTGGAGTATAATACAGGATGTAACTCAGGATCAGTACAGGATAAGTAATGTATGTACACAGTGACTGCACCAGCAGAATAGTGAGTGCAGCTCCGGGGTATAATATAGGATGTAACTCAGGATCAGTACAGGATAAGTAATGTATGTACACAGTGACTGCACCAGCAGAATAGTGAGTGCAGCTCTAGAGTATAATACAGGATGTAACTCAGGATCAGTACAGGATAAGTAATGTGATATATGTACACAGTGAGTGCAGCTCTGGAGTATAAAGCAGGATGTAATTCAGACCTAGCACAGGTTTATTTTATTACAAAGTGATTCAATATACAGCTTAAAACTTAATCTGACCCCATTTTATTCTGCAGGGAGTGTAGCTGTCCATACAGCAATGAACATAAGAATTTAGAAAGGTGGTTTAAGTCTAATCATATTTCTACCATGACACAATAACCATCGCCTGGTTCCTCGGAGCGGCCAGTAGTAATAAACAATGGAACAATTCTAAAATAACAACTTTGTAAACAGCAGTCAGAGCTCAGCGTGGTCTCGGCTGATAATTAATAACGGAAAAAAACATCCTGCAAAGCAACACGGCCTTCACAATCATAGTGTGCAGATAATGGGAGGAATGTCCAACTGCAGACAATGAGGAGCATTCATATCCCTGACTTCTGGATGGTAAAAGCATCAAACAATTATCTATCTATCTATCCATCCAGGGGTGCACCTAGCCTTTCTGCTGCCTGAGGCGAAAACTGAAATGGTGCCCCCTCCCTTCCCAATGCCAATTTCTTAACCTAACCCCTTCCCTCCAGCCCTACTGTTAAAGAGATATTTTGAAAACATTACATACAGAGCTACCAACATACAGGGTGATACAGCGCCATATACTGTGCCCACTGTGCTCCCCAATACTATACTGCCCGAACTGATAATCCCCTTTCTGCTGCCCCCCTCTTGCCTCTACCTGGTCCTGCCTGAGGCAATCGCCTCACCTCGCCTCATTGGTGGTGCACCCCTGTATCTAGCTTTATATCTATCTATCTATCTATCTATCTATCTATCTATCTATCTGTCTATCTCATATCTATCTATTTATCTATTATTTTATATCTATTGATAAATCTTTCTATCTTAGATCTATCTACTGATCAATCTTTCATCTATTATCTATATAATATATCTATCTATCCTAATCTATCTATATATCTATCTATTATCTATCTACTTTCTCTATTCTTATCTATCATCTATATATCCTAATTTATCTATCTATATATATATCTCATATCCATCTATCGGACTCATATCTATCTATCTATCTATCTATCTATCTATCTATCTATCTATCTATCTATCTCATATCCATCTATCAGTCTACTGTGTAATGTATGTACACAGAGACTGCACCAGCAGAATATTGAGTGCAGCTCTGGAGTATAATACAGTATGTAACTCAGGATCTATCTCATATCCATCTATCGATCTCATATCTATTTAATATCTATTGATAAATCTTCTATCTTAGATCTATCTACTGATCAATCTTTCATCTATCATCTATATACTTTATCTATCTATATATCTGTTATCTATCTACCTAATCTATTCTTATCTATCATCTATATATCTATCTCCTTTCTATCCTAATTTATCTATCCATATATATCTCATATCTATCTATCTATCTATCTATCTATCTATCTATCTTCTATCTATCTCTTTCTAACTTAACTATTTATGTTTGATTTTCTCTTTTGGAATGATTTTACGTGTATTTTTGCTCTGTTTATCCTTGTCATTTGCATTAACATTGGACCCCACAGCCGAAACCTGGACCATCCCAATGTTATTTGAGCTTGGGTTGGGTATGTATGCCCCCAGTGATTGTGGCATGCCCTTTCAGCAAGCTGGGGGGGGGCAATAAATTCCTGCCTCGACCAAAAGATTTACATAGGAGGACTCAGAAATAACTCTCATTGCCTGGATTAAAGCTGACCATCACAGGATAATTACTGCATCTGTCCAAAGACTCCTGCGCTTGAACATTTTGTTCAGATTTTTCTATTTTTGTTATAAAAGCACAAGAGGGCTCCCGGCCAATCAGATCACTCGAGTGGCTGAACATCTTCTGCCCTCCCGGCCCCTGTACGAGGTTGTATCACTTGGGAGCATCAATCCCAGGACTCACGTCCCACCAACACATTCCTTAATGAACAGATAACAAAGCGTTCTCTGGAAGAGCGTGTACCCTGGACGTGGGCACTGCCAGTGGGTGATCGCCCAGCCAGAAGCAGGAGTGATTGTTAGCAGACAAGAATGAGAGTCCTTTGCTGGTGTCTCTAGGTTATTATTAACCCTGTCCTGATACATAACAGACAGAGGCGGATACAGAAGTAGCAGAGCTGAATTTGTCATTTCAAACAAAAGGACGTTCTGATTTTATGCCAATGAAGTGCAATCAGTATATTATAATAATACCAAGCTCTGCCACTTTCTATTACACTGCATGCTTCAATTCTTGCTTCTCACCCTGCTTGCCATCAGTGAATGAGAACATATATATTTCCATCCAAACCTGTGTACTCAAAGCTGACGGTTTGTTACAATTGTATCCAGTCTAGACAATACTATGGGAGGTAAACATTCTAAGCTCCAGTTTCATACATTTTTACCTGCATTGATACATTGTAACAAACTATGAGGACAGGAGGGAGATTGATTTTGCTCACAGAGGGTTACCCTCTGCAGAATGTATTCCCATCTTAGACAATGGGGGCATATCGCTAGGTTATGCCCCCATTGTCTGATGGGTTCGGGTACCACCGCTGGGACCCGCACCTATATCAAGAACGGAGCGGGGAGCGCATGCGCCTGGGGAACCCCAGCTTTCCCAGGTTCTGGCCACCACCAGACGCAGCTCTCCCGCTGCTCCCATAGAAATTAATGGAAGTGCCCCGCGCATGCACGGCTACCGCTCCCTTTCATTTCTATGTAGCCGACGGAAATAGCTAAGCCAGCGCTCGTCTATTTTTGCCAGCCCCATAGAAATGAATGGAGGGCAGCTGCGCATGCGCAGTGCGCCCTCCTTCACTTTGGGGGCTCTGTTCTCAATATAGGTGGGACCCGCACCTATAAGACAATGGAGGCATATCCTAGCGATATACCCCCATTGTCTAAGAAGGGAATAACCCTTTAAAGGTGAGGTCCATTTTCTTCTAAGTGGAATTCTACTGCGTATACAAGGCTGTAATGTAAAGCTTTCAATATTCTGAGCTGCTGAGGAGGGGAAAGTGTTAAAGAAGTTGACTCAGAATGAAAAACCCCAAGTCTGTGTGCTCTATTAGGGCATTTTGATGTCATATAAGGGGGTACCCCAACTCAGAATAGAGAGCGGCTCCATAAGAGCGACTCCCAGGCTGGTGGACCTACCATGACCACTCCCATTGTAGCTTTTGCAGTGTGCTTAAAAAAAAGGGGAGATCTATGTGGACGCTCAGCACCAGAACATATCCGAAAACTATAGGGGAAGCGGATTCTTTGGGGCCCAACCTCATAAAGGGCCCACCCAGGAGGAGGACTTAAAGATTTTATTGTCAGGACCCCCTCAACAGTATTATACAATGACTTTATATACAGCGACATGACGTATATTTTGTACGTGTAGGAAATAGATGGAGTGGCTGTGGGGCCTGGTCTGAGAGAGAGCGATCTTGACTGGTCAAAGGAGCAGGGGTTACAAAGAAGTAGGGGTGCGGCTTCAAAAGTTTGCTGTGGGACTCATTTCTAATTACGCCACTGTGCATGGGGTATACACTGGGCTGACTATACCCCCGGGAGAACTATTGGTCAGGATTCTATTGTTACGTTTGTGATGATTAGAGTTTTAGTCATATTGTTATTAAGATCTTGCTTCATCGTCATCATCATCATCATCATTATTATTATTATTATTAGATCCTATGATATATTTTATTACTATGTTTATCTTATTGTTATATTGTCATGATTAGACTTTACAATGGAGTTTATACCCTTAAATCATTAATATTGTTATTACTATGGTTATGATTGTATTAAATTTATGCTGCCCAAACATTTCAGACATCGATTGGCTGCATAGCGACCCGTCATCCCTCGAATCATTCGTATGAAGGATCCCACCGGCAACATGCCGGACTAAAGCACCCAACCAAGGAGTCATTATTTATATTAAAAAAAACAAAAAAAAATGGTCCTGGTCCTTGAGCCCAACGGCAAAGAAATCAGATGATCAGGCCATAAACATGCAGTTTACATACAGAGGCTGAAATTTTACGCTATAGCTGATTACATTTTAGGAAAAGACAGGAGCGGTCGAAATTGACCATTCCGGCCAACTTTTATCTCAGGTGTATGGCCAACGTTAGTCATCATACTGTCTTACTGTATGCTGATTAGGTTAGTGGTAAAAATAGTAGGAGTAGTAGTAATAGAAGTAGTAGTAGAAGATAATATATTGTATTTTATTTTAATAAGGCTAGATTCACACAATCATGTCCATATGGCATCGTTTTTTTTGCGGATACATTGTAACAATGCCTATCCTTTGTTCGCAAAACGGACAAGAATAGGGCATGTTCTTTTTTTTTTCTTTTTTTTTTTTTTTTGCGGGGCTTTGGAACTGACATATGGATGTGGACAGCACATGGTTGATGGTTCATTGAAATGAATGGGTCTGCATCCTATCTGCAAAAAAAAAACAAAAAAAAAAACGGAACGGACCCGGAAAAAAAATACGTGCGTATGAATGTAGCCTAAAGATTGAAAACTGCAGAACTCTGGGGAGAAGATGAAAACGAGACTCCTCTACACATGTTACAATATTTCAATCATCATTATGAGATCCTATAATTATGTTTTACTATGTTTATGTTGTTGTTATATTGTTATTATTAGACTTTACATTATTTATTTGTGTTTTATCATCATTGTTGTTGTTTTTGCTACTATATATCATTATCATTATTAATATTCTGTATGTTTTATTTTTATTATTCCTCTCCTCCCATCACATCCCTGCATCCACACTGTACATTCATGATCCATTCATATCCTTGGATGCTTCCCACCGCTTTCCTCTGCCCGTACAACGGGTTAAGGTGTACGGTTTGCCGTATCAGCGTCCGATTCCTGCAGCATTTTCTGTAGCAATCCTTCTCCTCTCCCATGAACGTCAAGTCGATTTTAGAAGCTGGATGTGAGGCGAGCAGCACGGATTTGTGTAGAGGTTCACCTCAGGTGACCCTGCACTCATGAGCGCAACTTCTAATTCACAAAATGGATTTCTCCCTCTTCCGCCGTCCCCTATTATTTGTCTTTTTTTTTACAACATTAGCTCTCGGTTTCTGTGGCGCTTCTAGCCCCATGTCATGTGCCAGGATATAGAACATGTATGTAACATGCAGAACACGGGATCGGTAAACAGAACAGAGACACCCATCCAGCTGGAAAGCTCCAACACAGAAAGCTTGGAGACATCAAGAGAAAATAAAAGGACTGGCGCGGACATAGAGGACGGCAGCTGCAGACAGAGGGACCTGGAGAGAGTTCATTAGGAACGAGACACAGGGTAGAGATGTGAGAGTTAAACACAGGCTCCGGAGCTTTGAAAATTCAGCTATAGTGTAGAAAACATTCAGCCAAGAGTGGGAAAATTCCAATATAATGTGCAAAGCAATAATATCTGTATGAAATGTGAGTGCAGCTCTGGAGTATAATACAGGATGTAACTCAGGATCAGTACAGGATAAGTAATGTAATGTATGTACACAGTGACTGCACCAGCAGAATAGTGAGTGCAGCTCTGGAGTATAATACAGGATGTAACTCAGGATCAGTACAGGATAAGTAATGTATGTGCACAGTGACTCCACCAGCAGAATAGTGAGCACAGCTCTGGAGTATAATACAGGATGTAAATCAGGATCAGTACAGGATAAGTAATGTATGTGCACAGTGACTCCACCAGCAGAATAGTGAGTGCAGCTCTGGAGTATAATACAGGATGTAAATCAGGATCAGTACAGGATAAGTAATGTATGTACACAGTGACTGCACCAGCAGAATAGTGAGTGCAGCTCTGGAGTATAATACAGGATATAACTCAGGATCTGTACAGGATAATGTAATGTATGTACACAGTGACTGCACCAAGCAGAATAGTGAGTGCAGCTCTGAAGTATAATATAGGGTGTATCCTAGAATCAGTACAGGATAAGTAATGTATGTACACAGTGACTGCACCAGCAGAATAGTGAGTGCAGCTCTGGAGTATAATATAGGATGTAACCCAGGATCAGTACAGGATAAGTAATGTATGTACACAGTGACTGCACCAGCAGAATAGTGAGTGTAGCTCTGGAGTATAATACAGGATGTAACTCAGGATCACTACAGGATAAGTAATGTATGTGCACAGTAACTCCACCAGCAGAATAGTAAGTGCAGCTCTGGAGTATAATACAGAATGTAACTCAGGAGTCTAAGGGTTACCTCATGCTCATAATATCTGTGGTTTGTGATTTAATACGCATAAAACAGGACATTGCTTGATGACCACCATTGGAGATCATTTATCAGGAGGACACTGTGTAATGTTAATTGTGACTCTACAAAGACAGAATAATTTTTAATCTAACGCCAACAGACGCAATCTCCCAGAACAGGCTGTTCTGAGGCACATCCTGGGTAACCGGTCCAATGCAAATTTCAACCGGGATCAGACTGCGCTCTGCTTTGTTTTACAATGATCTTCCCTCTGCTTAGTTCATGATGAGATCGTCTTCTATGCAGCCGCACTGGACTAATGAGACATCACACTTCTCGTTCATTGTGCACTCCGGGGAAAGCTCAGTGACAACCAATGTGGCCACCATTAGAACTACTACATGGACGGTCACCCAACTGGTCTAAATACTACAAAGATAAGGTTAAGGGTAAATGGATTATAAAATTGGGTCCTGAGTTTATACTTTAGCCCCTCCAGCTGCGACTTCTGCCCATTCATTCAAATTATTTCACAATTGTAATCCCCCTACACAAAATTACCCTTGTTACCCTCATTATGTTCTTAAGAGGGTCACAAAACCAGGATTATACTTAGCAATCCAATATAAGGGAAGATGCTTATCCTATACCATATGTACACATATAATTATATACAGGAGATACCCAGGTTATACCAGCATGGTCCATATCACTATATACAAGAAGATGTATAACTTATACCAGCTGTACATATATAATTATATACAGGAGATACCCAGGTTATACCAGCATGCTCCATATCACTATATACAAGAAGATGTATAACTTATACCAGCTGTACATATATAATTATATACAGGAGATACCCAGGTTATACCAGTATGGTCCATATCACTATATACAGAAGATGTATAACTTATACCAGCTGTACATATATAATTATATACAGGAGATACCCAGGTTATAACAGCATGGTCCATATCACTATATACAAGAAGATGTATAACTTATACCAGCTGTACATATATAATTATATACAGGAGATACCCAGGTTATACCAGTATGGTCCATATCACTATATACAGAAGATGTATAACTTATACCAGCTGTACATATATAATTATATACAGGAGATACCCAGGTTATACCAGTATGGTCCATATCACTATATACAGAAGATGTATAACTTATACCAGCTGTACATATATAATTATATACAGGAGATACCCAGGTTATACCAGCATGCTCCATATCACTATATACAAGAAGATGTATAACTTATACCAGCTGTACATATATAATTATATACAGGAGATACCCAGGTTATAACAGCATGGTCCATATCACTATATACAAGAAGATGTATAACTTATACCAGCTGTACATATATAATTATATACAGGAGATACCCAGGTTATACCAGTATGGTCCATATCACTGTATACAAGAAGATGTATAACTTATACCAGCTGTACATATATAATTATATACAGGAGATACCCAGGTTATACCAGTATGGTCCATATCACTATATACAGAAGATGTATAACTTATACCAGCTGTACAATATAATTATATACAGGAGATACCCAGGTTATACCAGCATGCTCCATATCACTATATACAAGAAGATGTATAACTTATACCAGCTGTACATATATAATTATATACAGGAGATACCCAGGTTATACCAGCATGTCCATATCACTATATACAAGAAGATGTATAACTTATACCAGCTGTACATATATAATTATATACAGGAGATACCCAGGTTATACCAGCATGGTCCATATCACTATATACAAGAAGATGTATAACTTATACCAGCTGTACATATATAATTATATACAGGAGATACCCAGGTTATACCAGCATGCTCCATATCACTATATACAGAAGATGTATAACTTATACCAGCTGTACATCTATAATTATATACAGGAGATACCCAGGTTATACCAGCATGGTCCATATCACTATATACAAGAAGATGTATAACTTATACCAGCTGTACATATATAATTATATACAGGAGATACCCAGGTTATACCAGCATGCTCCATATCACTATATACAAGAAGATGTATAACTTATACCAGCTGTACATATATAATTATATACAGGAGATACCCAGGTTATACCAGCATGCTCCATATCACTATATGTAAGAGGATGTATAACTTATACCAGCTGTACATATATAATTATATACAGGAGATACCCAGGTTATACCAGCATGCTCCATATCACTATATACAGAAGATGTATAACTTATACCAGCTGTACATATATAATTATATACAGGAGATACCCAGGTTATACCAGCATGCTCCATATCACTATATGTAAGAAGATGTATAACTTATACCAGCTGTACATATATAATTATATACAGGAGATACCCAGGTTATACCAGCATGCTCCATATCACTATATACAGGAAGATGTATAACTTATACCAGCTGTACATATATAATTATATACAGGAGATACCCAGGTTATACCAGCATGGTCCATATCACTATATACAAGAAGATGTATAACTTATACCAGCTGTACATATATAATTATATACAGGAGATACCCAGGTTATACCAGCATGCTCCATATCACTATATACAAGAAGATGTATAACTTATACCAGCTGTACATATATAATTATATACAGGAGATACCCAGGTTATACCAGCATGCTCCATATCACTATATACAGAAGATGTATAACTTATACCAGCTGTACATATATAATTATATACAGGAGATACCCAGGTTATACCAGCATGCTCCATATCACTATATACAAGAAGATGTATAACTTATACCAGCTGTACATATATAATTATATACAGGAGATACCCAGGTTATACCAGCATGCTCCATATCACTATATACAGAAGATGTATAACTTATACCAGCTGTACATATATAATTATATACCGGAGATACCCAGGTTATACCAGCATGCTCCATATACTATATACAAGAAGATGTATAACTTATACCAGCTGTACATATATAATTATATACAGGAGATACCCAGGTTATACCAGCATGCTCCATATCACTATATACAAGAAGATGTATAACTTATACCAGCTGTACATATATAATTATATACAGGAGATACCCAGGTTATACCAGCATGCTCCATATCACTATATACAAGAAGATGTATAACTTATACCAGCTGTACATATATAATTATATACAGGAGATACCCAGTTATACCAGCATGCTCCATATCACTATATACAAGAAGATGTATAAAACTTATACCAGCTGTACATATATAATTATATACAGGAGATACCCAGGTTATACCAGCATGCTCCATATCACTATATACAGAAGATGTATAACTTATACCAGCTGTACATATATAATTATATACGGAGATACCCAGGTTATACCAGCATGCTCCATATCACTATATACAGAAGATGTATAACTTATACCAGCTGTACATATATAATTTATACAGGAGATACCCAGGTTATACCAGCATGCTCCATATCACTATATACAAGAAGATGTATACTTATACCAGCTGTACATATATAATTATATACAGGAGATACCCAGGTTATACCAGCATGCTCCATATCACTATATACAAGATGTATAACTTTATACCAGCTGTACATATATAATTATATACCGGAGATACCCAGGTTATACCAGCATGCTCCATATAACTATATACAAGAAGATGTATAACTTATACCAGCTGTACGTATATAATTATATACAGGAGATACCCAGGTCATACCAGCATGGTCCATATCACTATATACAAGAAGATGTATAACTTATACCAGCTGTACATATATAATTATATACAGGAGATACCCAGGTTATACCAGCATGCTCCATATCACTATATACAGAAGATGTATAACTTATACCAGCTGTACAATATAATTATATACAGGAGATGCCCAGGTTTATACCAGCATGGTCTATATCACTATATACAGAAGATGTATAACTTATACCAGCTGTACATATATAATTAATACAGGAGATACCCAGGTTATACCAGCATGCTCCATATCACTATATACAGAAGATGTATAACTTATACCAGCTGTACATATATAATTATATACAGGAGATGCCCAGGTTATACCAGCATGGTCTATATCACTATATACAGAAGATGTATACTTATACCAGCTATACATATATAATTATATACAGGAGATACCCAGGTTATACCAGCATGCTCCATATCACTATGTACAAGAAGATGTATAACTTATACCAGCTGTACATATATAATTATATACAGGAGATACCCAGGGTTATACCAGCATGGTCCATATCACTATATACAAGAAGATGTATAACTTATACCAGCTGTACATATATAATTATATACAGGAGATACCCAGGTTATACCAGCATGGTCCATATCACTATATACAAGAAGATGTATAACTTATACCAGCTGTACATATATAATTATATACAGGAGATACCCAGGTTATACCAGCATGCTCCATATCACTATATACAGGAAGATGTATAACTTATACCAGCTGTACATATATAATTATATACAGGAGATACCCAGGTTATACCAGTATGCTCCATATCACTATATACAAGAAGATGTATAACTTATACCAGCTGTACATATTATAATCATATACAGGAGATACCCAGGTTATACCAGCATGCTCCATATCACTATATACAAGAAGATGTATAACTTATACCAGCTGTACATATATAATTATATACAGGAGATACCCAGGTTATACCAGCATGCTCCATATCACTATATACAAGAAGATGTATAACTTATACCAGCTGTACATATATAATTATATACAGGAGATACCCAGGTTATACCAGCATGGTCCATATCACTATATACAAGAAGATGTATAACTTATACCAGCTGTACATATATAATTATATACAGGAGATACCCAGGTTATACCAGCATGCTCCATATCACTATATACAAGAAGATGTATAACTTATACCAGCTGTACATATATAATTATATACAGGAGATACCCAGGTTATACCAGCATGCTCCATATCACTGTATACAAGAAGATGTATAACTTATACCAGCTGTACATATATAATTACTGTATATACAGAAGATGCCCAGGTTATACCAGCATGGTGATTAGACGAATAGAGATTGTCCTCAGGAGCTGGTAATGTAAGGTCTCTGGATCCTGCTCTGAACTCTGGCCGGAGTGACGGCTTTACCTTTACAAACGTCCCCCCTTTGAAGATAATTATTCTTGAAGTCAGTGCCCCCGGTTCACCACGAGAGACCAGATGGGTCTGGGATTAATGAACATCAGCTGGTTGGGGTTTCAATGGATATCATTTATCCTGACAAATTACTGTAACAGTCCCCGGGAGTAGGTATAAGTACAAAAAGTAACAATTTTTTAAAACAAATTATATATATATAATGCCTATGTTAGAACGTATATATTAAAACATTCCATGTATCCATATTAATAAAATATTTGTAATTATCTTGTCTGTAATGAAATGATTTTTTTCTATAGAACTTGACAACTACAGTTTTCTCCTTTCCAGTTACATAGTCCAGCAGTTCTCCCTCCTAGCCACCGGGGGCACTGTTCTGTTATGAATCATCTATTGTAGTCAATGTTCAAATCTATTTTTTATTTTTTGGCAATTTAAAAAGTCAAAATTAAATTAAAATTCTTTTCTAAGTGCTGATGAATAAAGGGAAAAATGTATTATTCCCATTGGTTTGTAACAAAATTTCCTTTTTATGGTGAAAAACAATCCCATAAAACGGGCTGATTTTCCGTGAGATTGAGTCAGGCATCAAATGAAAATAAAATAAAAGCATAAAAATTTGATTTTTTTAACATAATTTTTGGCCGGTCCCATCTTCATCTCAGTACCATTGCATACTTTGTATAATTTGAAAGTAATAGACTCCCGCACAACGCCTTTTTGTTTGTTTCCTTCAGTTTAAATTGCAATTATTTTTCCAGGCATCTTTATCCAATTCAATGTTCTCATTGGATACAAGTCAAGCATCTTCATGTTTACTCGGCACGATAGCATCGCTCAATGACGCCATCACTCATGATCCAAGCTTTCTAAACACAACATCCAGATATGTGATAGACTAGTATATCTGCAGACCCCAACTCACAGACTAGAACAATAGGGAATGTATCAGTCAGAAGTCAAGTAATATAGAATCTGTGTAGTTATATTATAGTAGTTATATTCTTGTACATAGGAGCAGTATTATAGTAGTTATATTCTTGTACATAGGAGGCAGTATTATAGTAGTTATATTCTTGTACATAGGAGGCAGTATTATAGTAGTTATATTCTTGTACATAGGAGCAGTATTATAGTAGTTATATTCTTGTACATAGGAGCAGTATTATAGTAGTTATATTCTTGTACATAGGAGGCAGTATTATAGTAGTTATATTCTTGTACATAGGAGGCAGTATTATAGTAGTTATATTCTTGTACATAGGAGCAGTATTATAGTAGTTATATTCTTGTACATAGGAGGCAGTATTATAGTAGTTATATTCTTGTACATAGGAGCAGTAATTATAGTAGTTATATTCTTGTACATAGGAGCAGTATTATAGTAGTTATATTCTTGTACATAGGAGCAGTATTATAGTAGTTATATTCTTGTACATAGGAGCAGTATTATAGTAGTTATATTCTTGTACATAGGAGGCAGTATTATAGTAGTTATATTCTTGTACATAGGAGGCAGTATTATAGTAGTTATATTCTTGTACATAGGAGGAGGCAGTATTATAGTAGTTATATTCTTGTACATAGGAGCAGTATTATAGTAGTTATATTCTTGTACATAGGAGACAGTATTATAGTAGTTATATTCTTGTACATAGGAGCAGTATTATAGTAGTTATATTTCTTGTACATAGGAGCAGTATTATAGTAGTTATATTCTTGTACATAGGAGCAGTATTATAGTAGTTATATTCTTGTACATAGGAGCAGTATTATAGTAGTTATATTCTTGTACATAGGAGGCAGTATTATAGTAGTTATATTCTTGTACATAGGAGCAGTATTATAGTAGTTATATTCTTGTACATAGGAGCAGTATTATAGTAGTTATATTCTTGTACATAGGAGCAGTATTATAGTAGTTATATTCTTGTACATAGGAGGCAGTATTATAGTAGTTATATTCTTGTACATAGGAGCAGTATTATAGTAGTTATATTCTTGTACATAGGAGCAGTATTATATAGTAGTTTATATTCTTTGTACATAGGAGGCAGTATTATAGTAGTTATATTCTTGTACATAGGAGCAGTATTATAGTAGTTATATTCTTGTACATAGGAGCAGTATTATAGTAGTTATATTCTTGTACATAGGAGCAGTATTATAGTAGTTTATATTCTTGTACATAGGAGGCAGTATTATAGTAGTTATATTCTTGTACATAGGAGCAGTATTATAGTAGTTATATTCTTGTACATAGGAAGCAGTATTATAGTAGTTTATATTCTTGTACATAGGAGCAGTATTATAGTAGTTTATATTCTTGTACATAGGAGCAGTATTATAGTAGTTATATTCTTGTACATAGGAGCAGTATTATAGTAGTTATATTCTTGTACATAGGAGCAGTATTATAGTAGTTATATTCTTGTACATAGGAGGCAGTATTATAGTAGTTATATTCTTGTACATAGGAGCAGTATTATAGTAGTTATATTCTTGTACATAGGAGGCAGTATTATAGTAGTTATATTCTTGTACATAGGAGCAGTATTTATAGTAGTTATATTCTTGTACATAGGAGGCAGTATTATAGTAGTTATATTCTTGTACATAGGAGCAGTATTATAGTAGTTATATTCTTGTACATAGGAGCAGTATTATAGTAGTTATATTCTTGTACATAGGAGGCAGTATTATAGTAGTTATATTCTTGTACATAGGAGCAGTATTATAGTAGTTATATTCTTGTACATAGGAGCAGTATTATAGTAGTTATATTCTTGTACATAGGAGCAGTATTATAGTAGTTTATATTCTTGTACATAGGAGCAGTATTATAGTAGTTATATTCTTGTACATAGGAGCAGTATTATAGTAGTTATATTCTTGTACATAGGAGCAGTATTATAGTAGTTATTATTCTTGTACATAGGAGCCAGTATTATAGTAGTTATATTCTTGTACATAGGAGCAGTATTATAGTAGTTATATTCTTGTACATAGGAGCAGTATTATAGTAGTTATATTCTTGTACATAGGAGCAGTATTATAGTAGTTATATTCTTGTACATAGGAGGCAGTATTATAGTAGTTATATTCTTGTACATAGGAGGGCAGTATTATAGTAGTTATATTCTTGTACATAGGAGCAGTATTATAGTAGTTATATTCTTGTACATAGGAGCAGTATTATAGTAGTTATATTCTTGTACATAGGAGCAGTATTATAGTAGTTATATTCTTGTACATAGGAGGCAGTATTATAGTAGTTATATTCTTGTACATAGGAGCAGTATTATAGTAGTTATATTCTTGTACATAGGAGCAGTATTATAGTAGTTATATTCTTGTACATAAGGAGCAGTATTATAGTTAGTTATATTCTTGTACATAAGGAGCAGTATTATAGTAGTTATATTCTTGTACATAAGGAGCAGTATTATAGTAGTTATATTCTTGTACATAGGAGGCAGTATTATAGCAGTTATATTCTTGCACATAGGAGGCAGTATTATAGTAGTTATATCCCTGAACATAAGGGGCAGTATTATAGAAGTTATATTCTTGTACATAGGAGCAGTATTATAATAGTTATATTCTAGTGCATAGGAGCAGTATTATAGTAGTTATATTCTTGTACATAGGCAGTATTATAGTAGTTATCTTCTTGTACATAGGAGCAGTATTATAGTAGTTATATTCTTGTACATAGGAGCAGTATTATAGTAGTTATATTCTTGTACATAGGAACAGTATTATAGTAGTTATATCTTCGTACATATGAGGCAGTATTATACTACTATATTATTATATATAGGAGCAGTATTATTGTGATATTCTTGTGAACATGTGTTGAAAAACATACCAGCTTTTGAAATAGAGACGTTTGACGGTTACATCAGAAAGACTCCATAGCCAACATGGAAAAGTAGAGAAGTCTGCTAAATTCCACAGGAAGCATCCAACAAACTGAACAGCATGAACACATACGAGGATGATCTAGAACTGATGTTACCATTAGACAGCCGAAGAAACATCGCAGCTCATGGTGGTGACTGGGGTGAAAAGTTAAGGACATTGAGGTCATTTACTAAGAGTGTTTATGCCTGTTTTTGCGTAATAAAATCATATACATGTTTTGTGACTTTAAATTTTATTGCATGGCGTATTTAAAAAACATCCTTGCCAATAGGGAGTGGTTGGGGCGTAGTGGTGGCAGGGCCATTGGCCCAGGCAAATTTACTAGCATTAACTAAAATAAGCGTAAATGACAATTTAGGACTGCTGGAAGAAGCACCAAATTTATGAAGCGGCACGCACATCGTCACATATTAGGAGCATTCTCTGGCAGGGAAGGGGCTATCAAAGGCTGGTGTAAAATGCTGCTCTTTGATAAATGACCCCTATTCTGTTCTTGTGGCAAGAGTTATGCCGGCATTTTCACTGCAGTAAATGACATAGGGACTTGTGCGCGACACTTACTGCCAGCGGGCGGCTTCATACTGTATCCTAATGTACTAGAGCAGCCATAGACGAGACAGCCACAGACAGAGATCAACTTGATCCATCTATCCATGTGTCTGTCCGTCTATCTATCTATCCAATATCATCTATCATTTGTCTCATGTGTATAACAAATCTATCTATTGATAGGCAGAGATAGATAAAAAGTCAAATAAATAGTAATAGATGGATATGAGACAGATAGATAGATAGATAGATAGATAGATAGATAGATAGATAGATAGATAGATAGATAGATATGTATATAGATTGATAATGAGATAGATATATAATAGTAGATAATAATGATAGATAGATAGATAGATAGATAGATAGATAGATAATTGATGATTAAATAGTCTGATAGATATTAGATACTCTTGATGATTAGATAGATAGATAAATTGATAATCAATGGATAGATAGATAGATAGATAGATAGATAGATAGATAGATAGATAGATAATGTGATAGACGGAGAGATAGATAGATAGATAGATAGATAGATAGATAGATAGATAGATAGATAGATAGATAGATAGAATAGATAGATTTTTCTCATTGAGCTGACTGCATGGTGCTCCGGGTGACTGTGTGGATCTCAGAGGACTGTCAGTGCCGTGAACAGATGTCCACACACAGAGGTCACCTCAGGTCACCAGCAGTCCTCTTCCAAGTACCAGGGCGTCTGACCATAAACTCCGTGATCTCAGCTGCATCGCTGTAGGAAATATGGCTTAATTTTAACTTCAAGTGCACAGGAATGAGCCCGCTTACAAATATTGCAGCATTTCCCGCACCGCAAGTTCCCAGCACCATTCATATCTAATGTGTCTGATTCTCAGTGCGGGGAAGTTTATTTTTAACATACCCAATATAGTGCCTACAATGAGTGTGCTACCACCATATTAAACCATAGCTCCAGAGGGTACCGGGCCCGCTAGGTGGAGGCTGTGGATACAGGGATTAGTCTACAGACCGGCAGAATCATGAGTGCAGCTCTGGAGTATAATACAGGATGTAACTCAGGATCAGTACAGGATAAGTAATGTAATGTATGTACACAGTGACTCCACCAGCAGAATAGTGAGTGCAGCTCTGGGGTATAATACAGGATGTAACTCAGGATCAGTACAGGATAAGTAATGTATGTACACAGTGACTGCACCAGCAGAATAGTGAGTGCAGCTCTGGAGTATAATACAGGATGTAACTCAGGATCAGTACAGGATAAGTAATGTATGTACACAGTGACTGCACCAGCAGAATAGTGAGTGCAGCTCTGGAGTATAATACAGGATGTAACTCAGGATCAGTACAGGATAAGTAATGTATGTACACAGTGACTGCACCAGCAGAATAGTGAGTGCAGCTCTGGAGTATAATACAGGATGTAACTCAGGATCAGTACAGGATAAGTAATGTATGTACACAGTGACTGCACCAGCAGAATAGTGAGTGCAGCTCTGGAGTATAATACAGGATGTAACTCAGGATCAGTACAGGATAAGTAATGTATGTACACAGTGACTGCACCAGCAGAATAGTGAGTGCAGCTCTGGAGTATAATACAGGATGTAACTCAGGATCAGTACAGGATAAGTAATGTATGTACATGTACAGTGACTGCACAGCAGAATAGTGAGTGCAGCTCTGGAGTATAATACAGGATGTAACTCAGGATCAGTACAGGATAAGTAATGTATGTACACAGTGACTGCACCAGCAGAATAGTGAGTGCAGCTCTGGAGTATAATACAGGATGTAACTCAGGATCAGTACAGGATAAGTAATGTATGTACACAGTGACTGCACCAGCAGAATAGTGAGTGCAGCTCTGGAGTATAATACAGGATGTAACTCAGGATCAGTACAGGATAAGTAATGTATGTACACAGTGACTGCACCAGCAGAATAGTGAGTGCAGCTCTGGAGTATAATACAGGATGTAACTCAGGATCAGTACAGGATAAGTAATGTATGTACACAGTGACTGCACCAGCAGAATAGTGAGTGCAGCTCTGGAGTATAATACAGGATGTAACTCAGGATCAGTACAGGATAAGTAATGTATGTACACAGTGACTGCACCAGCAGAATAGTGAGTGCAGCTCTGGAGTATAATACAGGATGTAACTCAGGATCAGTACAGGATAAGTAATGTATGTACACAGTGACTGCACCAGCAGAATAGTGAGTGCAGCTCTGGAGTATAATACAGGATGTAACTCAGGATCAGTACAGGATAAGTAATGTATGTACACAGTGACTGCACCAGCAGAATAGTGAGTGCAGCTCTGGAGTATAATACAGGATGTAACTCAGGATCAGTACAGGATAAGTAATGTAATGTATGTACACAGTGACTGCACCAGCAGAATAGTGAGTGCAGCTCTGGAGTATAATACAGGATGTAACTCAGGATCAGTACAGGATAAGTAATGTATGTACACAGTGACTGCACCAGCAGAATAGTGAGTGCAGCTCTGGAGTATAATACAGGATGTAACTCAGGATCAGTACAGGATAAGTAATGTATGTACACAGTGACTGCACCAGCAGAATAGTGAGTGCAGCTCTGGAGTATAATACAGGATGTAACTCAGGATCAGTACAGGATAAGTAATTTATGTACACAGTGACTCCACCAGCAGAATAGTGAGTGCAGCTCTGGAGTATAATACAGGATGTAACTCAGGATCAGTACAGGATAAGTAATGTATGTACACAGTGACTGCACCAGCAGAATAGTGAGTGCAGCTCTGGAGTATAATACAGGATGTAACTCAGGATCAGTACAGGATAAGTAATGTATGTACACAATGACTGCACCAGCAGAATATTTAAGAAAAGATGATTGACCTCAGGGAGATCAACCATCATCACCACAGAGCCACCATCACGTGTCTCAACGTTAGTGAAACTAAAACAAAGCTCCCTGGGAAAAGCAATATGCTAATAAAAGAAGACCCCAGAGCCACCATTACGTGTCTCAACGAAAGTCAAACTAGCCAGGCCTTTCACCGGGAAGAAACAACCAAGGGAAGGGCAGTCCCCAAAAGGAGACCACCTATGCCAAGACATGGTATCATCCACAGACAGCTGTTTGTGATGGATACCATGTCTTGGCATAGGTGGTCTCCTTTTGGGGACTGCCCTTCCCTTGGTTGTTCCTTCCCGGTGAAAGGCCTGGCTAGTTTGACTTTCGTTGAGACACGTAATGGTGGCTCTGGGGTCTTCTTTTATTAGCATATTGCACCAGCAGAATAGTGAGTGCAGCTCTGGAGTATAATACAGGATGTAACTCAGGATCAGTACAGGATAAGTAAATGTATGTACCACAGAGTGACTCTGCAGATGTAACAGGCAGGATAAGAAATAGTGAGTGCAAGCTCTGGAGTATAATACAGGATGTAACTCAGGATCAGTACAGGATAAGTAATGTATGCACACAAGGGAGACCAGACAAAACATTATTTATTTGCATTCTATATATATGCTCTGCATCTCGGAAGAGGTTCTGCAGCAGTTCTTTTATTCCTGTCAAGCATTCCTTAACACTGTCCCTAGCAATAAAACCTCAGGCTCTCTTTCACTTCCAGCCCGGTGTCGGCTCGCTCAAAACATGTGGTTTATGTAATGACTGGTTTGTGAATTAGGCCGTTGAAGCCGTCACTTTCAGCCTATGCAGTTCTGCACTAAACTTAGCAGCAATTACAGGCGGCCACAGGACGTCGTGTACATCAGGGATTGTTGTTCTAGTACTCCCGTCCCTAAGACATGATAGGGTGGATATTCAGCTATAGGCTAACATAGGCTCAAAATATACAGCGTCAGAGTCACCAAACATTTCATTTGTGCAAGGTTTAATATAGGTAAGAATGAAGCACTTGCCCATAGCAACCATTTACATTCCAGTTCTCCGGCTCTGTTTTCCGTTGGCAAAGTGTTGGTTAAGTTTCCTCAGGGAGAAAACTATCCCTTTGACCACTGACCAAGGGTCTTGAGGGATGGGACAGCCTGAGATGGGTTCTGCCTGAGGCAATCGCCTCACCTGGCCTCATTGCTCATTGGTGGTACACCTTTGATTGGACCCCCTATTATGGTGCCAAGTATTGCCAATGACTATAGAAAGGCCTTAGTGATTTTCTCCCCTCCATTGAGGGGCCCTTATTTGCTACCCATGAAGTTCCTCTGAAGTTTTGCACAAGTCTTTGCCACCAGGTGTACAACTATAGGGGGTGCAGTTAGTAGTTGCCCCTAGGTCCTGGTACTGAAGAAGCAAAATGCCACTCTTCCATGTCATTAAAGAGCTCCCGCAAAAAAATTATTCCATGTCCTGCTAGAAATGTACATGATGTAATCTGTAGTGAATGTGATTTTCTTACCAGTTTCTGTATTTGTGAGTTCTATCTCCCTGAAGCTTCTCATCTGTGTCATGTGACCAGCAATCAGACTCACCAACTCACACAGCATCTTGTGTGGACAGGAAGTCTATTTCTCTATGTATTCCTATGGGAGCCTCACTCTGAGTCTCATAGGCATGAAGTGACACAAGAGAAGTGACTGGCTTCCTGTCCTGGGTCAGTTGGAGATCAGGGAGTTGGTCACATGACCCAGCTACAATTAGAGAAGAGGGGATAACTCACAAATACAGTCACTGATGAGAAGATTACATTCACTACAGATTACATCATGCACCTTTCTAACAGATCAGAGAGAATACAAATTTTCTGTAAAGGGTGGCTGTTGCAGATTTTGCACTGGAGCCCAAGAGCAACAATTTGCACAGAGCAAAGTTGATGGCCCTCCTCTTTCCAATGGACCCTTAGCAGCCTCATGGGTGGCCTATATCGTCCACCGCTACCACCCTTCACAGTACATCAGCATCTACTAGAGTCGAAAAAGTCCTTCAGAGACAACAGCCACTGAAGAAGATTTATTTCATCCATGAGGATGCTTCCAAGATGGACAGAGCCTTCTGAGACGGCCCATAATGTGAGAGTGAGGAGTCGCAGAAGAAATCCCGTCTATTTTCATAAACCGAACTCAACACGCTAGAGATCTGGGCGAGGTCTCCAAGGTGAAACAGAAGAAAGCAGCTTCAAAGGGCTTCCAAGGAAATGAACGTTGATAAATGATCACTGAAAATAACACGTTGCGTCTGTCCCAAAACCAAACCCTGAATTCATTGAGAGAATTTATCACTCAGAAAACTGCCAAGAAAACCGTCCAGAAATCGCGTGGATGGCAGAGTTCATCCAGACGTTCAGTACGCGTCTCGTAAGGCATCTCAGAGTATCTCAGATAATGTGTCAAGTTTAGGGAGATGTTAATGAATGGGTTGAAGTACGGTCTGCAGCCTACAAGCACTAATCTTTGAATGGGTGGCCTGGAGGATAGATCATCCCTTGAAGAACTTGGGGTTCAGAGTAGGTCAACATCTTCTTGGACGTAGCTTAAGTAAGCAAACAAGGAGCACTCAAGGAGGAAGCAGTTCAAGCCAGGTAGTAAATACTCAAGACATAAAGTTAGGAGGCCAATTGTCTGAATTGTAACTCATTTCGAGATCTGGAGGAGACCTCATAATGGAGTTGGTATGTTCTCCATGTGGCCATTTGGTTTTCCTCCAGTCACCTTCCAATATTTATAGCCCTAAGAAAGTCATAGGAGTTTTGGTACTTTTACTACTTCTTTGAGGAGGGGAAGGGGGTAAAATCAGATGTTTTTTTATCGTCCCCCAGCTACACTAAGACTCTTGGATTCACATTCTCTGGAGGATAATTTAAAACAGTTGAGGGACACTTCCAGGTAAACAGCAGCGCTCCACAAAGTCTTATTGTTTCCCTATGGGTATAGGAGTATCACTCATGTTTTAATCCTAGGGAGAAAGAACAACTGGCCCCAGGTTCCTCCACAGAGACCTGTCACAATCACGACAAGGTCTTTTGACGTGAATAATCCCTTTGAGAAAACATGGAGAATCTAACAAAGCTCTAAAAAGCTAAGCGTTCCCTTATGGATCAGCTACTCTGGGGGCTGTGCTCATTTTGGAGGCTCTGTGCCCCCAATAGTTGTTACATTAGTGGCTGCAACTCACCCGATGCCCAGACCCTCCTCCAGCTTCTCTTACTGGTCTTTGTCCCTCCATGCAGGTTGCAGTCTCCTTGCCAGCAACACCTCTCCACTGCTGCCCGTAGAGCGCATGCATGCTTCCTTCAGCTCTTAAAGGGGTTGTCCCATGAAAAATATTCTACAGTTTTCAAACTAGCACCTTGATCTTCTGAATACTTTTGGAATTGGATGTAATTAAAAATTTAGCATAGCCACTGAGTTATTCAATAAAATGTATCTGTATAAAGCCACCTGCTGTTTGCCTTTTTTTCATATTTCTTTGACCTGCTCATTGAGAGGGCCGCACATGCTCAGTTTCATCTTTCAACTGCTCCCTGAGCTGTGATAGGGAGAGCATGGACACGCCTCCTGAGCTGTGATAGGTAGAGCATGGACACGCCCCCTGAGCTGCAGCAGAAAAGACACTCCCCTTGAGCTGTCAGCTTGATATAAATCTAGCAGAGCAATGAATGGGGAGATCTCTGGGTCCATGTGAGGTCCAGGGC
This sequence comes from Rhinella marina, assembly GCA_900303285.1. Lineage (NCBI taxonomy): Eukaryota > Metazoa > Chordata > Amphibia > Anura > Bufonidae > Rhinella > Rhinella marina. Next base: position 456,382 of record ONZH01002256.1, read on the forward strand.
TGGTTCTAGCTTTGTTAGAAAGAGGTTGTCATGTACAATGATGTCTGATTTTCATTTTTTACATTATTCATGGGATAACCCCTTTAAGTGACCAGCATGTGCTTGCACCCTAATCTTCACTAGCCAATGGCTGGCAACCCTGGGGTACTTCAGGCGCCTTCCCCTGAGCAATTAGGTTTCTTACCTTGCTAAGTTCTTGCTGTATTCTGTTGTCTGCCCATGTACTGACCTCTGCCTTTTACTGTTCTCAGACCTTCTGCTGCCTGTCATGACCTGTGCCTCACCTCTGTACTGATCCTACACTGCCTGCCTTGACCTTGGACCAATTCTAACACTCTGGAAGCCCTGACTGCAGCCTGTCCTTGACTATGTATTTGTCTCATCCTTTGATGCCCAGCACCAGTGTCTCTGATCCCGTGAGTCAGCTATCAACCACACAGAGACTACTCCAGGAGATAGAGGCCTGGTGGTTCCCCTACAGCGAAGTCCAGATTACTGTATGGGGTTAAAGGGTGAATACCGGGGGACCACCAGGATCATGCCCTAAGAATTAGTCTGAAGACAAATCCATTGATTAGAATAGCCCATTGCTGTAACAATAGTCATTGTTACAGTAGAGTTTCTACATTGTAGCAATTTATTATCACTATGGCAAATATTTTCCAACAAATAACTAACACCATTCTTTATGTTTATTACCTTCTTCTATTCAGTAGAAGATCATGTGACCACTAAGCCCCGCCCATGATAAGAAAGGGATTATAGGAAGTGATGTATCATGGGAGTGAATTCAATTATAAGATGTTATTTATACATTTCTGTATTATAAATGTATATATATATCTACAATCATTGGGGTCCTCGAGAGGGGGTTAGAAGGGAACACAATGTGATTAATGGACATTTTTGGATGGAAAACCTTTGTTCGGTTTTCCTGCAGCACCACCACAGGGATTCCGAAGTATTATACGGTGCCTACTAAAATCAATGGGTTGTGTGTGTAATGCAGGACACAACTGGTCCTCCAGAAAGAGAGACACTCCTTGTAGACATCCTCCACTCTGTCTAGAGAGGAAGACCCTGCACAGAATGAGAATGGGTTTTCTAAAATGGACAACCCCTTTAAAGAGGTTTTCTGGGATTTTACTACTGATGACCTATCATTAGGATAGGTCATCAGTATCTGATCGGTGGGGGTCTGACAACCGGTACCCCCGCTGATCAGCTGTTTGAGAAGGCACCATGCCGCAGCCTTCTCTCAGCTTTTCCTAGCCCAGTGACGTCACGTTCAGCGGTCACATGGCCTAGGAGCAGCTCAGCCCCATTCATGTGCTTGGTAAGCTGCGAGAAGGTAGCGGCGCTCACAGGAGCGCTGGTACCTTCTCAAACAGCTGATCGGCAGGGATCCGGGTGTCAGACCCCACCAATCAGATACTGATGACCTATCCTGAGGATAGGTCATCAGTTGTAAAATCCTGGACAACCCCTTTAAGTTATGATTTCTTTGTAGGATGCTAGGGTTCCCTGGTGTAAATATGGCTGCTGTTTTGAGGGATCGGCCCCTTAAGCCATAGCTAGGCTTTCCTTTACCTGGGGGTATAAATTCACTTTACTGCCCTAGTGCTGTATCTAAATATCCTGGCTGAGACATGGTGACTTGTTGGCATCCCGGGCACATGCCTTGTCCCCCTAGCTATGCCCCTAGGCAAAGGAAAATGGAGATGGAGCTGTAGCAGCAGGGAAAGTTCATCGCACCGAGGTTGCCAGATCCGTGCTCAGGACGTCATGATATGTGAGGTCTATAAGCACTGCAGTTATACGCTGCTGAAACGTACAGTTTGAGAGACCCCAGCAGACCAAACGAAGCTGGTGCACACACTCAACATGACAACATGCAACATGAGTGCCAAAAAAAATAGGGGAGGGTCATCCGGGGATTAGGATATCTGGGGATTCTATAGGAGCATCACAGGGACTTGATAGATGGATGTCTGGGTTCCTAGTTTTTAGGCTAAGTTCACCCAAAAATGTAAAAAAAAAAATTGCAACAAAATGTAGAAATGACAATCCTTCTTCTCTGCTTCACCTCACTAAGACTATGACACTAAGTTTATGGGGCTGACACATGTGGGGCTCAGAGCCTGTCAGAGATATACTGGGGCTGACACTTTAAATGTCACTGGGATGGATCTATTAAATGTCACTGTGGATGTGGATGGATCTATAATAATGTCACTGTTGATGGTCTATTATAATGTCACTCTGTGGATGATCTATTATATGTCACTGGTGGATGGATTATTATAATGTCACGTGGGAGGTCTATTATAATGTCAGCTGCTGAGGATCTATTATAATGTCACTGTGGATGGATCTATTATAAAATGTCACTGTGGGATGGATCTATATAATGTCACTGGGATGGATTATATAATGTCACTTGGTGGATCTATTATAATGTCACTGGGGATTATGGTGGATGGATTATTATAATGTCACTGTGGATGGATCTATTATAATGTCACTGTGGATGGATCTATTATAATGTCACTGTGGATGGATCTATTATAATGTCACTGTGGATGGATCTATTATAATGTCACTGTGGATGGATCTATTATAATGTCACTGTGGATGGGTCTATTATAATGTCACTGTGGATGGATTTATTATAATGTCACTGTGGATGGATCTATTATAATGTCACTGTGGATGGATCTATTATAATGTCACTGTGGATGGATCTATTATAATGTCACTGTGATGGATCTATTATAATGTCACTGTGGATGGATCTATTATAATGTCACTGTGGGATCTATTATAATATGTGGAATGTCACTGTGGATGGTCTATTATAATGTCACTGCGGATGGATATATATAATGTCACTGTGGGGATGGATCTATTATAATGT